>CM071792.1:14317041-14917041 GCA_036559045.1 Platycarya longipes | reverse complement strand
TGGTTCAACCACTCCATCTTGCATTTACACCCAAATTTTTGAGAATTCAACTCCCTCTAAGCCTAAAATGAATTTCTCTAGTTGATACTTTGTTCCAAATCTCAAAGATTCCTCTACAATATTTTCTCTAATACATGATCTCACTTATTTTAAGTCCAATATCCTCATTTAGGTTTTCAATTCTATTTTTCCTATAAAATATACCCAAAATATAATCTTTTAAAGAAATTCAAATAACACTTCATCTTAAAAATTTCGAGATATTACATTCTCTCCCCCTTAAAAATGATTTAGTCCCCGAAATCGCTAAAACATGAATTAAGGGTTCAATGAATTAATACCTCGATTGCTTGCAGCAGTAGATTCTTCTGTAGAGGTAGAAACTTTCTCCTCATTTGACAGAGAGTCTTGGGAATAGTAAAAGATCATCTCGACATCCTAATCAAAATACATATTCACACTAATCTCCTGTAATTTACAAAGTATTTTAGATTCCATTTCTTCTATGATTGGTCCCTCCTCACATCGACGTTTTCTATCCTCAGACCTATCAGATAATTACATTATGATGGATTTTCCTTTATCTTTTCTTTTTAACATTTCCCTTTCTGCTTGCAATTATTTTTGAGTGGGTTGCCTCTCCTCACCTGGCAAAACTCGTCTACAGATTGGATTATCTTTTTCATCTATGTCCATCATATGTGTTCTATGTTTCTCACTCTTATTCAACCAACGTAATCCATCTGCTTTCCATTGTTTCAGCTTCTCTTTATGAAATCTCTCTCTAATCCTTTCCAATCTTTTCTTTAACTAATCTACAGGAGTAACTAAAATTCGTGCTTTTCTTTTTGGAGCCATAATCCTGAGTAAAACCAATCATCAAAAACTATAAATACAAAAAGAACACAAACATCATACAAATAGCTTTATATATACATATATCAAAGTTCAAACATAAAACATATTTTCAAGCTCTTTTAACTTCATTTAACACATTTACATTAACAAAACCACTTCAAATAACACTTAAATTTCTTATAACACTTTAACAAAAATATGAGGATTCAATATCAACATGTATAGTCCAATCATTTAAATAATCATCTCCATACTAAAGTTAAGCTAGAATATGAACTTACACACTCTCTAAGTCTGGTTGAAGATGATCAAACCAAATCTTTGTAAGCTTTCTTCTCAAAACACTTACTAAACTCACTTATGATGTATATGGAGGTTAAGGGACTAGAGAGAGATTTTCTTTGATTTCCTTCAAAGGGATTCGTGTGCTACATTATCAAAGAGAGTTAGAAGACCCCCAAATATCTATTTATAGGGGTGATGGTCGACTCATGTGAAGGAAAGAAGAGGGGCAAATTAGTAAAGACAATTGTTTTCTGGTTTTGCATGGGATGGGGTGTCACTCCTAAGCCTATTTGCATGATTAACTAAATCCCCCAAAAATCTTAGGCTTTGCAGCTGAAATGATCATCCAATGGTTAGTATTTGAGATATTTTTGCTAATCATTTGATCAATGGTTGGGGTAGATACTTAAAGGATAAGGGATGAGGTGTTATCTCACCTAACCATGCATGCATCTCCCTTTCTAGCCTTCATCTGGTTAGCCACGCCCCCTTAGCCTTCCCCCAACTCATTTGGTTACTTGCTAACCTCCTTAGGACTCTACTTAACAAGTTCTAAAAGGTCCGTTCCTGATTTAGTTAGGATAGAATCTCATTTGGATCTATATTCTCCAACTCGAGTTCTGGTTTAAGCTCAGTTCAGAGTCATCCACTTGCTCCCAAAATAAGTCATTGATACTGTCCAAATATTCAAAAACTCATAACATGAAAGTTTTAGATCTATCTCATATGAGTAACTTATGATCATTAGGGCTGTAAAAAAAGGGGATCGGATCGGTTGTCCCTGACCGAGATCGGACCGAACCAAATGGAATTCGGTCCGGTCTAGTCCAAATTTTACATGGACCGATTAATTCCGGTCCGGTCTGGTCCAAAGGATTTCTCCCCCTCGACCGGATCGGACCGAACCGAACCCCACATATATATATACATATTTATATATGTATATATAAAAATAGTATATAAATTATAATATTAATATTAATATTAATATAAATTAATATATTAATATATAATATATATTAACATATTAATATATAATATATACTAATATATTAATATATAATATATACTCTTATAATATTAACATATTATAATTTATAGTAGTTAAATTTGGCCAAAAAAATATTTGATCATTATAAAATTTTAGATTAAATTTAGCCCATTAAATCATATGGGACACCCCTGGCCTAGACCGGACCGCCCCTGGACCGAATTGGGCCAGACCGGTATGGACCGAACTTCTGTTCGGTCCGGTCCAGGGTGAGAGAATTCTTAGACCGAATGGAATCGGTCCACAAATTTCCCGGACCAGACTGGACCATTTACACTCCTAATGATCATTACACTAAAACTCGACAGTTTAATCTGAGAATGTACACTAAGTGTTTGATATTTGGTTAAACCACTTCCTCTTACATTTATACCCAAATTTTTGAGAATTCAACTCCTTCTAAGCTTAAAATGAATTTCTCTAGTTAATACCTTGTTTCAAATCTCAAATATTCCTCCACAATATTTTCTCTAATACATGATCTCACTTATTCTAAGTCCAATATTCTTATTTAGGTTTCCAACTCTATTTTCCTAGAAAATATACCCAAAATATAATCTTTTAAAGAAATCCAAATAATATTTCATCTTACAAATTTCAAGATATTACAAAGAACTTGAAAGAGTTTTCTCAACAAAAGATCTAAGACATTTTCATATATAACAACCTAATCAACTACTCCCAAAGAGTCATCCAACACTCTCCTTCGGTCACACGACTTCCACAAAAATAATAAATCAGCAAATCCCAGCCAGACATTATGTATCGTTCATCATTTTCAAAAGAACCATCATTTCCGAATTAATTAGAAACACCCAACAAAGGTAGTCATTTACGTTCAACAAAACCTTTACGCACCCACAAAAATTCCAACAACTACCCATCAATTCTATCTGTCATGAACCAACCCTAAACCACCTCCATTCAACAATTAGAGCACTATAAGACCGCACAGAAAAAGGGAACGTAACCCTGAAAATCCATCAAGTATACCCTTCGAAAATATATCCAGTAATTAAAGGAATCTTGTAAACAGTTCATGTAAGAGAAACATCTATTCAAAAACCATGAATCTTACTTGAAAATGGAGAACACCCCGTAAGAGAGAGAGGCTAAGTGACTAATTTCCGGCTTCCGCTATGCTCGACTACACCCACCGAAAACACACGAAATTTTCAGTGATTAAAAGCCCCAAAACCACACCCTTTATGGATGGAAGAACCGCAAGAAAATGAGGGGTTTGGAAAAACTTACTGGTAAGAGTTGTAGATGAACATAAACAGGGGAAGACCGGCGGAGAGAAGACCCAAACAGAAAATAAATGTCGAAGGGAGAGAGAGAGAGAAACTAGTGAGAATAAAATCTACAACACAAGATTAACATGAGGAGAGAAAGAAAGATTACTTCCATCTGGGAGAAGAAACTACCGAAGACGTGGAGTCTGGCAAGAGAAAGACGGAAGGCAGCGAAATAGGGGGATAAACCTTCGGGGGGAAAAGGAGAAGAAAGAAAAGAAAGAGGCAGACTTGTGAAGAAACGACGCCGTTTCGTCGTTTCAGGGCTGGGGCTGAACCGGACTTGGGCCTGGGCAGCGGGCTTGGGTCTTACAAAGGGAGGCTTAGAATATAAAACTCCATTTGAACTCTCAAACTCGTGAATCTCAATAATCAATTGTTTCACTTTTGCAATAATTTCTTAAACTAAATTACCACTATATATTTTTTGAACCAAAAATGCAAAGACTAAATTTGTATCTTGGATCGAGAACAATAATAATAAATATCATCAAGTTAGTCCATTCAATTGATCTCGATACTTGTCATAATCTTCATATTTGCTGCCATACTTTTCAACACTACATCATTACTTTAACTCCTTTTACAAATTTGATTGGATACCACAAAACTCTTGAAAATATGTATTAAATGTGACATAGAATGAGCCAAAAAAATCTCACAATAGCATTCTAAAATATTTTCAAAAAATTTATAATACTTTAACTCTCTCCCAATCACTAGAGTTTGGAGAGCTCAAGTTCACACTACAACAACAACTAAAAAAAAAATTATCATCATCCTTCAATCGCAAAAATAGTTTTTTAATTGTTTTTGCTACTTATAGCATTAGATAAGTCAAATTCCATCTTGTGGAAACATCGAGGCATACCAATTTTGTACAACCAATTTTCTCATTTTCTATACACTTTTTGAATTTCTCCATTCTTGCAGAAGATGATCTAACATACCTAACCGCATTACGCCCCTTTGTGATTGAATCATCACACTTTTTTAGCCCATCATTCACAATGAAGTTCATAATAGAGGCACAACACCTGATGAAAATATACTTCCCTTCCAACATATGACCTCCTACAAACTTCTTTAAATACTCGATGGTAGCATCATTCGATAAAGCATTGTCAATTATAACAGTAAAGACCTTGTCAATACCCCAATCTTGTAGATACGAATCTACGTACTTTCCAATCGTTTCTCTTTTGTAATTAGGGATTCAAAAGTTTATAATTCTTTTGAGTAGTTTTCATTCACAGTCAATAAATTGTGCATAAGACACATATAAGTAAACATAACAAAATTTGGACATATCATATATATATATATATATATATATATATATATAAGTAGTGAAGTATTTATTACCACTTTTAGAGGAGACACCATTTAAGTAGCAACTATCACTATGAATTAATTCAACTAGTAATGAATTTCTTAAAACATATTTAAATGTCTTTCTAGGCTATTTCATTGAACACATATTGGATCAACATTTTTCATCCAAATCTACGGGAACTTTAGGTAAATTCATTATTTTTTTAACATTATGATAATTAACAAGATCTAATCTAATATGACATGTTGAGTTTAATTTTTCTACTCCAAATACTTGTGCAGAGATGGAGTTACCCATTGTCACTTTCATGCCACTTGTATCCTAACATGTTGAAAAAAAAATATTGCGATTAGAAGTGCATGTACATTAGCTAATGTATCTATTATCCAATTAGTAGCATTACAATGCAAATAAAGTCGAAGACTTATGGTTATATACTGTTCATCAATTATAATGGAGTCAATCTCGAAAAGCACCATATGAGCTTGTGGATTAGACGATCTTCATTATTTGTTGCCTTGGTTTTTCCTCTTTTTATAGGGGCAATTTTTGGCCAAGTGACCCAATTTGTTACTGTTAAAACAAATGGATTTCTAATCATCTTTGTTCATATAAGATTTTGGTTTTAGATTATTCTCATAATTAATTCTACCCTTATTGAATTTAGATTTCTGGGATAATAGGTTCTTATGTGTTCTATGACCTTTTATAACATTTACTTTAGACTATAAATCAGAAACAAATGGTGGAACGTGATCATTTTCCAAGTGTTGTTCTTGGATCCTAATTGCAGAGATTAAAGTTTCCATAGTCATATCTTCAATTTTATACTTAAAAGATAGGTCAAAATTCTTTTTTGAGCTATGCAACTTGTTTACTGTAAAAGCAGCTCGAAGATGTTGAGTACTACCAATTCGCGTTGGCCCAATTCATGATAAATGTTAATTAACTCGTGGGCTTGCTCTACCATGCACAAGTTTGGAGTCATCCATCTTAAAGACAAAAACTTGATTTGCAGTATACTTGTCTATTCTGACACCTTCTACGCCATATTTCTTATGAGCATTTCAAATATCTTTGACCAATTTAATGTTTAGGTAAACATAAAAAATTGTATCTCTTAAATGATTTAAAATCCTACGTCTACACAAATTATCTTTCTAGATATGTTTGCAATTTAATGGTACGTGCGAGTTTATGTAAATCATCAAAAGGAGGATCATTTTTAATGATAAAAACAAAATTCAAACATTGTAATTAGGAATAGTTTAATCTTTTATTGCCAACGTTCAAACCTCCAAATTTTTCGGGTGCAATAGGTTTATTTGAAGTCATGGTGACAACCAGTCAATTAAAATATAAGTCTAGTTTAACAAAGATAATTTCTACTCTACAATTGTTGGGAATATTTTGAAAAATAAATGATTTATGTACAAATGTTTTGTAAATTAGAGAATATGTAAAATAATAAGAGAAATTAGAAAGAGAGAATTCAGTGTTGAGGCACATTGTGAAGGATTCTTTTTTTAAAGTAGATTACGCTACTTTTAAATTTAAACATGTACTAGGCTTTTTGACATTCTACTCTTAAGATACAATATCAGTTCCCAATAATCTCAAATTTAAACATGTACTAGGCTTTTTGACATTCTACTCTTAAGATACAATATCAGTTCCCAATAATCTCCTTGTCGGTGCAAACAAAAGGAAGTTTTCGAACCCAATATAAAATAGTTAAAACTAAAAAACAAAAAAAGATTAAAGAAGGAAAAAGTATTTCTCTAATTTTGTAGAGAAGTTTTAGTGAATAAATTTATGGGCGAGATTTTCTATTTATAACTATATATAATAGTCGAGTATTACTATCCACTTAGCATTTAAGCCAGATTTTTCGATAAAGTAAAAAATAGAAATGGAGGGTGGGTCCTGCTTGGATGCAAGTGATTTGCTGTAAATAATAAGAATTAATCGAAAAATATTGGTTATCCTACTACCATAGGCTACATGTCAACGGCTCTTCCTTCTAAAAGGGCTGGTCAATGAAAAAAATATTAGTTTTTCCTTCTTAAAATAGTTACTAATAGATATCGTGTTGGAGAAATTCATTTGATTTTATTTTTGTTTTTTTCCCATTCGACAAAGAAACTTCTTTAATTAACGTTTGAATTGTATAGAGGATAGTTAATTATGTTTTGAGAAATGCTTTGAAAATAAAGATATTTTATAAAAGTAAATCTATAAATTTATATATGCATTATCTATTTTATATATTTAATATACATTTCTTTAATAGTTATGATAGTGATTATGTATAATAAACCATTTAAGTTTATAAAATTTAACATAAATAACAATGTACATATTGCACAGATTATAGGCTCGTTACAAATAATTAAAGGCATTTGTAAAAAATCACAACATATAAATAGACGAATAGCCGAGTATTACGATCCACTTGGCATTCACGCCGGATTTTCCAATAAAGTAACTAATAGAATTGGAGAAGACTGTATAGGACCCCATGGATAGTGCTGCCCGAGACTTATCTCTTCTAAAATCTTATAATGAGATCCGAAGGATTCCATTAAGGGATACTCAGGCAGTATTTAAATGACAGCCTACACCTTTAGGGATCTTCAAACTGAACGTTGATGGAGCAATTTTCAAAGACTTGCAGAAGGCTAGTATAGGTGTGGTTCTTCGCAACGATCGAGGAAACATTGTGTTGGCAGCCTTTTGATGACCACAATTATGCTTACCACTTGGGTTGCTAAGCATCATTGTGGAATCTGATTGCATGTTATTGGTGTAGGAACTCGGGTCCATTGATGAAGCAAACTCCCTTGCTCTAGATGGTAATCTGATCTCTGAGGCAACCTGTTGAATTGCTTCTCCCAAGCACAGGTCATGGGTCCAGATGGGGCAATAGGGTTGCCCACTCTTTAGCTAAACATGCTCAGTTTGTAAATGTGATTAATGTATGGTGGGAGCATGTTCTTTCCTTTGTTAATCATGATATGTGGTTTGATGTAAACGTTTGACTATTTTTAATGGAATGCCTGTTATAAAAATTAAAAAAAAAAAAAATGGAGGGTGGGTGGGTCCCGCTTGGATGCAAGCTATGTGATTCACCATAAATAATAATAACTAATAAAAAAGATTGGTTTTTCCTTCTTAAATTATGGTTAATAATAGTTAATAGTTAACGGTTATCATAGGCTACATGTCAATGGCTTTTTCTTTTGAAAGGGCGGGTCCCGTTTGGATGTAGGTTGCATGTGATTCACCGTAAAAAATAATAGTTAATAAAAAAATATTGGATTTTCCTTCTTAAATAATAGTTAATAATAGTTATCATGTCGGAGAAATTCATTTGATTTGATTTTTGTTATTTTTCCCCTTCGACAAATAAACTTCTTTAATTAACGTTTGAATTATATAGAGGATAGTTAATTATGTTTTGAGAAATGCTTTGACTATAAAGATATTTTATAAAAGTAAATCTATAAATTTATATTTGCATTTTCTATTTTTTATATATATTTGATATACATGTCTTTAATAGTTGTAATAATTGTAATAGTGATTATATATAATGAACTATTTAGATTTATAAAATTCAACGTAAATAGTGGTCTGTGATTTGTGCAAGTTTTAGGCCCGTTATAGATAATTAAATGCATTTGTGAAAAGTCGTAACATGTAAATGAAATGAAAATTCTATACACCACAACTAGGTCTGTTCATCTCGGTCGGTTTGTACCCAACCTAATTTGAAATTTTATTTATTTCTTAATATTTTTGAATTTTTTTAAAAATATTTAAGGAAATTTTGAATCAAGATTCCGGATTGGAATTTAAAATCCAGATGAACACCCCTAACCACAACATTATCCTACCATACAAAATGTAGCACATTTCTTACCATAGGATGATTTTTTACTTGATGATTTTTTATTATCTAATAGTAATAAATATGTTATCTCTTACGTAATGGGATGAAAGTTGGATAGTGGCCATAGTGTATAGCATTACTCATAAATTAAATAATATTTGTGAAAGATCACAACTTATATAAATGAAAATGAAATTGTGAAAAGTCAACTAAAATTAAATAACACTTTTAAGAAGTCACGAAGTACTTCTCAAATATTAGATAATAAACGGGAAAGATTTTCTAATTCACCAAAGGACAACTTTTTGTTTGGTTAGAAAGCAGTTAAAGCTCCTATACCCAGAGGCATGTAATATTGGTTCTAGTTATCATGACATATTTTCATTTAAATCTAGACAACCGAACGGATTCATTGAACAATAATAATGGTTCACATTATTTTTTTCTAAATTTCAAATATTTTACCGTTTTATAAATTTAAAAATCAACAAAAGCATCCTGTACTCTAACCATTGAAGAGCTTCATGTATCAATGATGGTGTCGGTCCAATTGAGGCTACCCGCATGAACAATTGTCTGGTACCACATTGGTTCTCCCTCAAACATGAAATTTTTAAACTCTTCACTCACTGTGTTATAAGAGACCAGAGCTCTGCTTTCGTACTCCAACAAGATATTTCCGAGGCATACAACTTGTACAAATGAACTTTTTCGAAGTATGGTCGAACACTTGCACAAGCTATTATTTCTCACATCCTCCTTAACTCCTTTGGGTATGTAGGTTCCTATGTAAAACTTTTTGATCCAAGACTCCTTCACATCGTACTCTGTCATCACCCATATCTCCTATTCTCTTCCTTGGTTGCAATAGAGTGCAGTAGAAAGGCAACCACCTAGAGCCACCAAATGATATTCACACCATTTCTGCTTGAAAGGTGTTGGGATCTCCTTGAATTCTTCATCCGTCAAGTCAAATGACAAGATTGTGGGATAGTTTGGAAGATTTGTTTGTGTCAATGCAACCCAATGAATTCGTCTATTAACCAATACTTGTGATGACCATCGATCAAGATAGAATACTAACTTTCCCATACCTCTCCAGGTTGAGCAACCCAAACTTAAAACTTGAACCTATGAAAGCCCGCAGATTCTACCTGTAGCATTAATCATGTTGTAGTTCACTATCTTAAGAACCTTGTATTCCTTGGTTGTGGGATCAAATCCGAATCCAAAAACAACCTGTTCAAGATGCGAATACTGCAACATATACTTTGGAATTTCTTGGCAGATCCTGGTGAAAGGGTTATATATGTAAAGGGAACCATGATATGATGAATCCGAAATGCATAGCATTCCATTAAACAAGCCTATGACCTTGAACTCGGACATTGCAGCCCTAAAAGGGACATGAAACCTTTTCACCTTTTCTTCCTTGTTGTAATCGGCGGGGATGTCTACAAAATAAAGCTGGTTTTTTTTTGGATGATCACAGTGTAAGATGAGGCATGGATTGCTCTTGGCCATCCATGATCTATGGATATGCACAAGATTAGGATGTTGCGCTAACATACACCAAGATCTGCACACAGACTTCAACTGAATCAAAGATGATATGGGAAGCCTAGAAAGTATATCGATGATGAGCTCACGTGGAAGACTTTCTATTCTGCATATTGATGGTTCTTGATCTCCTTCTACCTTGCTCCTATTTTTTTCGTCCTCTTTTGCCAAGTACGAACCCATGATTGGGTCAGGAAGGATTACAAGATTAGAGAAGCACGAATTTCGGAGGCCAGCACATATAAGAACACCTGTACGTTAAAATGGTATAACTTTGATCATATCAAATGAATGTTGAAAGAGACGAAAACCACAATTTCATTGTCGTGAGTACCAAAGTTGAGTAATTTTCACGATATACAGTTTGTTTTACCTACAGCAAGAGGGAATTAAATGGCTTTCCAAAAAAAGATGGTGCCAGTGAGACAAATTCAGTTTCGAAACAATGAATTGAGGGCCGGTCCTCTTGATCGTGACAAATATGAATTTAAATCTATATATATTTAAAATTGAAAATATATATATATATATATATATATATATATATATGAATCTATATGTTACGTTCTTCAGCAGTCTGCAAAATTTATATTAGATTATTATGCTTCTGTGTCAACCTGCGTTCACCATTGTTAGAAGGATGTTTGTTTTATTTAATTACAAATCCATTTATTGATATACTACATTTATCATTGAAACTTTGATATATTAATTATTAAATATATATATATATAATATAATTGTACAGTTTGAACATTTAAGCAAATTCGAAAATGGTACAAGGAAGGCTTTTCTCTTTCTAGTCAAGCAAGCATGTAATTAACATAAACGGATCAAGATACCTGGAGATCATGGAGTGAGATTCTCCAATAAAAGCCCCATCACTACTATTGCAGTGTAAAAACGAAAAATAAATCGGATTTGGAGACAAAACTTGATCCACACTCATTCCCGCAAAGAGGACACTATCTTAAATGACCATTTTTTGCAGTTTGTTATACGAACTATAGTGTCACCATTCTAGGTGGTAGTTACCACTAAAGGTGGTAGTTTGATGGCTGGAAATGTTCACAGATGATACTAATATCCTAGCCTCAAAATCTTCATTTAGGAAAAGCGAGAATATAATGAAATAAATTATGGCAACGACTAGCCCAAACTGTCGTTGGTTGAATTTCTTGATCATGCCCACATAGGACTTCATTGTAAGAGTTTTATTTAAACTCTATGACCCACACACCCATCTTATCAGTTTGAAATAGTTCAAAATCTTGTTGGATAATATTTGAGTTATGAAGGGATAAAAATTACTCCTAAGAGATAGGATTAAACTCTATATCTCTAATTATAGTCAAATACAAACTCATAAATTTCTTGATGGTCGGAAGTCTATAAATAGCACTGGGAGGCTCAAGGGTTCTCACCTACAACATCAGAGTGCCTCTAGCCATCGAGAGACACTTGTGAGGCAAACGTTGTTAGGGCGATCATTCTCTCATAGTCAGATTAATTGTTCATCAAACAGATGGAGAAAGGTACGTTTCTCATATCATTAATTTATTATTGTAGATCATAAGAAAATCAAAGATCCGTTTTATTAATGTCATGTTAAAATATTTAACATGTGGTATCAGAGCTATAGGTTGTAGATTTTTTATGATCTCAATAAAATATAGGTTAAATAATTATTTGATACCTTTATATATTGTACTTTCGCATCTGTGAGTTTACCACTGTGAAGGAATTAAAGATTACCCTTTTATTTTTTATCCGAAAGGAAGATTACGATATATTCTCTTTTATTGTTGGGTTTTGGAAATTCCATCCGTTTATGCACATTCATTAAAATATTCGGTTTCCAATGTGACTATTTTGCGTTTGCCGTATTGTGCATCTCCTAGTGTTATTTCATACTTTTCTTTCTCTGCTGTATATTGCTGCGTGGAGAAAGAATCTAGTGGGCATGTATACATTTTAATTAAGGAAAGTTTATTGGGTCCCTGGTTCAAAACGAAAGGAGTAAGTGAAATTGATGGACGTTCTCATTAATTTGCATTGACCCATTGCCATCAATTCCTACTTTTCCAAGAGGAATTTCTTCATGTGGTTTCGTTACAGGCCATAGAAAGTTTAATGGAAACCAAATCAAATGATTACTTTAAATCTATTTGGATATGGTGCGGCGGTGCTAAAGGTTGAAGAAAGGAAACCAAAGCATAGGGTTTCCTCCTTCAATTAAATCAGGGCTGTGGGCTGAGCCATAGGTCTCAGGCCCAGAAAGGATTAAAACAATATTAAAAGGCTGGATTTATTGTGGCCCACCCGAAAAGCATTTAACCTGACTAGGTCTCAACCCAGTTTGCTGAACTTGACCAATTATGATCCGGTCCTGACCCGGTTTTCTGACCCGACTCGTTTCAGACGCAGTCCAATTTAAATAATATTATTTTAATATTATAATATTATTTCAAAAAAAAAATCAATTAATTAATTAAAGTTTTATTTTTTGCATACCTTAATGTTATATGTATGCATTTAAATTATGTACATGTTATTATAATTATTTACATGTATGTATGAAATGTTTATTTAACTCATATACATGTTATTATTGTTAATTGTTATGTACATGTATACATGAAAAGTTTATTAAATTCTATAATATTATTATTGTGATTTTCCTGTAAAATCAATCAAGGTTTAAACATGAATTTTTTTTTTTTTTTTATGAATTTTGCTGTGGGAGTGTGAATGTGTACAAACTGAGGCGGTTCTGTCTAGGAGATTGGAAATTCTAAGTATGTCCGTTGTGACCCTCCAATCTTTCCTGGGAACCTTGAAGTTTTGTCTAGGAAAGAATATTCTTTCCTGGGAACTTACTTAGTAAGTATTATTCACATCCGTTGTAAAATTCATCAAACCTTTTATTTCATGCATATTATTGCTATCCACATTGTATGCATATTATTATTGTGCACTGTCTATTTTGGCTTTTGTTATTATGCCATATATATCCAATATGGGATAAATGATTTACATCAAAATCAAGAGAAAATTGGTCGCCCAAAGGTACAAGATTTTCTTGATTTTGGTGACAAGTCGTTAAACCCATAGTAAGGTGGATATGATGGAGGGAACACCTTGTGTGTCAAGATCTACTCCCAAAGGAGGGTTTTGATGACACTACTAGTTTATCCATCAAAGTAAGGTTGGAGGGAACACTTTGTGTGTCAGAGTTTACTCCCAAAAGAGAATTCTGATGATACAGCTAGTTCATCTACAGAATTTAATACTGGATGGAACACCTTATGTGTCAAGATCTACTCCCAAAGGAGGGTTTTGATGACACTATTAGTTCTTCCATAATTGTTTAAATTCTGATTATTGTTTATAAGTGTCTAACTCAAAGCAATTTCTAATTATTTTAATATTATAATATTATTTCAATATTATAATATTATTTCAAAAAAAAAATCAATTAATTAATTAAAGTTTTATTTTATGCATACCTTAATGTTATATGTATGCATTTAAATTATGTACATGTTATTATAATTATTTACATGTATGTATGAAATGTTTATTTAACTCATATACATGTTATTATTGTTAATTGTTATGTACATGTATACATGAAAAGTTTATTAAATTCTATAATATTATTATTGTGATTTTCCTATAAAATCAATCAAGGTTTAAACATGAATTTTTTTTTTTTTTTTTTTTTTATGAATTTTGCTGTGGGAGTGTGAATGTGTACAAACTGAGGCGGTTCTGTCTAGGAGATTGGAAATTTCAAGTGTGTCCGTTGTGACCCTCCAATCTTTTCTGGGAACCTTGAAGTTTTGTCTAGGAAAGAATATTCTTTCCTGGGAACTTACTTAGTAAGTATTATTCACATCCGTTGTAAAATTCATCAAACCTTTTATTTCATGCATATTATTGCTATCCACATTGTATGCATATTATTATTGTGCACTGTCTATTTTGACTTTTGTTATTATGCCATATATATCCAATATGGGATAAATGATTTACATCAAAATCAAGAGAAAATTGGTCGCTCAAAGGTACAAGATTTTCTTGATTTTGGTGACAAGTCGTTAAACCCATAGTAAGGTGGATATGATGGAGGGAACACCTTGTGTGTCAAGATCTACTCCCAAAGGAGGGTTTTGATGACACTACTAGTTTATCCATCAAAGTAAGGTTGGAGGGAACACTTTGTGTGTCAGAGTTTACTCCCAAAGGAGAATTCTGATGATACAGCTAGTTCATCTACAGAATTTGATACTGGATGGAACACCTTGTGTGTCAAGATCTACTCCCAAAGGAGGGCTTTGATGACACTATTAGTTCTTCCATAATTGTTTAAATTCTGATTATTGTTTATAAGTGTCTAACTCAAAGCAATTTATTATAAAATTTTCTTGCAGTAAGCGTACCCACATCACTACACTCACAGACTTCATCTGTTCCTGTTTTGAATGGCTCCAATTTTTCTGAATGGGTTGAGAGAGTTAGGTTCACCCTAGGAGTCCTTGATTTAGACTCATCCCTTATGAGTTCAAAACCATCACCTATTACTGAAACCAGTACCAATGATCAGAAAGAATCTTTTAAACAGTGGGAGAGATCAAATAGGCTGAGTTTAATGTTTATGAAAATGACCATAGCCGAAAATATCAAAAATTCACTCCCTAGTACTGAGGAAGCCCAAACCTTTTTGAAAAATGCTGAGGAGAGGTTTAAATCCGCTGATAAGTCCTTAGCAGGAACATTGATGGCTAGACTCACCACCATGAAATATGATGGTGCTAAAGGAATGCAGGAGCATATCCTTGAAATGACCAATATTGCTGCCAGATTGCAAACCCTAGGAATGAAAGTAGATGAGTCTTTCGTTGTTCAGTTTATTCTGAACTCATTATGATCCATTCCAAATGCATTACAATGCTATAAAGATAAATGGAATGTGAATGAGTTGGCAAGTATGGTAGTTCAGGAGGAAGCAAGACTGAAACAACTAGGACATCACTCTGTCAATTTCATGAATAAAGAAACTAGAAAGAAAAAGCACCATTACAGTAAAAAGAAGCGAACTGGACCACTGAAAGGAAAGCAACCTGTGAAAGCTAATTAGGTTCAGAACAACAGTAGCAAATGCTACTTTTGTAGGGAACATGGACACATGAAAGCTGAGTGTCCAAAACGTAAGGCTTGGTTCGAAAAGAAGGGTAAGCCTCTTACCTTTGTATGTCTTGAATCAAACCTTGTAAATGTTCCTACTAATTCTTGGTGGTTAGATTCAGGTGCTAATGTTCATGTTTCTATAACCATGCAGGGATACCTTACAAGCCAAACACCAAGCCCCAATGAGCGGTTCATTTTTATGGGAAATGAGAATAAGGCTGAAGTTTTAGCCATAGGGACATTTCGTTTAGTTTTGAGTACCGGTCATTGTTTAGACCTTCATAACACAGTATTTGTGCCTTCTGTGAGGCGTAATTTAATTTCCCTTTCCAGACTTGACACTGATGGTTATTCCTTTTCGTTCCATAATAGTAATTTCAATTTGTTTAAAAACAGTTTATCTATTGGTTCTGGGTTTCTTTCCAATAGACTTTATCAACTTTGCCTTGATAATACATTTATTAAAAATACCTATACCCAACGCCATGAAACATGTATTGGAATGAAAAGAAACATGATGAATGAAAACTCATATGACTTGTGGTATAAAAGGTTGGGGCATATCTCCAAAGAAAGGTTACAGAGATTAGTAAAAGAATGGATTCTTCCGCACCTTGATTTTACTAATCCTGAAGTGTGTGTGGATTGCATAAAAAGAAAGCAAACCAAACATACTAAGAAAGGCGCCACAAGAAGTAAAGAACTTCTTGAAATAATTCACACAGATATATGTGGACCATTCTCCATAGAATGTTTTGGTGGAGAAAAGTATTTCATCACCTTTATTGATGACTTTTCACGATTTGGATATATCTATCTGTTGCATGAGAAATCTCAAGCTGTATCGGTACTTGAGGTATTTCTCATGGAGGTGGAAAGACAGTTAGATAGCAAAGTGAAAACCATCAGGTCGGATAGAGGTGGAGAATACTATGGAAAGTATGATGAATCGGGCCGTAATCCGGGTCCATTCGCCAAACTTCTTGAACAGCATAGCATTGTTGCACAGTATACGATGTCTGGGACGCCACAGCAGAACGGAGTTGCTGAAAGGCGTAATCGGACCTTATTGGATATGGTCAGAAGTATGGTAAGTAATTCTACCTTACCCAAACCATTGTGGGGTGAAGCCATTAAGACGGCAATGTATATCTTAAACCGAGTTCCCAGTAAGGCAGTTCCAAAAACTCCTTTCGAGTTATGGACTGGTAGGAAACCAAGTTTAAGACATATGCATGTTTAGGGTTGCCCAGCCGAAGCCAGACTTTACAACCCACATGAAAAGAAGTTGGATCCTAGAACAGTAAGCGGGTATTTTATTGGTTACCCAGAGAGATCCAAAGGGTACAGATTTTACTATCCTAATCACAGTCCGAGAATGGTGGAAACAGGAAATGCCAAATTCATTGAACTTGGCGAGATTAGTGGGAAAATTGAACCTAGAGATGTGATCATTGAGGAAATACGGGTAGATGTCCATTTACCTACATCCTCAGAAAAGATAATAGTTCATCTAATTGATCATCACGATGATACCGTGGAACAAGTAAATTATCACCCATCTTAGAATGAAAATACCATTGATGAACCAAGTTCGGAGTCACCAGAACAGATTGTCTTGGCCAGATCTCAGAGAGATCGGAGACCTGCCATTTCGACAGATTATGTGGTGTATCTCCAAGAATCTGAATTTGACATTGGGACAAGAAAAGATCCACTAACGTTTTCACAAGCCATAGAGGGAAGTGATTCTAGTAAATGGATTGATGCTATGAAAGAAGAGTTGAAATCCATGGATCAGAATCAAGTCTGGGACCTTGTTGAATTGCCTGAAGGTAGTAAAAGAGTTGGGTGTAAATGGGTCTTTAAGACCAAACGCGACTCAAAAGGCAACATCGAACGACATAAGGCCAAACTTGTTGCTAAGGGTTTCACTCAGAAAGAAGGCATTGATTACAAAGAGACCTTTTCTCCAGTATCTAAAAAGGACTCATTTAGAATCATTATGGCATTGGTAGCTCATTATGATTTAGAGTTACATCAGATGGATGTGAAAACGGCATTTTTAAATGGAAGTTTGGATGAAGTGGTCTACATGGAGCCGCCAGAGGGCTTCTCAGAAAAGGGCAAAGATCACCTAGTGTGCAGACTTAAGAAATCAATATACGGGCTTAAACAAGCTTCCCAACAATGGTACTTAAAGTTTAATGATACCATTACTGCCTTTGGTTTCAAAGAGAACATCGTTGATCGATGTATATACCTAAAGGTCAGTGGGAGTAAGTTCATAATTTTGATTCTGTATGTTGATGATATCTTGTTAGCTAGTAGTGATCTTGGCTTACTCTATGAAACCAAGGGTTTTCTCTCTAAGAACTTTGAAATGAAAGATATGGGTGAGGCATCATTTGTGATCGGAATCGAAATCTTTCGAGATCGAAAACAAGGACTGTTGGGATTGTCTCAAAAGAGTTACCTGGAAAAAGTTCTTGAGAAATTTGGTATGAAAAGTTGTTCGTCACTGGATACTCCGATATCAAAAAATGATAAGTTTAGCCAATCACAGTGTCCTAAAACTGAGTGGGAGCGCAAAGAGATGACAAAGATTCCCTATGCTTCGGTTGTGGAAAGTTTGATATATGCACAGATTTGCACGAGACCAGATATTAGCTTTGCAGTTGGCATGCTTGGGCGCTACCAGAGTAACCCAGGGATGTCTCATTGGAAAGCAGCAAAGAGGGTATTGCGATACTTGCAAGGAACTAAGGATTACCAGCTTACTTTCAAAAGAACTGACAGTTTGGAGGTAACTGGTTACTCAGACTCTGATTTTGCCGGTTGTCCTGATAGCAGGAAATCCACTTCGGGTTATGTTTTCCTGTTGGCCGGTGGAGCGATTTCATGGAGAAGTATGAAGCAAACAATCACTGCTTCATCAACAATGGAGGCTGAGTTTGTGGCGTGCTTTGAGGCCATAGTGCATGGTTTATGGCTGAGGAACTTTATCTCAGGGCTTGGGGTTGTTGACTCTATAGCCAGGCCATTGAGAATTTATTGTGATAATTCCTCTGCAGTCTTTTTCGCCAAGAATGATAGGTATTCTAAAGGTGCTAAGCACATGGAGCTCAAATACCTAAGCGTCAAGGAGGAAGTACAGAAACAAACAGTGTCCGTAGAACATATTAGGACTTCTCTTATGATAGCAGACTCATTAACAAAGGGTCTAATAGCGAAACAGTTTAAAAAATATGTTAACAGTATGGGTCTTATGATGTAAACATGTTATTGAGCTCATGGATGTTATGATTCTATTTTGATACTTAATGATATCAATTATGGTTATTTTGTTTCTGTTTTCTTGTCTTTCCACTTTATATGTACATTAAATGGTGTGGATGAATGATGACAAGATAATGTCTACAATAGACATGAATTGGAACCCAAAGGCATTATTGTATTAGCCTTAATTATCCCAATTAAAGATCGTGTGTTAAATTGGTTACTGGTGTTGTGGTACATGGAAGGGAATCTGTTAATTATGTAATAGAGGACCGCCATGACTCGCATTGGTAATTAGTTTAACATTGATATTATGGAACTCATGAAATGTGTTTTGAGCTATGAAAAGTTCAGGAAATAAATTTGCGCAGTATGATTAATTTCCTGTGATAAACCCATAAACGAAAAGTATTGTTTTATGGGCGTATGGGCCAAGTGGGAGAATGTAAGAGTTTTATTTAAACTCTGTGACCCACACACCCATCTTATCAGTTTGAAATAGTTCAAAATCTTGTTGGATAATATTTGAATTATGAAGGGATAAAAATCACTCCTAAGAGATAGGATTAAACTCTATATCTCTAATTATAGTCAAATACAAACTCATAGATTTCTTGATGGTCGGAAGTCTATAAATAGCACTGGGAGGCTCAAGGGTTCTCACCTACAACATCAGAGTGCCTCTAGCCATCGAGAGACACTTGTGAGGCAAACGTTGTTAAGGCGATCCTTCTCTCATAGTCAGATTAATTGTTCATCAAACAGATGGAGAAATGTACGTTTCTCATATCATTAATTTATTATTGTAGATCATAAGAAAATCAAAGATCCATTTTATTAATGTCATGTTAAAATATTTAACATTCATGTGCAGTCCATATTTAACGTTCATATGCATGGGTTTTTAGTTGCATAAACATGCATTACTCAATTAACATGCACACTTTTATGTTTAATAATTGTTTATTTGATAAACTGAAGGTTGACATAATTAATCACCTCTAAATTATTAAATTCCTACTTTTCCCATCAAGTCGGAACATAAGCAAAGTGCACTTTTACTACAAAAACGACGTGCAGTACCCTAAAACAGAATTGAAATCATGAATGCACAATGAAAATTAAGTGATATCTATTACTGAAAAGTTTATAGCCAGAATCATTTTTTTCACATTTTTTGGCAATCGGATAGTCCCATTTTAAGTCTAATGAACTGTGTGAACAATGCACCCCTTTTACCAAAAAGGAAATTAACTAAAGACACCATGGCTGAAAATCCATCAGAAATGCATGGCCAGAACAGAGGCCACTATTTTATCCGGTGCCGAGGCCCGAAACCAAAATAGAACAGAATCTTATACCTCATAATTTTCAGATACAATGCAATAGCATATAATATCATATAATTAGATAAATATTTAAGATTTTATATCCACATTTTATGCAGTAGAGAAACAAACTACAAAAATTGTTCATGTCTACCTCAGTCATGACAGAATGTTATATTTCAAAATTCACATACTGAGACTACTGAAAAAAAAAATTAACAGAATGTTTACATAACATAATATGCAGATTTTTCATAAAATCAATATCAATCGCTTTTAACCAAAGTCTATCATAAGAGCATTGCTTACCTACCTTTGGGAGAGTGCTATCTAAGCTATGAATCCGACTGTAGCAGTATTACAACCTAATCCAAAAAAATATTGCTAACATATTAATAACTCATACTAGTAGAAAACTAACCTAGCTAACAAAATTCTATATACAAAATAGTCAACTTGGATTTATAATGGCCCAAGCACAACGTCCACCCACTAATCCACCAATACATTAGCTGCCCAACCTCATTGGATTGGCTTAAATTTCACCATACATAACCATTTACAAACTCACTCCGAATACCAACCCGCATTTTTACGTTCATCCCCTCTCTGTGCACAACATTACAAACAATGACCCTCAAAATACAACCAACCATGAAATCACGCAATTTAGAAATTTCAATATAAACTGGGGCAATCCAAACTTCCAATGGAGTTACCGGCAGCGGTCGAGCAACATTTTGACCACGTAACAGGAACTCCCAAGTTAAGAGAGTAAACAGAGAGACAGGCTAACCGGCGGTGGTTTCGCAACGTGAAGGATGGAAGATACCGACAGAGTAATAATGAGAGAGAGAGAGAGTGTAACGCCCCGTACTCGTAGGGGGTCACGAAACTTCACCTGTTTGGTATATTCTATCCTCAAATACAAATAATAATAGGTCTCCGACCATATTCCAAAATAATAAAAAAAAAATATTTTTTCACAAACCAATCCATATAACAATGTCCACCAAGTCATAAATAAAAGAATATGAATAAATCATAACTGAGAGGGTTCACATTCTCCCAAGGAGCTTAACGCTAAAGAATAACCAACATTCCATAAATCCAATGAAACTAAAATCCAAATAATAAATAAATTAAATTTTTGTTTTCTCCCATCTAGCCTATGGCCCTAACAGCTTAAAACTTGATCAAGACTCTACTCTTGGCCCTCTGATGGAACATCCAGATCATCTGAAAAATATATGAGATAAGAGGGGTGAGTTTTTCCACAACTCAGTAAGCGAAGAACCTATACAAGCGTGTAAACATGAGCATTTACCAAATAATAAAAATACGGAACAAAAACATAATATTGCATAACAGAAACAAATGATTTTCAAGATAATTTAAATCATCAAGTACTTTGGCATAAACCAACTGAGTAGTATCACTATATCAATCGGAGCATCTCACAAAACAAAGACCATGTTTAACCCCCGTGGTAGGGTTGTGCAAATCCCGGTGGCCAAACCAGGCAGAGACAGAGGTGGAACTTTCCCTTATTCGTTCTCGGAGCCCCGAGTGTGCACATAGGAAAGCCCACAATAAACCACTTTGTTTCCAAAGTCTCAGAGATAGGAAATTGGTACCAAATCCAAACAGAGCAAATACAGAGCAGAGCAGAGCCAAGCAGAGATAAAGTCAAATACTAACCAGAATACTATGCCAAAGATTTTCAGAATTAATAAAGACACATAAATCCAAACTATTTTTCAGAATAAAGCTTATGTAAATAAAACATAGTCAACCCAATCAAGGCATAATTTTTCTCAGATAGACAAAAATGTTCTTTTCACATTTCAGAAAAATAACACGACAAAAAGCAGCTCATGTCTACACAATGCATGTCTGAAATATTTTTCCTTCTTTTATATAAGCGTCATGAATAATGCAAACAATCGACTGAGGTTGATTTTTCTCAAGTTTTCATTTCGTAACCAACAAAAAACACAATTTTTTTTTTAAAAGTCAACCTCAGTCCCCTTTTGGTATAAAACCGAGCATACGAACCCCGCTTACCTGACTGCTGTAACGAAAAATCCAAACTTTGAGTCTCAACGCTAAGAGTTTCGTCACCATACAAAAATAATTTCCTTTATATTAATGACCACTCCAAAGGCCTAAAATCATAATTTATAAGTTAACTACAATGTCTGTCTAAAAATTCACAATTTTCAGCAACCCAACAAAAATAGTATCGAAACGCTCAACGACTATTTTTCCAAACCCACAAAATTTCAGCAACTATTCATCATTCCAGCTTACCATGTATTTTTCTCAAAACCCCAAAATACCATATTAATGATTTTCATCAATACATACCGTTAGCCACCAAACAGAGTATTAATATATACGTTTCAACAGCACTTCACAAACTACTAAATTTCAACACCCAAAATCATGTTCCTTCATCATGTATCAACCCCCAACACGCTCCAAACAACTCATTGACAGCACCAAAACAACAAAAAGAATTTAGCCAACCAACCCTTGAACCTCCACCAAAAATCCTTCAAAAATGGATTTTGGAAAATAGGGAGTATAACTCCATAAATATTTCGGTATACAAAAAGTACTCAACCGGGTCTATATACATTTCAATTAAATCAGATTTTCCTCAATCCACACAAGGTTCCGCAATTATTCACCAAAACCCGAAACCATCACCAACATATACATAAAAAAATATGATGCATAGCCAGCAAACAAGTTTCCAATTGGTCTCCAGAAAAAGGTAGAAGTTCTTACCTGAGATGAACCACGGCTTGCACCAAAGTGGAGTGATAACCCGAACGAAAACAGGGCACTAAGGGAAGAGATTTCTGGCTTCTCCACACTCGACTTCACCTACCGAAAATACACCAGTTTTCAATGATTTTCAAGTACCAAACCGAACCCATGGATAGAGGAAAACGTGGGAAGAAAAATTTTGAAAACCTTACCGTGATGATCCTGCGCCGAAACCGAAGCCAGAGGAGTGTAAACTTACGGAAATGAAAGAAATCCAAGAGATGAAATGCCGTATGGAGAGAGAGAGAGAGAGAGAGAGATTTTCATTTGAAACCGATAACCACCGAGATCGTGGTTTGATGCGAGAGGAGATCGAGGGCTGCGCGAAAAACAGGGGAGATGAAACCGACGGGGGCAGGGGAAGGGAAGAAGAGAAAGGAAAAAGGAAAGAAAAGAAAAGAAAGAAGAAACGTGCGGTAGGTTAAAGTACCTGGGCGAAAACGACGCCGTTTTCGTGCTGGGTCTGGGGCCGGGTCACGGGCTGGCTGGGCTGGGGCTGGGCCGGGCCTGACATTCTCTCCCCCTTAAACAAATTTCCGTCCTCGGAAATTACTACAAGAGCTCAAAATCTTCATTGAAGAGGTGTGGGTATTTCTCTCGCATTTCCTCCTCGAGTTCCCAGGAAGCTTCACTGCTTGTATGATTACTCCATAAAACCTTAACCATGGGAATGCTACGATTCCGCAGCATGTGTGCTTTCTTTTCCAAGATCCGCACTGGTTCTTCAATATATGTCATATCTTCCTGAATCTGCAGCGGCTCATAATGAATGATGTGAGTTGGGTCGGGAATATACTTTCTCAGCATGGACACATGAAATACATTATGCACTCCCGCAAGATTTGGAGGAAGTGCTAACTTATATGCCAATGGTCCAACTCGTTCTAGAATCTCAAAGGGTCCAATATATCTAGGGCTCAACTTGCCCTTACTTCCAAATCTCATAACCCCTTTCATTGGTGCTATCTTCAAGAATACCTCATTTCCAACCTCAAACTCTAGTGGACGGCGTCGGTTATCGGCATAGCTCTTTTGTCGACCCTGAGCGGCTTTAATTCTAGCTCTAATGATGTCAATCTTTTCTGTGGTTTTCTGAATGATCTCTGGTCCCAGTATTTTTCTTTCCCCAACCTCATCCCAATATAAAGGGGACCTACACCTTCTGCCATACAAAGCCTCATACGGTGCCATCCCAATACTAGTCTGGAAATTGTTATTATAAGCAAATTCCACCAATGGTAAGTGTCGTATCCAAGTTCCTTTAAAGTCCATCACACATGCCCTCAACATATCTTCTAAAATCTGAATAGTCCTTTCCGATTGCCCATCTGTCTGAGGGTGATAAGCCGTACTGAAGTTTAACTTAGTACCCATTGCCTCTTGTAAACTTCTCCAGAATCTAGAAGTGAAACGAGGATCTCTATCTGACACAATGGACACTGGTACCCCATGCAATCTCACGATCTCTTGTATGTACAGTTCAGCTAGTTTCTCCAGTTTATAAGAAACTTTAATGGGCACAAAACGTGCAGTCTTCGTTAAGCGATCCACAATTACCCATATTGCATCCTGTCCGTTTAAAACCCTCGGTAGACCTGTCACAAAATCCATGGATATATGCTCCCACTTCCATTCTGGAATTTGCAATGGCTGTAACAATCCTGCTGGTCTCTGATGCTCTGCTTTCACCTGTTGACAAGTTAGGCATTGTTCTACAAACTTAGCAATTTCTCTCTTCATACCGTTCCACCAAAAAGACTCTCTCAAGTCCCGATACATCTTGGCACTCCCCGGATGGACTGTGTATAAAGAGCGGTGTGCCTCTTCAAGGATTATTTTCTTCAATGCATCATCTGCCGGCACACACAATCTGTCTCTAAACCTCAAAACTCCATCTTCAGAAATGCTAAAATCAGCTTTGTCCCCGTTTTTAACTTCTTCAGCTAGCTTTATCAATGCCGAATCCACTTTCTGTGCTACTTTAATTCTCTCTAACAAATCTGGTTGTACTATTAAACTGGCCACGAAAGTGCTTGTATCAGTAGTGATAACCTCAATACCGGCCCTCTCTAAGTCCATTAACAACTGGGGCTGGGTGGTAAGGGTTGCCATTGTTGAACTCAAAGATTTCCTACTTAAGGCATCAGCCACAACATTCGCTTTGCCTGGGTGGTAATTTATAGTACAGTCATAATCCTTTATTAACTCGAGCCATCTCCTCTGTCTCATGTTTAATTCTTTTTGGGTGAAGAAATATTTCAAACTTTTATGATCTGTGTAGATTTCGCACTTTTCCCCATAGAGATAATGCCTCCAAATCTTGAGTGCGAATACCACCGCTGCCAACTCTAGATCATGTGTGGGGTAGTTTTGTTCATAAGTTTTCAGTTGTCGAGAAGCGTAAGCTATAACCTTTCCGTGTTGCATTAATACGCACCCCAAACCCAATCTTGAAGCATCACTATACACCACAAAACCTCCTCTCGCAGTGGGAACTGTTAAAACTGGGGCCGTCACGAGTCTTTGTTTCAAGGTGTGAAAACTTTCTTCACATTTTTCTGTCCACTCAAACTTGTTATTCTTCCTGGTAAGAGCGGTGAGAGGAACTGCTATTTTGGAGAAACCCTCAATGAATCGACGATAGTATCCCGCCAATCCCAAGAAACTCCTAACCTCACGAACATTCTTCGGTGCCAGCCAGTTAACTACTGCTTCTACTTTCCCTGGGTCTACTGAAATACCTTCTTTTGAAACCACATGCCCCAAAAATATAACTGAATCCAGCCAGAACTCACATTTCTTTAGTTTAGCAAACAACCTTTCCTCCCTAAGTGTTCCGAGTACTAGCCTCAAATGTTCCTCATGCTCCTCCTTACTTTTAGAATAGATCAAGATGTCATCAATGAAGACGACCACAAATCTATCCAAGAATTCATGAAATACTCTATTCATTAAATCCATGAATACCGCAGGAGCATTAGTCAAGCCGAAAGGCATGACCAAAAACTCATAATGACCGTATCTGGTTCTGAAAGCGGTCTTAGATACGTCTTCTGCCTTGATCTTCAATTGGTGGTACCCTGACCGAAGGTCAATCTTAGAGAAAACTTGTGCACCCTGTAGTTGATCAAAGAGGTCCTCTATACGGGGTAAAGGATATCTGTTCTTGATAGTTACTCGGTTGAGTTCCCTATAGTCGATGCACATTCTCATTGTCCCGTCTTTCTTTTTAACAAATAAAACTGGTGCACCCCATGGGGACACGCTGGGTCGGATAAAACCCTTGTCCAATAAGTCTTGCAACTGCTCTTTGAGTTCGATGAGCTCTGATGGCGCCATTCTATAAGGAGCCTTGGACAACGGTGCTGTGCCGAGAGTAAGATCAATCGCAAATTCTACTTCTCGGTCGGGTGGTAACCCGGACAAGTCTTCAGGAAATACTTCTGGGTAATCTCTCACAACAGGAATCTTTTCTAAACTCAACTCTTCCTTTGGTGCATCTATCACACAAGCCAAAAATCCTTGACACCCATCTCGCAATAATTTTCCAACCTGAACTGCTGATATGACTGATGGATGTGATCGCACTTTCGACCCCACAAATCGAATTCCACCCCCCTCAGGAGGCTTGAAGGTTACTTCCTTTTTGAAGCAGTCAATACTGGCATGGTATGAAGCCAGCCAGTTCATCCCCAAAATTACATCGAATCCAAACATATCAAAAATTATAAGGTCAGCTGGCATTAATCTTCCTTCAACAGTTATGGAGCAGCCACGGAGGATTTTATGACAAGATACTGAATTGCCTGTCGGTGTCGCGACTACTATGCTATACTCCAATCTTTCACCTTCCCAAGTGCAAAACTTAGCATAATTCAAAGAAATAAACGAATGCGTTGCCCCAGAATCAAATAATACAGTAGCATCGTTAGAAAACAAAGAAAGAATGCCTGTGATCACATAATAAAAAAAAAATTAAAGACATGCTCCTTCTAGTAATAATCCGCATTGAATACCAAGTTAATCCTAAAAGAAAACGAGAACCGAAAATACCTGTGATCACATCATCCCTGCCTTCAGCTTCTCCTGGTGTCAATGCAAAGACTCGAGCAGGTGCAGTAGGACGCTGATTGTTACCTCGTCCTGTAACTTCATTTCTTTGGGGTGGCAACATGCTCGGGTTATTGTTGTCCGGTTGCAGAGGGCAATTTCTGATGTAGTGTCCTAACTTGCCACAACGGAAACATAGTCTTGCCTCTCTTCTGCATTCTCCAGAATGCACTTGGTTACATGTCTTACACTGGTAGGGCTGCCGGTTACTCTGGCCTGGTCTATTGCTTGAGCTACCCCCTTCATTTTTCTTCTTCCACGATCCTTGATTGACGCTTGCATGGTATCCAGATGAGGTAGATCTCTTCCTTTGATCAGATGAAATTGTACTTCTTTGAAGGCTTCTTTCAAACACTGTAGCCTTATTCACCAATTCTGTGAACTTTTTTACTTGGAAGCCCACTACTCGCTCAAAGAGCTTCTCGTTCAGCCCTTGTTCAAATTTGCGACACTTCTTCTCTTCATCTGGAATCAGGTATGCCGCAAAACGTGCCAACTCGGTAAATTTTGCTGCATATTGATGTACTGACATCGCTCCCTGAACTAAGGTGGCAAATTCCATAGCTTTATCTTCCTTAACTGAGACTGGGAAGAAACGCTCTAGGAAAACTTCCTTGAACAACGACCAACTTTTTATTTCCGTCTTTTCAGCTTCCCTGATAGTCCTTTCAGAGATCCACCACCTTTTAGCCTCCCCAGTCAGCTTGAATGTAGCAAACGCCACCTTTTGCTCATCCGTGCAAGGCAAGACACGAAATATCTCCTCAATATCCTGTACCCAATCCTCTGCCAGTATCGGGTCACCTCTTCCATCAAAAGACGTGGGATGCAACTTGTTGAAATCTTCCACAGTGCAACCCCTTTCACTTGTGGTGCGGTGACGGCCAGAAGAATTTTGTGCGAGATCATCAATCAGCTGATGCGCTGCTGCTCGAAGTACTTCAGAAGCTCTTGGATTTGCTCCCCTTTCATTTCTGGCCGCATTCAAGTCCGACACACTTCGCTCACGTCGAGGAGGCATCCTGAGAACACTTAGACTATTAAACACATCGTTCACTAAAGCATAAACCAACTAGCTAAAAATAAACAACTACAGGTAACCTTAGTAGTCAAAACAAAGTATATAATAATCCCCAAACAAAGAAAGTACCCACCACAAACAAGATCACATGATACCAAAAATAAAAGACGTAAATATACAACCCTTAACTCTCCAACAAAATGAAATCAGCTCACAAGCCTATATAATTCTACACCTCAAATAATTCCTAAAGTTGGCAATTTCTAGAACCTCAAATTCCTAAAACCTTAATGCATAAGTCTGCAGAATCTAAAACCTTCGCTCTGATACCAACTGTAACGCCCCGTACTCGTAGGGGGTCACGAAACTTCACCTGTTTGGTATATTCTATCCTCAAATACAAATAATAATAGGTCTCCGACCATATTCCAAAATAATAAAAAAAAAAATATTTTTTCACAAACCAATCCATATAACAATGTCCACCAAGTCATAAATAAAAGAATATGAATAAATCATAACTGAGAGGGTTCACATTCTCCCAAGGAGCTTAACGCTAAAGAATAACCAACATTCCATAAATCCAATGAAACTAAAATCCAAATAATAAATAAATTAAATTTTTGTTTTCTCCCATCTAGCCTATGGCCCTAACAGCTTAAAACTTAATCAAGACTCTACTCGTGGCCCTCTGATGGAACATCCAGATCATCTGAAAAATATATGAGATAAGAGGGGTGAGTTTTTCCACAACTCAGTAAGCGAAGAACCTATACAAGCGTGTAAACATGAGCATTTACCAAATAATAAAATACGGAACAAAAACATAATATTGCATAACAGAAACAAATGATTTTCAAGATAATTTAAATCATCAAGTACTTTGGCATAAACCAACTGAGTATTATCACTATATCAATCGGAGCATCTCACAAAGCAAAGACCATGTTTAACCCCCGTGGTAGGGTTGTGCAAATCCCGGTGGCCAAACCAGGCAGAGACAGAGGTGGAACTTTCCCTTATTCGTTCTCGGAGCCCCGAGTGTGCACATAGGAAAGCCCACAATAAACCACTTTGTTTCCAAAGTGGGTGCACTCAGAGATAGGAAATTGGTACCAAATCCAAACAGAGCAAATACAGAGCAGAGCAGAGCCAAGCAGAGATAAAGTCAAATACTAACCAGAATACTATGCCAAAGATTTTCAGAATTAATAAAGACACATAAATCCAAACTATTTTTCAGAATAAAGCTTATGTAAATAAAACATAGTCAACCCAATCAAGGCATAATTTTTCTCAGATAGACAAAAATGTTCTTTTCACATTTCAGAAAAATAACACGACAAAAAGCAGCTCATGTCTACACAATGCATGTCTGAAATATTTTTCCTTCTTTTATATAAGCGTCATGAATAATGCAAACAATCGACTGAGGTTGATTTTTCTCAAGTTTTCATTTCGTAACCAACAAAAAACACAATTTTTTTTTTAAAAGTCAACCTCAGTCCCCTTTTGGTATAAAACCGAGCATACGAACCCCGCTTACCTGACTGCTGTAACGAAAAATCCAAACTTTGAGTCTCAACGCTAAGAGTCTCGTCACCTATACAAAAATAATTTCATTTATATTAATGACCAACCCAAAGGCCTAAAATCATAATTTATAAGTTAACTACAATGTCTGTCTAAAAATTCACAATTTTCAGCAACCCAACAAAAATAGTATCGAAACGCTCAACGACTATTTTTCCAAACCCACAAAATTTCAGCAACTATTCATCATTCCAGCTTACCATGTATTTTTCTCAAAACCCCAAAATACCATATTAATGATTTTCATCAATACATACCGTTAGCCACCAAACAGAGTATTAATATATACGTTTCAACAGCACTTCACAAACTACTAAATTTCAACACCCAAAATCATGTTCCTTCATCATGTATCAACCCCCAATACGCTCCAAACAACTCATTGACAGCACCAAAACAACAAAAAGAATTTAGCCAACCAACCCTTGAACCTCCACCAAAAATCCTTCAAAAATGGATTTTGGAAAATAGGGAGTATAACTCCATAAATATTTCGGTATACAAAAAGTACTCAACCGGGTCTATATACATTTCAATTAAATCAGATTTTCCTCAATCCACACAAGGTTCCGCAATTATTCACCAAAACCCGAAACCATCACCAACATATACATAAAAAAATATGATGCATAGCCAGCAAACAAGTTTCCAATTGGTCTCCAGAAAAAGGTAGAAGTTCTTACCTGAGATGAACCACGGCTTGCACCAAAGTGGAGTGATAACCCGAACGAAAACAGGGCACTAAGGGAAGAGATTTCTGGCTTCTCCACACTCGACTTCACCTACCGAAAATACACCAGTTTTCAATGATTTTCAAGTACCAAACCGAACCCATGGATAGAGGAAAACGTGGGAAGAAAAATTTTGAAAACCTTACCGTGATGATCCTGCGCCGAAACCGAAGCCAGAGGAGTGTAAACTTACGGAAATGAAAGAAATCCAAGAGATGAAATGCCGTATGGAGAGAGAGAGAGAGAGAGAGAGAGATTTTCATTTGAAACCGATAACCACCGAGATCGTGGTTTGATGCGAGAGGAGATCGAGGGCTGCGCGAAAAAACAGGGGAGATGAAACCGACGGGGGCAGGGGAAGGGAAGAAGAGAAAGGAAAAAGGAAAGAAAAGAAAAGAAAGAAGAAACGTGCGGTAGGTTAAAGTACCTGGGCGAAAACGACGCCGTTTTCGTGCTGGGTCTGGGGCCGGGTCACGGGCTGGCTGAGCTGGGGCTGGGCCGGGCCTGACAGAGAGTTAGAGGCGGAGAGAGAGATGAAGGCTTACCGATGGTGATGTCGTGATGTGGAGGATGTCGATGGTGACAGCAAGGCGGAGGCTAGCTGGGAAGTGGCCAAAATGGATTCTTGGTGGTTTGTTGCATGCACAAAGCCGGGGAGCTCAACTTAATGGTGTGGCGTGCAGTGTTCATACAACGTGGCAGTGTGTTACGGACCAAGCCCAGTGTTGTGGCATGCTAACCTTTGGGTCTTGTGGCCATTAGGTCCACAATCTTACTCTGGATTTAGTTAACATAAATTCTGCAAATAAAGAATTCTGTTACTAGAACTGGTACTCGGATGAATATGAAGTAGGGGTGCTACCCCACCCATGCAGGGGTGGGCCTCCCACCATCTGCTCCCAGCCCCTCAATAATATCCATTTCAAAATTTCACAATCACATTATCATTCTTCTTTAATCTCATCCTCCAAACTCAATCTATGTTCAACAAATAATAAAAAAAATTAAAAAATTAGAGATTTACATTTAGCTGGTGCGACGATTCTGGACTACTATCAATGAAGCCATTGTCGCGGCATCTCCACCAATAGTGGACCATCATCATCCATCACGCCTTCAACCACCCACGTGAGCGACCAATCATCAACTTGAATATCGTCACCCATTGAACTGTTGTGCGGCATTGCCGTGTGAGATAGAGAAGGAATTCGAGGAATGAGGGAGAGAAGAAAAGAGAGAAGGAAGGGGACTTGAAGGCTGAAAGCCTTGTGCGGAGCATGGACTAACTTTCGCACGTTATATCATTAGCCCACATATTTCTAAATTTACCCTCTAGTTAAGTGTGGTTAAAAGTAATTAATGAAATGCATTTAATTGGAAAAAAAGAAGAAGAAAATAAATGTAATTATTATTTGTTTTTACTAAAAGTCTCAATTGATTTGTGGTGGAGAAAAAAAAAAGTAGTAAGACACGTTAATATAAAAAACAATTATCACAAATGACCTATACTATTGACATAATTATTGTTTTCTCTTCTAATCTAATACTAATTGTTCGTAAAAAAATATATAAAGAGAAATTAACTTCTAGTTTAACATGTTAGAATGTTAGGTTATAGTTTACATTATAAATTTTATAAATAAATAAATAAATTATAACATCTTCATATTTTAAATCTATCTTATGTCAATATTAACATTTTACTTTTAGAAGTATATCATATCTAAATTAAAAAGATGTCTAATATTTTAGAACTATAAATAAATTCTACAAATTTAATAAAACTATTTCCAATATTTACATTTATTAACTAATCTACACGTTCAATTTAGCAACAAAGAAGTATTCTAAAATGGATCCAAATCTTCTTTTTCTTTTTTTTATTAAAAAATCTAATCACTGTTATATCTCAAATTTGTAACTATAAACAAACAAAATTTTGTCTATATTTTTAAAATCTTCTTCATGTTTACAATACATATTATATAGATGATCTATGGAATGTTTATAATTGTAATACAACAATTTACACTAACCAAGTCACAACGGTGTACAGACAATTTTAAAGTAAGTATTTAAAGAGCGACAAGTTGTAACATAGGAGCGACATGTTTTAAAAGATATATTTAAAACATTTAGCATAAACTCCCAGGAATGACATTGATAGAATACACATTGAGTATAAAATATATAATAGTATATATACAAACCATAGGACTAGCAAATTGTAAAATTTTACAAACATCATTATAAATATGGAATAATTATTAGAGTATAAATTAAAACAAATAAAATTTGCGTTTTTTTAATATTTAAATTGTTAATACAATTTTATTGGCAATTCTTTTACTATGTGAAATTTTTTTTTAACTAAACTATGTGCTCATATATTTTTTTCTCATTTGGATCCCCAAAACTGGGCCAAGTTATGTGTGCTCAAAGTTGGTCATCAAGCTCAGCCTGTGGCCCTATATCAAATAGAAATGGTGTCGTTTTAATCCCGATAAACCCTAAGTGTTGTGTGACTCGCGTCCATCCCCTATAAATTCATCTCTACGTAGTCGACAATACGATGGCCTCCTCTTTTCTAAGGTCGAGACTTTCTCTGGTGTGAAATCAAAACGTGAAAGCAAACAATCATCCATGATTGAGTGGGGCCATAAACTGTAGCTAGACTGCTGGAGTCTGGACAAAGTCTTTCTTCTTCCTTTTTCATGGTGACTTGGCCTTGGTGAGCATGGTTATTTGAAGATCTAAGTCATACACTTGTTTTTTTTTTTAAAGATAACTTATTATATTAATGTATATATATATATAGTATATGCATATAAAAATATATATTATTTTATTAGTACAATGTGGCGGCGGGGTATTTGCGAGATGGGGTTCACCCCATCCTGCCCCTGCCTTCCACCCACAAAGCAAGCAGGGTATCCCCGCCCCCACCAAAGATGCGCGATAATCCAATCATCCACAGGGGGTAGAGCGAAAAGCAAGCAGGGTAGCGAGCCGGGTACCCGCTACCCACCCCTAATATTAAGTAGTGAAGTCGTGTCTTTTATATATGGTCTATTATTTCATTCCTTGTATTTAGACAATTATCTTTGCCCGAATAATCAATTATTTTCATTCCTCATATTTAGGAAATTATTTTGCCAAGTCAATTGAGATTTTTAGCTTTAAATATTTTTGAATTAATCAAAGAAAGGTAAATAATTTTTAGACAACAATATCCTAGGAGGGTGATCTTCTCGATTAGATCTATTTTCACTACTTTAGTCATCCCTTCTTCGATTTCCCTTCTAACACTGGTATCAAAAGCTGTTGCATCCATGGATAAGGGTAATGTGGGCACACGGTACTCCTATTTAGCATATTCCATGGAAGCATTAAGCATTAAGGTAATTTCAAAAGGCTCAACAGAAAACACATGAATCCTTGCAATAAGTGGTAGAGAGATTAGCACAACAAGTACAAGTGGTTGCTTCTAATTTGGTTACATTGATGCAACAAGTAGGTAAAACATTAGAGGAACTTGCAGTCAACTGGGTGTCACGCAATAACAATCCACTTTTTGAGGATAACATAGGCATTCAAACTAAGGCCATACATTTGGAGTTTCCCAAATTAATAGGGAAGACCCCAATAGGTGATTCTATTGGTCTAATCATTTTTTCAATTATCATTAGCCACATCTGCAGCATCCTATTTTATTTGCTCCTTCCATATGGAAGGCAAGCCCATGAGTCATGATATGGTTCCAAGAGCTAGAAGCTGCTGGTAGTTTGTCTAATTAGGACAATTTTGTACATACTTTTCTCACTCGTTTTGGGTCATCTTCTTACGAAGACCCAATGGAGGTCCTTACAAAGCTGCAACAAACCACTACAGTTGAAGCCTATAAGTGTGAAGTTGAGTATCTCTCTAATAAATTACATGGATTGGCTAAGCCTTACAAGCTTAGTTGTTTCTTGGGCTGATTACAAGAAGTTATTCACTATATGGTTTGAATGATATAGCAATACTCATTGTTATGTGCATTTGGCATCGCTAAGATACAAGAAGAAAACTTGTCAGTGCTTAAGCGGGTTGTTAGTGTAACGTCCCGATCCCTAAGGATAAGAGTATGTGGGGTATATGGGATCCTATCTTGGTTGGGAAAGAGAAGTTATTATTGTTTATAAGATTCTAGTGGAATTTCAATTGTATCATTGACTAATCCTTTTGAAGTATAGGTCATGGGGTTTGAGCTTTCCATTTGGGGGTTATAAATTGTACCAAAGTCAAGTTCTATGAGATCACACATTGCTTAGAAATGATAAGTTCTTACTTTTTATAAGATTCCAATGAGATTACAATTATATTATTGACTAATTTTTTTGAAGTATTGGCCATATGGTTTGGGCCTTCTATTAGGACGTTACAAATGGTATCAGAACCAAGTTCTATAGGATCCCACATTAGTTGGAAATGAAAAATTTTTACTTTTTATAAGGTTCCAATGGGATTACAATTGTATTATTGATTGGCCCTTTTAGAATATAGGCCATGTGGTTTAGGTTTTCCATTGGGCGTTACATGGAGAGTTAATAAAATCACCTCTAATAACACAAAAGTAAAATCTAGAAACTCCATAAACCATTAACTTACTTGTTCAACACAAATATCCAAGTTCATCCACGGAAAATAAACCTTTCACTTCAAGAAACTTCTAGGCCCTCTTCAACAAATTTGATCAGCCATATAGGGGTGGAAAACTTAGCCAAGAAACAAAGCTAAAATGGCCAAATTCATGGGCCTTAACCAAATAGGCCTCAATTTTGGGTTTTAAGAGGATTTGGATTGCTATCAAGTCCAAATCTAATTTCTCTTGTCCCAATCAATTATCCAATGTTAATAAGGTTGGATAATGATGTTATCATTATAAATTCTAAGGATTAATAGCATGTGGAAGTAATTTAATCAAGCGATTAAACACAATGTTAGAAAATTATTCATTTAGAGTTTGAAGGTAAACTTTAGGATTTGGATAAAATCGTTTGGGATTTTGGTTTTCGACCATTATTTTTGGTTCTTAGTTGGATTCCAACCATATATATTTTTACTAGGATGTCAATCCTCTTTGATTTAGCACAATTTGATTGGTCGGATGGAATAGGATTTTTTACTTAGGTGGCATGATCTCACACATTCATTCCTTCAATTCTATCAAATGTTCCTCATGGTACCAATTGTCTAATACTATTCATTATGTGTGTCTAAGATCTTTTCAAATGTCTAAATAAAACTTCTTTGACCTAATTTGGACATTTCACATTGTGATTTTTAAAATGCTGCATTTAGTATGCTTATCGAGGTTAGTAGTCACCTAAAAGATTGAACAATAGATCTTACACTGTAAAATTCTAAATAATCATCAAACTTAATAAGGAAATTTGCTTAATGAAAATCAACTGCTGAAGTGCCCCTAAAATAATTTCATAGTTTCGTACAAATGTTTTGTCCGAAAATATGAAAATGGGATTATTATGCCATAAAATCCTAAATAATCATCTGAGTCTAGTGGTGCAGACTATAACACATTCTAACATTTCTAACTATCTCAAATAAATAAAATTGTACTTCTAACACTATAGTGAGTGGTAACACTGACTACGCTAAATAACTAAAACCTATTCAATTAGTCAATTAACAAATCCATGACTTATAAAGAAATTCTACTGTTGAATTTATAGCGGGCTGTTATAGTTTATATGGCTCAATTGTTAGGATTTGTTCACTTTCAATTCCCTCATCATGTTTGTCACTTGTAGAAAGTCATTTACGGTCTTAAACAAGTTCCACGATTATGGTTTGCAAAACTTAGCAATCGACTCCTTACATTGGTTTCATTTCGTTCAAGGTCGATTCTTCCTTATTTATTTACCAGACTGCTCAACTGGAAATTTCTGTCCTAATTTATGTGGATAATATTGTGGTCATTGTTTATACTCCAACTTCCATTGATGATCTTTTACTCAACTTGCAATTTGGTCTACCCATCAAAGATTTGGGACCTCTTTACTATTTCTTGGGTTTTAAGACCACTTTTTGAATTGATAGACTTTTACTCTCCCAACGCAAATATCTTTCTGATTTACTCCACAAGACAAACATGTATGTAGCTAAACTTGCTACTACACCTATATCCTCTTCTCATAATCTTTATTTATTTGATAGGGATCCCTTCCATGATTGGACCTTGTATCATAACACAACACAGTTTGGGCACTTTAGTATATTTTATTAACTTGTCCTGACTTATCCTTTACTATCAATACATGCATCACCCTACCAAAAATTATTGGACTACAATAAAAAGAAATTTTTAGCACCTCAAAGCCACCTCTCAGCATGGACTTCTCATCAAGCCCAATTATTGCACCGTATTGCATGCCTTTTCTGATTCAGACTGGGCTGGATGTCTAGATAATCATCGTTCCACCAGCAATTATTTCATCTTCTATTGTGATAATCTCAATTTTTGGAGTTCTCATAAACAACACATGATAGCCCTCTCAAACATTGAAGCGGAATGCCATGCACTTGCAAATTCTACTGCAGAAATCATTTGGATTCAAGGTCTACTCATGAAACTTGGTGTGTCATTTCCTTAGTCACCAATCTTGTGGTGTGATAACATAGAAGCTACATATCCAACTGTCAATTCTATTTTTCATTCACGAACTAAATACATAAAAATTGATTTTTATTTTGTTCGTAAACGAGTCAGTAAAGGACAACTGCAAGTTTGGTTCATATCTGGAAAGGATCAACCTATTGACATTCTTACAAAACCACTGGTGGCTCTTAAAAAACATTCAATCCACTTTGCAAAAAGCTCATGATCTATGCTATGACCATGAACTTGAAGGGGGCATAATATAGATAAGTCCTATTACAACTCATCACCTAAATTATAGGACAAATTCAAGAACCCAATACTTGTTACTCCTACATCAACTTCAATGATAGTGCACACCCCAATTCCCGTGATTGAAGCTTCTATGTGTGGTAAGTATATTATACCAGTAGCTAGCACTTTACTTGCATGATTTGTAAAGTTGTCAATATACAGCTACTTTTTTTTCTAAGCAAGTTAACTTCATTAAACTAAAAACTTGATACATGAGTATAGGGTGGGTTTTCCAATTAATGTCCCAAAATATTAAACTACAATGTAAAGTGGTGGAAAAAGAAAAAAAAAAAAGATATTTTTGGACCAATTTTTTTGTCTCCACCCATGTCCTACAAGAGGACGCCATCTTAGAAAAGGCAAAAATAAGATGTTTGCAAAAATGCGAACAATGAAACAATTGCTAGTGGTGGTGGAACCTCTACTGAAAGCAATGAAGGTGGCGAGTGCAGTGTCGCTTATTGCCTTGAAATGATTTTTGAAGAGATCCACGATCCCTTCTTCAAGATCACCAGTTAGGAAAAGTAGTAACATATTGAAAAACACGACATTGGGCAGCCAAATCTAGGTTGCGCTTAAGAGATGGTGCGTGAAGGCCATGCACTGGTGGGATGGAGTCGTGAAAGGCCAAAAATCTAAAAGATCACGACGTGGGGAAGATACGAGTACGGGGCGTGTGGCCGTCGAAGGCGTTAGGATGCAACGACGCATGAGGCCCTCGCGCGGAAACAGGCCGCACGTGAGGGCAACACACCGAGCTTTTTGACATCGCTTAGCATCATTATAGTATATTTGTGATCGGGGGATGAAGTGGTGAGGCGTGCGTTGATGAATAGCGGCCAAAAAAATGAAATATGGCCAAATTCGAACCCGTGGTGGAAGGAAGAGGAAAAAACACTACTAAAAAAAATGTATACACAATATAGAAGGGAAAAGGAAGAGGAGAGAAGGGTGACAGTTCCGCCCTCCCCTTCGTCGACAATGCCTCTCGGTTAGAGATCAGAAATGTAGATAGAAGGGGTACATTCTCTTTCTAGGAAAAAACAAGAAAGGGGTTTTGCTTAAGCTCCAATATATAGCTACTTGACCCCTGTTACATATACATTGCGGCTTTGTAATGTTTTGGTGCGTGGATAAATAAATATTCATTCAATTTATATCTTTTAATGGGCAATGGCAAAGACCCTGATTGAACTTTATGTACCTTTAAACCGGTTATAATTTCAATAAAATGCAAGCTCGTTGATTAAAAAAAAAAAAAAGTGTTCTAAGATATTTAAATTAATAAGAAAAGGAATTAGAATTATATCTAATTATTCTCTCTCTCTCTCCAATAATTTAGGTTCTATTTGAGTTGAGAAATTATTTTAATTTAATTTATTTCATCTCATTATTAAAATATTTTCGAATTTTATATAAAATATAATAAATAATTTAATTTTTTTAATTAAAAAAATAATATTTATTCAATTTTAAATTTTTATTTAAAATCTTCTCATCTAACATCAGACCGTGAATTTTATTACCCCAAATATAATTAAAATCAGCTTTCCCTTGAACAGATAGCTAGCCATGATAGGTTTTCATGAAACATTTTCAAACATATGATGATTTGATTGTAAAACGTCATGTGAATTTATAATCTTTTATATATAGTAGCAGTACAATGTGTAACATCATAAATATGTTTCGTTGTTTTGTAGAGATACAATTACAATGTGAAAAACAATTACAAATATCTTCCACCGACGCTTCTTTAAGATGAGTTAAAATATGTTACCAACTACAGTAAATTTATACGTTAATATACAACGTATTCTACATCACCGACAATTTATTATTAGTACAAGATCTTGCCTAAATTGGAAACGTGATTCTTTATCCATGATCTCTGTAAATCGTTGATAAAGCTCAGCAAAGATCCTTTCAAATTTTTGTATGAGACGTCGACGTTTCATTAGCTAATTAAACATTTAATATTATCCAATTAAACAACTCACACGAAAAATAATATATAATGAATAATAATATGAAATTATAAATATCTGAGGAGGCCAAAATGTACCATCCACATTTTATAAAAGAGTAATGATACATTTGTCTCTCATTTATCACTACTTAACCACTTATAGTGTATTTATTTTTTTATTTTATTTTTAATTATTTTTTTAACATTCTAATTATTAAGGAAAAATTTTTAAAAAATAAAATTTTATTGATAGTCACTTTCTTAACTATTAATTAAAAATAAGAATAAAATATTGATAATTAAAATATAAACTTATCATTATTCTTTCACCAAGAAAAATTCATTTTTTATGGGACCCATTAGATTTAGAATTCATAAATAGTATATGCTTCATGTTATGTTTTTATCTAATTTCTCTCACTTAAGAATATTGTGATCCCTTATAGATTATGATAAGTTAGACTAGACCCTTAATAATTATTTAATATAACTTTCATCCATCACATCCTTGTAATTGTATTACAATAAAATATTTAAATATAACATAGTGCAGATTATCTTATGTTAATTTAATAGACACCTTGTTTAAAAAATAATAATATTTAATAACGACCTTATTTATGGATAACTACAGACAAAATAAAATTGTCTCTAGCAATGAAAATTCAAAATTGTCTGCGCGTGTATAAATAGTATCAAATCATATAGGTCGGTTGACGAGTGCCATAAGATAAGTCCGTTCTAACTCGAGAAAAGGAACTTTCTGTGTCTCGCGAAGAACTCTCTGCAAAATTCCTCTCGCAGCCACCATTGTTGCATGGTGTTGATGGTAGTTTTCGAATTTTTGAATGTTAATTCCGCTTGTGCAAATTTGAAATAGACCAAGAGTCAAAGTCTATCATGTACCTCGCCGTTATTCTTTCTATCCATAGATCTTATTTTCATCTAGAGATTTTATCAAACAGAGCGACATGTGTTTCACACGCACAAAATCAATCTAGTTTACGAGTTTTTTCTACACACTTCGCCAATCTAGAGGTATTCCTCCACCATACGTGGTTTTGATTAATCTTGAGTCATCAAGTTACCTAAATTTGTAGGTTTTCACTTTTAGAGTGACACATGTAATTCACGCGTTACCATAACCGATTTTGGTTTTGTGTAATTATGTGTGTTTTATATCACAAATGGTATTTTTGAATGTTGTTTTGTCTTGTATTGTTTGGTTGTGTTTTTCTTGTTTTGTTTGTATAAAGAAAATTGTAAAAAAAAAAAATAGTATTCCAAACTTATATCTATGGAATCTTAGTTCTCTCATCTTTTAGAGAATAAGATAGTAATTCACTATTTTAATGGCAGTATTTAGTATCTAAATTATTTTATCTACAGAGGTTTATAAACTAAGTTCTAAAAATATTTAGTTGACTTGTATACTGAGCCTTCTTAATTATATGTCGTATTGTAAACTCTAAGTTCAATAATTTCAATGAGGTAAATCTTTTTTTTTTTTAAAATAAAAATCAAATCATATAGGTCGGTCCAAGATGGATTTTAAATGGAAAACAACATAATCTATAATTATATATGTACATTAATTTTGAACTTTAGAAGGAGAGTTCTACATTAATAATTAATATATATAAAAATTATAATCTTCTAAAGTTCAAATTTTAAATTCATATCATAAAACTTTTTTGAATATTTTTTCCCGCTAATATAGATGTCGGTGACGGTAGCACAGCATGGTCCACTCCTACTCGGACTTCTGGTTGACTGCCCCAACCGGTTTCGCTTTTTGGAGCAAGTCACCGCAAAAGGAGGACCCATACACATTGAGACTGAGTGAAGACCGTCTGGCTAAATTCTTCACACGTGGCTGTTACACCGACAATATTAGTTGTCTACAAAATCTAATTTGATAGACAGATATTTGAGAGATTTAGATGTGGTTTAAATTTTAATACGAAATAAATTGAGGTGAGTTTAATTTATTTTTTAATATTATTATTATTTTAAAATTTTAAAAAAATATATTAAAATTTGAAAATAGAGATGTTGGAGATTGGTTCATTCGATCCTCATTAAAAACAACTTATCAATAAAATATAATAAAAAATTTTAAAAATATAATAAAAAAATAAAATTTAGAAAATACAATAAAAATAATAATAAAAAAATAAAATAAAATAAAAACACAATAAAAAATACAATAAAAAAATAAAATAAAATGATTTAAATGGATGTTCGGCCTCAACTCAAACGGTATCGACGCCGTCGGCGTCCGTTTTTCAAAGAGATCGGATGAACCAATCTCCAATATTTTTTATTTCAAAAATATGTATTAAAATTTGAAAAAAGTGTATAAGAATTTATGTTTTGTATAAAAAATTAAAACATATCATAATGAAATAGATATGAATTAACATAAATTAAGGTGACTGTGAAATCCAAACCAGGCTTACGTTAGGTAAAGAGAAATTCTACATAAAAATCTTAAATTATAACTTCTATTGAATAAATATATAATTTATCATTTTTGTCGTTTATGTTTAAATAGTTATGTTTTTAAATAGAATAAAAAAATAAAAAATTACGTATTAATTAAGTGAAGGTGTATTATATAACATTATCTTATAACTGGTCTCAATTATAAAATATGTTATTGTAAAATAGATATAACATATCAAAACTATATCAAAGCTTAAACTTACTTTATAAAATCTTTATGTAAATCTAGCACGTCCAGTTTTAAATACTGATTGGTGCAATATCATTTGACTTTGTTTAGATTTAAAGATAAGATAAGATAAAATAAAAAATAAAAAATAAAATATTAAATAAAATATTATTAGAATATTATTTTTTTATATTATTATTATTTTAGAATTTTAAAAAAATTTATTTTTTATTATATTTTATAAAAAAATTGGAAATTTTATTATAATGATCAATGTGATGAAATAGAATGAATTTTGAATCAAAATCGGAGCTAAGTTTATTTTTATTTTATTAGCCAGTATATAAAGTCGCATGAATTTTGATACAGTTAAATTAAGAATAGTTTAAGATGAAGAGTAATATTGTTGGAATGTTGTATATTATAAAAACTGTATTTTGATACAGTTAAGTTCAGTTAATTTGCTGGGTATAAATGATCATTTTCATCAGCTAATTACATGTATACGTAATACGATCCTCCTGAGCTGCGCTACACACTTAAGACAACGCCTTAGGCTTTTGAGAATCTCCATGCAGTAAACATAATGCCATAATTGCGTTGCTTTTTATCAAATCGAGACAATGAGTATAATATAATACAAGAACATCATATATACAATAATACAAGAACATCACTCTTTGGTTGATGTTTAATCAATAATTGTCATTAGCTTTTGTCCTTTTACTCATATCGTGGGTCGACCAATTCATGTTTTACAAGAAATAATTTAGCCACTTATGATTATACAGAACAATAAAAAAAAATGAATATTTATAATATTTTAATTATAATTAAAAAAATTATTTATGACAAAAAAAAATATTTTTATCGTAAATTATTCTTCTATAAAATTATTTTTATTATAAAATATATCTAAAAAATAAAATAAAATTATGTTAATTTATAAATTTAATTTTATTACTTATCAAAAAAAAATTATAAATTTATTTATATATTAATCTATTTACGTCTATAAAAATGATCTTTTTCATTTATAACACTAATCTTTAGTTTCCTTTTTCCTTTCTTTTCATCATGATATTACCATATCAAACGAAGAGACTTTAATTAGTTTGATCAATCACCTTGTTTTTTATTTGTTAAATTCTTAAGCTGGTAGAAAATTATAAAATTAATAATTTAACGCACAGAATAATTTCTTTGATACCAACATCAATAAATTAAGATTGGTATTAATTTAAAGAGTATTGATATTGGGTTATTTGAAACTTATCACACTAACATGTCTTTATCAATGTGGCACCATCACGTAGTGTAATTTGATTTATTAAAAAACTCATATTAAAATCAAAATAGAGTATGTGTTTGTGTTTTTAATTTCTTTTAACTTTTAATAAACTATGTAATAGACATCACACGATAATGTCATGTCAATATAGTCATCTGAGAAATAAGTTACAGATGAAAAATCATTATTCTAATTTAAAATACAACAGTACCAACTACTACACCAATTTCAAACTACTAATTACTACACTATATATTCAGACTATGAAATTGTCACAACTGATTTTACAATTCAATAATCTATTCATATAAGAATCTAACGTGATGGGTTCCTATACTTTGATATTATTTAGAAATTAGATCCGAAGCCAGTACAATAGATTAAGATCTAACATTAATGTGAAATAGTTGCAGTTTCACCAAACACAAACTTGTCATTTTAGTCGTATGCATTTGCTCTAACAAATCCTGTCTCACCCATATCAGCCGCTCAAATGCTTTTCCCTTCTGATGATTTCCTGCTCAGAACGAGACCTGTCAACATAGTTTCTTGAACACACACGTCTTGGATGTTGAAATCTTAACCAAAACTCCCCCCAACTTAAACCTCAATCAAATCGGCGCATGAAGACTGAACATATTTACGTGACATGTAGCATTAATGGAGACAACTTGGCAGGTCCTCTTCCAATACCCAAAAATTAGTTAGATCAGAAGCTTCTTAGATATAAACTATGTTCCCTGCTACATCACCTAATTCTTGACTGCAACAAATAATGAACCATTATTTTACATCATTATAAATATTAAATGTACCTCACCCTCAGATCCAAGGTACCTTTATATGAATAACTTATGGGCATTTGAGCCACTCATGTTTAGTTTACATTGGTCAGTTTTTGGGATAATGGTTGGATTGAAACGTCCGAATGGCTTTCTATTTATAGGCTATAGCCAAGTACAGAACCCAGTTCAAAATTTTGTTTGATGAATTAGGGAATTTTATTTGATTTGTCAATGCTCAGAGAGCAATGCCAAAGTTCAAGCTGTTTTTCCATATTTAGCACAGAAAAAACGTATAGGAAGCGTGGTCTGTTGCAGAAATCACGCTTGTGTAAGAGAAAAAGGTGAGGGAGAGTTCCATATTCTCCTCATGTACCAAAGTCACATGCATCGGAGACATCTTGGACAAAGCCAAGACTCTTGATTTTTCGAAGTAAATACATATATAGCAGTGAAAAAGAGCACACTACTTTTCCCTATTCCCTTCACTCTTAAAAAAGCTCTTTAGGAGGGAAGGGAACAATGGAGGAAGGGATTAAGAAAGAGCAACACCATTGTTCTCAAACTCCAAAAATTCTCAGATTTGCACATATCTGGTGCCTTCTACTCTCCCTCTTCGCCATTTCAGCCGGTGCTCGAGCTTTCGATTATGCAGATGCTCTCAGAAAGAGTCTGCTATACTTCGAATCTCAACGCTCCGGCCGGCTACCGTACAACCAAAGGGTCACTTGGCGTGATCATTCTGGACTCACCGATGGCCTGGAACAAGAAGTAAGTCCAAATTCTCAAACCCCGGCCATCTGCCCACCATTGTTGCGCATACTATTTCTTGATAGATGTTCTGTGTTTTTTGTTCTTTCTGTGCAGGTGGACTTGGTGGGTGGATATTACGACGCCGGCGACCACGTAAAGTTTGGGCTGCCAATGGCATTCACCGTGACAATGCTCTCGTGGGGAGTTATAGAATTCCGGCAACAAATTGAAGTTGCCGGAGAATTGGAGCATGCCATGGAAGCCATTAAGTGGGGCACAGATTACTTCATAAAAGCACACACTAGTCCAAATGTATTATGGGCAGAGGTACAGATTAACCCAAATAATTGTATTATCTCCAGAATGCGTGATTTGAGTTCAAAGTTGGTTCAAATATTTCAAACCATATGATCTCATATGCAGGTGGGCGATGGCGACACCGACCACTATTGCTGGCAGCGGCCGGAGGACATGACTACCTCCCGGCAAGCCTACAAGATCGACGAGAACAATCCTGGGTCGGATCTTGCCGGAGAGACGGCGGCAGCCATGGCAGCTGCATCAATAGTTTTTAAGAGAACAAATCCACATTACTCACACCTACTCCTTCACCATGCCCAACAGGTACATTAAAAATCTTTGTTTGTTGATCTTCGAACAAACCCACGAAAAAGATACTGTTTTTTAAGGGTTTAGCAGTCCACTGACCACTCAAAGTGGGACAATTAGCTGAGGGATTATGCGAAATTATGATAAGTTTTGTGTTTGGTAGTTGTTTGAGTTTGGAGACAAGTATAGAGGAAAGTATGATGTGAGCGTGGGCGTAGTGAAGAGCTACTATGCGTCGGTGAGTGGGTTCGAGGATGAGTTGCTGTGGGCAGCTTTGTGGCTCTACAAGGCCACCGACAACGAAGAGTTTTTGAACTACGTTGTTGACAAAGCTCAAACCTTTGGCGGTATTGGATGGGCCATTTCAGAGTTCAGCTGGGACGTCAAATATGCTGGCCTCCAAGTTATTGCATCGAAGGTAAAAATAACTTTTCCATTTTTTAAATTTTATCTCATTGAAAAAATCTTATCTCATTGAAAAAAAAAAATGAAATGGAATAGAATTGGGTGTCTAAGGCCCTGCTTGGATTCAGAGTTGAGATGAGTTTAGATAAGTTTAGTTTATTTTTTAATATTATTATTATTTTGGGATTTGAAAAAGGTATATTGGGAATTGAAAAAGGTGTATTGGAAATTGAAAAAGGTGTATTGAGAATTGAAAAATGTGTATAGGAATTTGTATTTTATATAAAAAATTATAAAAATATAATAATGAAATGAAAATGAGTTGAGATGAGTTGAGATGAGCTGAGCTCACCTCTGAATCCAAGCGGGGCCTTAGGTTTTATGCTTTTGGGGATTTTGCTTTTCCCTATTTTCAAAATCCAATAATGATTTTATATCTTCAAATCACACTTTTTGTTAACTAGTTTATATATAGAGGTCGTAGATGCAGTAATTAAGCCGTAATTAAGGTACGATCAATAGGAAAAAGAGTGGTGTTATTATGTTGTCTGAGCAATACTGTTCTATTGTATATTTAGTTATATTTTGGATTTTTATTTATTTTCTATTTGTTTATCATCTTATTTTTTTTTCTTATTTTTTTTTATCATCCTAAAATATTTTTAAAAATATAAAAAATTTATTAATATACTAATAATCATTTTTTTAACTATTAAATAAAAAATTAAAATACATAAAATATCAAAATAAATGAGCATACTAAATTTTTTATAGGGGAAAACTTAGAAGGAAGAAAAGGTAAAGAGGCTCTCTGGAGAATAAAATGATAAAAAGGGTGTGAAGGTGATATTTTGCATTGCAGTACTTTTGTGTACGTGGCCAATTAGTGCCACTTCTTACCAAATAAATGGTTGTAAAAGCGACAAATGTGCACCAAACAAGTTAGCCTGTTACATTATGGTATCTTAACAAATGGAGGACAAGGACTTCCTCCTATATATGTTTTCATCAGGACCACCCATTTTAAATCAATCTGGTAGATCTTAATGATAATTCAAAGTGTGTGAAAAGAAAGATCTTATTGATTTGTCTGAGCTTTACCAATTTGGGGCCCCATATTTCGGAGTGGCCCACTTTAAAAACCTAGTGAGTGGATGCAATTCTTTCATTTATGGATGTTAGTGTGTTAGATGAGGCACGATTTCACATGTTTGTTTTATGAGTGTAGACCCACACATGTTGGGAGGTGTCATTGGAGTTGGAGCGAACTTTCCTTCCCCCAAACCATATTGATATACAATTTATAAAAATATTGTTTATACACAATATATATATATCTCTTTTTTATATATATCATAAATAAATATTATTTTTATATATCATTTAATTTAATTATTTTTATTTTTTATTTTTTATTTTCCTTTCATCATATTTTTATTTTTTTTAACATATTTTTAAAATTTTTTAATTAACATAATATTAATGTTACATCACTAATTTTATAATATATATACTAGATCGTGTAAGCTACAATTTATACCATCAATGATTTTTTTGGGTGATATTGGGTTTGATTGTAGTGGTACCCGAGGGTAATAGTGCATAGCAATAAACTGTTGAAAGACTGGGAACGTCGACACATGGTCCACATTCAATGCACCAGACTAATTTTACTCTTGGTTAAGTTTTAAGTCAATAATAATAAGATCTTTTATTTTATGTAGCCTGCTGTTATTTTCTTGTATGAAACTTTTGTTATTAGATTAGTCATACATTTCACATATTTTTAATAATTTATATGACATTATCAAATGATATAAGTCTTTGGACAATTAGTCCAATTAAGATGTTCTTGTTGACGGTCCTTTATTTTAAAGTAATGTTAGGGAGCATCCAACAATCATTGCACATACTTACATGATCAGTACATATGAATAATATATATATACTATTTATATAAATATGTATAATACGTATTGGATACTCTTAATATTTTTTCTTTATTTCAATAATTTTTGAAAAATAAAATAAAATAAAATAATTTGTTATAAGTGTATACTGTTAGACTACGAGATAAAAGGAATTGCAGCCTAAAGTGCTCTTTAAGTCAATAGGATATGTTTTGACCGAGCGTACGCAATTACGAGCTGCGACAAACAGTACCCTTTATTATTGAGGCCAGATTTGGATGCATAGATGAGATACAAATTGTCCCATCTGAACTGTATTTCATCTTTCATCTATTTTTATAATACTGTTATAATAACACTAACTATCACATTTTTAATATATAATTTTTTATTTATTATAATTATAATATCTAATATATAATTAAAATATATATATTTCGAATTTTATAAATATAATATAATAAATAGGTTCATAATATGGTAATATAAAAATATATTTTGAAAAAGTCAAAATATTTATGTTTTTTAATTAATAATAAATATTACTAATTTTTAATATATTCATAATATTTTTTAAAAATTAATTAAAAATACTTTTCACTAATTAATCTGAACCACCACTTTGTCAAATTTTCAAAAGTAAAAATCATCTATCATCTAATCTCATCATTGTTTAAATAAATACACATTTTTTTTATTAATTATATTATCTTATTTTGCGTGAATTGTGTAATCAAACTAGGTCTGAATGAGTTATCATTCTTAATCATATTGATTGATGTGATATATTTGAGTTACTTTTACATGTCAATTAGTATGACTAGGAACGACCAAATTCAAGATGAAGACAGACATTCTTGGAGTAGAATAAGATAGTTGGGCTGCTTGGATTCGGAAGTGGGTTGAGCTCATCTCAACTCACTTCCATTTCATCATTATATTTTTATAATTTTTTATATAAAACACAAATTGCTATATACATTTTTCAAATCCCAACACACTTTTTTCAAATTCTAAAATAATAATAATATTAAAAAATAAACCTAACTCATCTCAACTCATCTCATCTCCGAATCCAAGCGAGGCCTTAAATCTACCTTTTTCACATTGTGTGGTATGAATTATGTTTGCAGTTGCTAATGGAAGAAAAGCACAAGGAGCATGCTCACATACTCGAACAATACCGATCAAAGGCTGAATACTACGTCTGCGCTTGCCTTGGCCTCAACGAGAACAACAGCAGCAACGTGGAACGCACACCGGCGGGGCTCTTATACATCCGCCAATGGAACAACATGCAATACATTTCAACAGCAGCTTTCCTTCTCACCATATACTCCGACTACCTCCAAAACTCAAACCAAAATCTCAAATGCCATTCAAAAATGGTAGACCATGAACAAGTCCTCAATTTTGCAAAGTCACAGATTGATTATATTTTGGGCTCAAACCCAATGAGCATGAGTTATTTGGTTGGATATGGCTCCAATTATCCGACAAAAGTGCACCACAGGGGTGCCTCAATTGTGTCCTACAGAGAGCACAAGGGTTTTATTGGGTGCACCCAAGGGTATGATAATTGGTTCAGCAGGCAGGAGCCTAACTCCAATGTTCTGGTTGGGGCATTGGTGGGAGGACCAGATTCCCAAGATGTCTTTGTCGATCAAAGGGACAATTATATGCAGACCGAGGCCTGCACATATAATACAGCACCTTTGGTAGGAGTTTTTGCTAAGTTGTTGCATTTGGAGGACCTAAGTTTGGATCCAAATCATAGCGAGGTTTTGGTTGCTTCTTACTAAATTTCATGTCCAATGAAAATTAGTGTTCGAGTTTATCTCTCCATTTTCTTTCTTCTTTTTTTTTATATATACATATATATCTATGTATATATGTTTTTGTTCCTTGGCTATATATATATGGCTGAAGTAAGGAGTGACGTCCTCTTGTTTACTTCATTGTTTTGTAATACTTTCTGAATACGGTAATACAAGATTATGCTTCGGTCTAAATAATGATGAGATGAGATTAGATGAGTTTAGATAAAAATTAAAAAAAAATATTGTTAGAATATTATTTTTAATATTATTTTTATTTTAAAATTTAAAAAAATTGAATTATTATATATTATATTTAAAATTAAAATTAAAAAAATATATAATTATGAGATGAGGTTAGATTAAATAAGATGATATAAAATTGTTTCTGTATCGAAATGGAGCTTATAAAAGATCATTAATAATTAGTTTGAGATAGGTTGATATATGTTTAACATTTTATGAAAAATTAAAAAATTGTGGACCATCTTAATAATTAGTTTAAAATAAGTTGAGATATGTTGGCACCCAAAAATAAGAGGATCAGAATTAGGCTCATCTCTAGTGATTGCTGCGATTATTTGATAAGAAACAAAGGAGGATAATTGTGATTTAAACAAAATATCCCAATAACTTTTTACGAAAAATTAAAAAACTGTGGATCATCTTAATAATTAGTTTGAAATAGGTTGAGATATGTTGGCACCCAGAAATAAGAGGATCGGAATTAGGCTCATCTCTAGTGGCTGCTACGATTATTTGATAAGAAACAAAGGATGACAATTGCGATTTAAACAAAATATCCCAATAACTTTTTATGAAAAATTAAAAAATTGTAGATCATCTTAATAATTAGTTTGAAATAGGTTGAGATATGTTGGCACCCAAAAATAAGAGGATCGGAATTAGGCTCATCGCTAGTGGTTGCTACGATTATTTGATAAGAAACAAAGGAGGACAATTGCGATTTAAATAATATATCCCAATAACTTTTTATGAAAAATTAAAAAAATTGTTGATCATCTTAATAATTAGTTTGAAATAGGTTGAGATTTGTTGGCACCCAAAAATAAGAGAATTGGAATTAGGCTCATCTCTAGTGGTTGCTATGATTATTTGATAAGAAACAAAGGAGGACAATTGCGATTTAAACAAAATATTCCAATAACTTTTTATGAAAATTAAAAAATTGTGGATCATCTTAATAATTAGTTTGAAATAGGTGGAGATATGTTGGCACCCAAAAAGGGCCTAAGAGGATCGGAATTGGGCTCATATCTAGTGTTGCTGTGATTATTTGATAAGAAACAAAGGAGGACAATTGCAATTCAAACAAAATATCCCAATAAATTTTCTTCCTAGTGGGTGTTCAAGAAGCTTTAAATTGTGTTTAGATATTAAGCTTAACTAAGTTTATCTGAGTTCTTTATAAATAGTAGTAAGTTGAAATAGTTGGGTGACTTTTGTGGGATACATTTAAGATGAGTTTCAAATGTATTTGATTGTTAAGATAGTTTAGATATATGTATGAAAATTTGTAAAGTTGGTGTGACTCATCACTATTCACTGACAGTACCTATCCCTTCAAGCACCAACATGTAAGCATTTGAGAAAAAAAAAAATTGACTTGCCTGGAAGAAGAGAGAGAGAGAGAGAGAGTGAAATAGAAAGGTGGGACCCAAGGTTGTAGGAATTAGTATTTTTTATTAGAGGACTTGTCATGTCTCTCTACAATAATTAGCCCACCAAATTCAAGGTTTGATGCAATTAAGATGAGGTATTTGAATAGTTAAAAGAGTTTGAAAGTAAAAGATACTCAATTCATCTTAGGAACCAAATAGAGCCTTAGCCCACATTGGATTTTTTTTCACCAAATGGACACTACAGAGGATGAATCCATGACCACAGGCTTTTCCTAAGCGCTAACGTGATGGGATTTTTTTGTTGGCAGTTTGTTGGTTCCTAAAAGGAACTTAATCCCATTTAGAAACATAACATTTTCATCAAAATATCTACTAAAGTATATACCAAATAAAATAGAAAATAGAATAAATTTCATGATTTATATTATCTTTTCAATGACACACCATCCAAAGCTCAACAATATACTAGCGCTAATGTATCAAAGGTTGATACAAAAAATTTTAGTATAAATTAAAACAAGGGTGCTACTCGCACTCGCCGGATTGGGTTTGCCCCTCTCCTATCCCTATACGGATGGAAAATAAATGTTACTTATCATCGTCATACCATACATCAAGATGTAAGTTATTATATTTCTCCTTCTATTTTTTTTTTAAAAGGAAGAACCTCATTGCATTTCATAAGAAGAAGTTGTGGTTGTGACTGAGATACAAGATAAAACCCAGATTACAACCAACTACAATACTGATGGAGGCTCCTTCGCATACAAATAAAATTTGTGACAGACATTGTCTTAACTTTTAAACAGTCTCATATGACAAAACCACGATCTTAGTTTGTCCTTCATGTTAAATACACATATTTATGCATCAATATGTATGTATTTAAATGGAAGAGAAAAAATGATAAATTGCATATTGATCATGTGTGGTGTAAGGGATGATAAGTGAATTTATATTAAACCTAACCGCAAAACAATATTGTTTTATTAAACAACATCGTTTTATTAAAAAATATTTTTCAAATATGTATATGTAGGTTAGTTTAGGTAAATAAGGTAAATCGCGAGCAGGCTTGAGCATAGCTTAGGCCCCACACCCAACTCCCAACTACATGCAAGCAGATCTGTCTACGAACAAGGGCCTTTACCTAGGCTAGATGGATGCCAATCAAGGTTGGGTGGGGTGGTGGTGTCTTTTCGCCCAGTCTTAAGTAAAGTCCATTTGTAGTCCAGTAGGAGTTAGAGTTTATTTCATCCAATTTGAGTCCTAGTCTTAGTTTAAGTCGACTTTATTCGGTCTTTATCTATTTTTATGTAGGTTTTGCTTACAACAGTTTAGGAAGTATGGAGTTTTGAGCAAAATTTTGAAAAACATTTCATTTCTTTCAAAATATTTGTGTTATAATAGTGATCAGCACGACTATATGGGACATTTTGCTTTGGACAAAAGTTTGGCTAGTAAAACCTATTTTGGTCCATTCCAACCACATTCTAGCCAAAATAGATGTTTCGGTCTGACATATACTTGTAAATGTTTCTCAATTTTCTTTTACTCCATTATGTCAACACTAAATTAAAGAAGACACAAATTCAAAATCGAACATTTTTATTACGTAATAGTTAGGCAGTAGTATCGTAGATGGAGAAAGAATCAGCTTTAAAATTCTTTGATGGAAGCCTCTCTAGACTCTCTAATGACAGAAATGATGCTCTGATTCTTCAAAACATCCTCAAGAAGAAGAAGTTTTTTGCGTTTCACCGCACTATTATAGAGGAGGAACTACAATTAGCAGCCTATCATTTTGAAGAGGATGCTCAGCTATGGTACTATTTAATCATGTATGAAACTTTTGTATACATGTTTGGAGATTATTGACAAAGTTAATGAAGCTTTATTAGCAGGCCGAATGAGCATCTAAGGGTGGGCATTCAAGCTGCTGATGTGATACCCCATATGAGAATGATAAGATAGGTGGTGTATGGGATCCCACATTGTTTGGGAAGGAGAAGTTCTAGCTCTGTATAAGGTTCCAATGGGACTCCAATTGTATCATTGACTAGTCATTTTGAAGTATAGACCATGTGGTTTGTAACGCCCCAATGGAAGACCCAAACCACATGGTCTATACTCCAAAAGGACTAGTCAATGATACAATTGGAGTCCCATTGGAACCTTATAAAGAGCTAGAACTTCTCCTTCCCAAGCAATGTGGGATCCTATACACCACCTATCTTATCATTCTCATATGGGGTATCACAATCTACCCCCCTTAAATACCCGACGTCCTCGTCGGGTCTGTCCATTGTAGGTGGCACGGCTCAAGTCCCACATTTCTGGTTGGGATAGGCTCTGATACCATTTGTAACGCCCTAATGGAAGACCCAAACCACATGGTCTATACTCCAAAAGAACTAGTCAATGATACAATTGGAGTACCATTGGAACCTTATAAAGAGCTAGAACTTCTCCTTCCCAAGCAATGTGGGATCTCATACACCACCTATCTTATCATTCTCATATGAGGTATCACAATAAAATTTGGACCATTTCTCGATTTGTGCGTGTCATCCTTGCGCAGGGGCCATGCTAATCTTCTCTGTATCGTTCCAATTTTATCGGATGTCCCCGATATGATACTCCAAAAGGACTAGTCAATAATACAATTGGAGTCCCATTGGAACCTTATAAAGAGCTAGAACTTCTCCTTCTCAAGCAATGTGGGATCTCATACACCACCTATCTTATCATTCTCATATGGGGTATCACAGCTGACCTTTTTCGCACTTTGGCATTAGATTGGAAAAGTTATACAAGGCCAAACAACAAGCCCAATATCAAAATCTAATACCTAAACTTGGTAATTCATAAGATGCATAACTCATTCCTAACATTTGAAGCATATTAAATCCTCCATGACCACCATCGACAATCTTATTAGCATGTGTGAGTTATGTATGAGCCTTTTTGGTAGCCCATGTTAAGTACCCTACTAATTATAAACATATGTATATTATGCTATAAAGCTACATGCACATTCAAGATCTAAATCAAGAAATTTATTATGCATGTTTTCTGAAGAATTAGTGATTTTCATTTATATAAAACATGAAACGAAATGTATCTTTATGAAAGAGAATGCATGTGCATTGGACTAAGAAAGATTGTGAAAATGCTATGAATGGAAAGAAAGGAAAGAATGAGGAAATAAAAGTTTTATGTATGAAAATACTTAATGGCTAACGATTGAATGATGATGATACCAAAGAAATGGACAAATTGAATTTTCGGATCTGTTCCATTAGTAGTGCACCCAATGGCACCATTCTGACTAAGGGATTTCCATCTCGCGGCCATGGGCGAAATCAGATCCAAAAGACCACTAACCTTGACACACAAGGCATAATAATATGTACCGGCCAAGGAAAGTGTAAACCGATTATAAATGTTTATTTTTAATGTTTTAAGATTGAGTGACTTTTCAAAAGAAAATAATAGTTGATGTATGATATTTTAATTGCTTGTATTGCTTATTAAGCATTAGACTCACTTTTCTATTGACGTTTTACACGTCTAAGAGATGATGAAGATAAGATTGTAAAGCAAGGCACTACTTAGGAAGGAGAGATAGATATCTACTGGTAGCCTTGGGTTGGGTCTCTTCTATGGTGTTGGGTTTATTTTGATAGTTTTATGAAACAGTGGATTATGTATTTTTTGGGATGAAATGTTTTTTAGATATTGTATATGTTCTACATGAATTGTGGTTATAGTTTTATTTTTGTAACTAAGGGTACCATCTCCCACTTTGACAAATTTTGTTATTTTTGAATTGGACTTATGAAAGAAAATGAGAAGGTCCTTTTTTTATAAATTGTCAATATGTTATTGAGGTTCCTTTTATAAACAGCTGCTATATCATTTATGTTTAGAAGAGAGAGAGAGATGGAAAAAAATAGGATGGAATTTAGCAACTCTTCCAATTTTTAGAGAGGGATCGTTACATTATCTAGTAAAAATCTTGATATGTGTGTATATGTGTGTATGTATATATGTATGTATATATATATATATTTGTCAATCAATTGAATAATAAACATCATAAAAAGTGATTATAATTACGTTATTCTTTGGAGTTTGGAAATATTTTTAAATATTTAAACCAATCTTTTTCTTTACTTTTCCACCACCATAGCTTACTAACTCAATATTCATTTTACTATATCACCAAAATTCCGCCCCACCAGGCAAAATATAATTCAGGTTATCTCTTTTGCATCACACCCCACTCCCTATCTCGAGGTTGCTATTGCTAAATTTACTTTTGAAAAAAATTGACGCTTCACCATGAAGTTGCAAACCTTTGACTTTGTTATTGTAGTTCCTATAAGTGTAATCAGTCCAATTTAATCCAATTTTGGAATAATTTTGGTATCGAACCGGTATGCCTCGATATTGCATTTTCAAGAATCAATCATCCACTAGTTACTATCTTAAACCGGTGCTTTTAGTTTTATCGGTTCTAGTTTGATTCAGTCTAATTTTTCAATTTTAATAAAATACCAATTTATTAAAAAAAATATGTTTAGAATTTACTTAGCAAAAAATTATAATTAATATACTATATATGTTTTATATTTAAAAATATGATCAAATAAATTTACATATTTAATATTATAATTTTATGTTATAAATTGTAATATAACATTATTTAATATATAATTATAATTCATCTTATATATAAAATTATATCCAACATAAAAGATATTATATATCATATTAAAAATTAATCAAACATATATAAATATGTGAACTGGTCGAGTATAATTCTAAACAGTGTAGAATCGATCCTAGACTAATTTGGCTGTTTTTTTTTAAGAACCAATTCCGTTCCGGACCAGATTCATTGGTCCGGCCAGTTTTGTGGTTTATTTTGACAACCCCAATAGCTCCCTCTTCACCTACTTGTAAAACTACTTTCGGATGTTCTGTGAATGTCCCTCTCCCAGTCCTCTTCCAACATTGTCTTAGGTAAATATTTCAAACGTCCTGACTACTCTATTACATAATGTCATAAATAATTACAAAAGAATCAAGTACAAGCCCATTTCTCCTGCCACAGTAGCTCAAACTGCTTCCTTTATACCTAAGTCTTTTCCTGAGCTTTCGTCTTGGCCCATTTTGCTACTGATGTCAATGCCTTAATGCATTAAGTTTTATCCTAATCTCCTTCTGCCTTGGCCATCACCTTAGGTACAATTCCTTGGTTTACTGATTCTACATATTGTAACCATATGACTATGGATCCCATACTGTTTTCCAACAAATCTTTTTTATCATCCACTTCTGTCATTTACACTGGTGATGGTTCTCCTTTGCATGCCAGTCACCTAGAGTTTATTTGTACATCTCAGTTGTCGATTAATAACACATACCTAGTTCCTAAGTTATTATTAAACATTTTCCAGTCGGTCGACTTTGTGAATTAAGTCATAAGTTTATTTTTCCTAATGAGGTATTGATGTCAAGATCCTTAAACGAGATGACTCATTGGGATAGGCTGATATATTAACATTTTTTTCAAGTTCTCTTCTCTCCATCTCCCTTCCTTTATCTCTTGCTTAGTTGCTATAATCACCATCTCTTCCAATTTATGACATTATTAATTGGGACATACTTTTCTATCAAGTGTTTAGCTTTCTGCATCTCAAGGTCATCTAAGTTCTATAAATTTCAAGTCCTTTGATTGTGTCTCTTGTGAGTTTGGCAAAGAAGCACATTATCTTTTAATAAAAATGAGTCTTTTTCTTCTACTCTATATGATGTGGTCCATTTTGACATTTAGGGTCTCTTTTTAAGACCCACTTTGTAGAAGGGAGTCCCATTATTTTGTAATGTTTGTTGATGATTAATCTCATTATATATGACCCTATCTTTACAACATTCACATAAACTTTTTTCTATTTATAAAATCTTCACAAAATGGTCCAAATACAATTTTCTAGTACCAATAAAGTGTTTTATTCTGATAATGCTCTAGAAAATATTGAGAAGCTGTTTGTGATACCGCGTGGTTTCAGACTTATATTTAATGATAGTGTTGGTAATAGAAAATGGTGGCTATTTTGAAGGAGAAGATCCTCTAACTTACATGATGAAGTATTATATGAGAATTCTTTGATGATCACATTGCAAAGCATATGGCTCTTTCTACAAATAACCCAAATGCTAAGCACAGAAATTGTTTGAATTTAAATACACTAATAATTCACCTTCTGCAATTTTATTTTGGTAGCCCATATTATTTCCCTTGCAAATCATGGATTGATATCAATTATCTTATAGAAAATCATAGATTGATATCACAAGTCTCTTTTCATTTTAGAATCAACAAGGCATCATCTCTTATTACTTTTGTTCTTACACTCCTCAACAAATGGGCATGCTGAAAGAAAACATCATCACATTCTTGGCTACAGATAGAACATAGTCATATATGTAAAAGAATGTTAGTGTGAGACCATGTTTGAGAACTAAACCCTTGAACATCTAAATACATAGACTTTTATAGCATGAAGTGCAAGAGATCAGCTTAGTTATGCCAATTATTGTCTTAATACGAATCGGCCTCTACCTTCGGGGGATAATACATGTATGGACTCATTCAATTATTCTTGGATGGACTACAAACCACAATGACACCCACGATCACAGAAAGCTGCATGATGTAGAACCACAATTTAAGAGGACAAAGCAAAGAATTTCCAAGTTAAAGGTGATAGACTTTAGAAGTTTAAAGATAAGTTGTATTGTTCTAAGATTTTCATATTGCCATACAATTCCTTTTAACATTTGATGCACATGAAAGCCAATGAAATGCATGATTTGACCTCGTTATTTATGGCTTCATTGGATGAGTGTGACTCATCAATCTCTCTTTTTTATTGAGAAAATGTTATATCGTGAGAGCTCAACAATCATCCCAAATCATATAAATACAATACTTGAAAACTAAAATAAGAGAGATATAGAGCTAGTGATTTGGCTCCCACTCATTTCCCGCAAACAGAAGCCATTTGAAACATTTTTGATACAGTTTGATAAGTAGACTATAAAATTATAACTAAAAGCTGCAGTGGATTATTATAATGCTCCATACTCATAGGGGTTTGAGAATTACTACTTGTCTATTATAAACTTGTCTCCGAATATAATTAACATCTCCCAAGATTTTCTAAAGTCAATAAATAATTTCATATTTCCAAATCCATACATAATAATCTCTACAAAACCATAACTACAATAACATCATAAACAAAAGGGTTCAAGATATTTTAATGGTTTCAACATAATAAATTAATAATTCTCTAAGTATTACTAAACCAAACACATAACATCTAATAGATATCAGAAATCTTTATATCAACAATTGTATTCTATCAGTTTAGCTTTACTCACAATTTCTATTTCTGGTCCTCAGCTAAAACATCCACATCATCTTAAAAATATTTAAAAATAAGGGGGTGAGTTACGAACAACTTAATAGGTGAAAGACATACACCAAAGTGCAAACATGAGCATTTACATAGTACAGTATGCAGAGCAAAACATTACATATTTTCAAATGTAACAAAGCGATGATTTTTAAATCATATAAAACACATAGTACTTTGGTATAACAAAACTGAGTATCATTATCATATCAAAACAGATCATCTCATAAAGCAGAGACCACATTTAACTCCCGTGGTAGGGTTATACTAATCCTTGTGGCTAAAGTAAGCAGAGACAAATGTGAACATTTCTCTTAAATCATTCTTGAAGTCTCATGTGTGCACACAGGAAAGTCCACATAAAAATCACTTTGTTTTTAAGGTGGGTGCACTCAGAGATAGAGAAATTGGTACCAACCTAAATAGAGCAGAGACAAAGCAGAGCAGAGTAAAAACTATGTCAGATAGAAAATCAGTATACCATGCCAAAAGTTTTCAGAGCCATATCATAATAATACTAAGTTTTCAAAAGATATTTTTAGATCATTCTCACAAAAATGAATCTGAGTGAGAGTATCTTTATAAATCAATACACAAATTATTCAATTTCTCAATATTACTTTTTTTCACATTTTAAAGCCAGCATGACAAAACAAAACTCATATTTACACAATGCATGTCAGAAATATTTTTCTCTTTTTCATATAGATTTCATAAGTAATGCAAATAACTCACTGATATTATTTTTTTTCTTCAAATTCTCATTTCATAACAAAACATGCACAATTTTCAGAAAGTCAACCTCTGTAATAGCCCACTTTTCTTAAAATAAAATATTTACTTGAGTATTTATTTTAATATTTTAAAGGAATTTTTTGGAAACATATTTTTCCCATAAAAGTAGAATCTAAAGTTCAAATAATATTAGTTATTAGAATTTAGACATTTTAGGATCGATTATGATTTAAATTTTTGAGAATTAGAATAAAGTATCAATTAGAGTGTTAATTTGGACTTAGGAAGAGATAATCTTCAAAATTTAAGAGAGATATTCTAGAATAAGTCATGTTAAAAAAATCAAATACTTGGTGTGCCCGGATTGGTGCTTTCGGGTTGATCCGTCGACTTTTAGTAGAATAATCATAACTTTTTCATATGAACTCCTAATGAAGTTATTTCAGTTCCTATATAACTTTAAAAGGGAGATATAAAACCTTTAGGTTTTGAGTTTTTGAATAGTAGGGCTGGATAAAGGACCTAATCGGGCGAGAAATGAACAGCCCTGGATAGAGCGCAATCGGTAACCGACTTAGAAAAAATATCCTAATTCCGGCCATATGACAAAAAATATGATTGGTTCTCAATTTTTCTCATATCTTGACATGTGTAGGGATATGTGACAAGTGGAGATAAGTCATCTAAAAGCCTTAGTTAGCAAGAAAATAAAAGTAAACCGCATAGGGTAAGATATCTATTGATAGCCAATCAAGTGAGGTAATTCCAAGTCTTATTCCAACCAAGTCTTGAAGTGGCCTTCTAGAATGTCACAAGTGTCTTCCTAGGAGGCTAAAAAAATGGCAAATTGGGGGAAATATCTCTGGAAGTGTTGACTGCCCCTTGGAGACTCCATATGGCCGAAATTCTCCCTAAGGCTTCATCCAAGATTTTTCTTGCATTCTTTCTCTATGTGCTGGATTCCATCTAAACCATTGATCATTTTAAGCTTTTAAATGGCACAAATTATACCCTTGGATGGAGATTTTAGCAACCAAGCCTAAACTAGGTGTGATGATGAGGGCTAAAAGTGAGGGACACCTCACATACACGACAAGAGCATGAACCGATTGCTTTGAGTGGTTCCACCCTCCAATACTCAATTGAGTCGCCCCATATGCCTATCTATATGTGTGTACTCTTCTTCTATCTTCCTTTTCGAGAAAAATTTCGGCCATGGTAGAAAAAGAGCAAGCAAAATTCACCTAAACACACTTACCTCACTAAAACATCAAAAAAGAACAAAGCAGGGTTTTGGAGGAGAAATTGCACAAAACCTAATCCAACCATCAAACCAAGCTTCGGAGGAATTTTTAAGTGTACAACTTAACTTCATCTTGGCATAGAATGAGTGATTTGATGATTAGATCATGTTTGATATTAGTTTGATATTAAACTTTGCTTATATATTGAAATGAAACCTATTAAGTTTTGAATTAGTTCTTGTTATGGAAAAAAGAAAAATTGCAAGAATTTAAGAATATGTTCTATTTTGATATATGAAGATATTTAGATGAAAATAAGAGGTTTTAGTTTGACAAAAAAATGAGAAACCAATCCTAATGTATTTTGGCCTTAATAGGATTTTTTATGAAATTTTGAGTCTAAATTTTATCTAATTAGTTTTAATCATTTAGATGATATTTAAAGGATTATGATTAGTTTAGAAACTTTAATTTACTTGGAAGGTTTTCAAGAATTACCATGCTAAGAAAATTATTGAAGAAATATTCAAAACTAAATAATTATGCTTGAAATTATTTTGGAAAGCTAAGGAAAATTTGGTATTTTGTAAATGAGGAATTTAGATTGGTTTAAATAATAGAAAAATAAGGTTAAAATTCCTATAAAGTTCGATCAGCCATGGTTTGTGAATACTTTATTATTTTATTTAATTAATTAAGCATTGTATGTTATGTCTTGACATTATGAGATTGATTAACGTAAATGAATGCAAGCATGCATATGTGTTATTGGCATGTTCCTATATGACATAAAACTTATGGAAACATGAAATATGCATGTAAGAGTCTAGTAATATGTCCGTGTATCATTACGTCACCTACGTGTCGTCATAAGTCATAACTTCCATTTTAAGAAAAGTTTATATTACATGTCGTTATGTAAGTGTCGTCATAGGTCATGAAGGGCATTTAAAAAATAAGATAAGAAAATTTTATAAGCGAAGAGATTAAGAAGTTGGTCGTGTCATGACGGGGACAGCGATACGTAACGCCCGAATGACTGACGATAATAAAAACTCGATAGAGACGGTGATACGTAACTCCTGTTGAGATTTAGAAATGGAGATGACCCAACCACAGGTGATAATAGTAGATATGGCCCAACCACGGGTAATAATAGTGATATAGCCCAATTACGGATAATAATAGTGAGTATAACTCGGCCACGGGTAATAACAGTGGAAAACCCGACGGAGACAACGATACGTATGTCAGAACCCCGATGAGGATTGCCCAAGATCAGGCCCGGACTCAGGCCTTAGAGGGCCAGGACAGTCACTTGACTAGTCTGCATGCATGCCTTGGCCCAGGCCGTGACACGCAGCAGGCCACCATGGAGGCTACTGGGCACGCACAGTGCATGCGCACCGCCCTGCATGCGTATGGGCGCACCCCACAGCACATCCACCTGCATGCACGCGTGTGTGTGCACCTACATCCTATCATGTGCGCTTCACTGCGTGCCCCAGCACCACCTAGAAAGGTTAGTGGCGTGTCTTCGCAGACACGTCATCTAGCGCCCGGCACCAGCCCGCGCCTTGCAGAGTAGGCTAGTGGGCATGCCATCCAGCGTGCGGCACTAGTCCAGGCCTTGCAGAGCAGGCCAATGGCATGCACACTATACATGCCATCCAGTGTGCGGCCCCAGCTTGCGCCATGCAGCCAGCGCTCAAACCACCAGCTTTGGCAATGCATGTGCATCACCTTGGCACTTAACCCGGGCTATGCAGTACCACCGCCCAAGCAACCTGATTGGGCCACTCCAGAGAGGCATGACTTGACCTTGTACCTACCACCGAGACCATGCATGACCACCATCAGTTAGCCCTACACAGCGACATGCCACGCGAACCATCAGACGTCATGCAGCCATACAACATGTAGACAAGCCTGACCGTGGACCTTGCATCACACTAGCCTACCATAGAGCCATGCAAGCCATGGCCTCACTATGCATGGGTGCCTACCACCTTTCATTTTATGTTATTTATTTATTTTATTGCATTTGGATATGTTAGTAATTATTTCTTTTTAATAAGGAACCTATTAGGAGTTTTCAAGTTGTAAGAAAATATAAATAGGATTTTTAGGTTTTCATTTCTCATTTTTGGACATTTGAACATTTTGGATTGCTCTCTAGAAGAGTTAGGCCGGCCACTCATCTAGTGGTTTGAATTTCGGTACTTAGCACTTGGGTTTCAAATGGTGTAATTCGTGAATCCCTTTAGAGAGGATCACACCATGTAATTCATGAATCGGTGTATTCCACATCTATATTTTCATTTCAATTTATCAATAATATTTTGAAGATATTCATATTTGGTGTTTTCGGGTTGAGTGTGTGTTCTTGTATTGGTGGATTGTTGATTGTGTTCTTGATTGAATTGAGTGAGTAAGGGCGAATTCACCCAATTGGTGGATTTGAGAATTAGTGGGTGATTTCCATAGAGGGATTCAAAATCCACAACCTTTGTGTTTCGAAATTCTCAAGAGAGTTGAGAGTGAGTGTAAGTTACATTGAAGAAGTTCTTGGTGTACTTGGTGAAGTGCTAGCCGAACCACCCTTAGTGCTTGGCATTGGCGTGCTCATTGGTGCATTGAGTGATCAACTATTTTCTTGGTTGTTCTCTCTTGTGTGTATTGGAGAAGAATCCATTTTCCTTGTCCCAAACACCAAACGGCAGCCTCATCAAAACCCTAGCAACCCCACGGCATCATCCATAAAACCTTAGCCCAAAATTGACAATCTCGCCCTTCTCCTCACCAAACCCTAGCCGGCCACTTAACCTCTCTTCCCTTCCCATATTTATTAAATCAAATATTTCCCTTCCTTAATTAGCCAATCTTGCCGAGCCAAGCCTCCACATAACTGGCCACATCATCTCCTCCAAGTCAAACACTTTCCAAATTCAAAAGACCAACCACTTTCCATAACAACATATTTGGCCACCTCCCTCTAATCCTAGCCAAAATCCTCTCTTGCCACATCACAAAAACATATCTCAATTTTCTCATTTAATTGGTCAATTAATGGATTGACTCAATCAAAGATAGCCCATTTCCAACACATATTCGGCCAACACACTTAGGCCATAGTCGAAACCCTAACATCCATATTCCTAAATTTTAGGAATTTCCAAATTATCACAAACCCTAGTCCAAATGACCTAAAATACCCTTGGCCAAAATCCTAGTGTTGCCCTAGCAACATTCGGCCATCCCAAGACCCTAACAAGACCCCATCTTGCCCAAGCCACTCAACCCCATTATCGTGCACCCTTGTTGCCCCTAGCCGAACCCTTCATCTCCAAACACTAACATTTTGCTCCACTAGATCCTAACTTCACTTCACCCTTACCATCACCCACGTGATCGCCCACCAAGCATTGGAGTCCATCTTGGTCAGTGAAGAGCAACCCTAGGCCAGGAGGACCCCTTAGGTGATCGGGACTTGACCGAGGTCCCTATCATCGTAACGCTCGTCGATGTTAAGTTATAAGAATGACCCATATAAGTAAGACTTATAAGAATAAGAACTTTAAGACAAAAATGAATGTCCATGCATAGTATAAGTCTATCCAAAAACAAAGGACATCAGTTTAAGTCCGCATAAGGTATAAGTTTGTCTAGTAAGTGAAACATAAGTCATGCAGGAGTCACATGAAACATATTATAAGATGTATGTTCTTACTGTTTATCCTGTATATTGATATTTTGTTGCACCAATGTCTTTATTAAGTTGAGTTTGTACTTACTGAGATTTTCGAAAAAATATCATTCTTGTATGTTTCTTTCTTTTTGGAAATTTAAATTTTGCTGCAGGATTTGATAATGGACATAGACAAGGCTCCAATCGCTCGAGAGGCCCAGAGGAACCCTAAGGGGCCCTCCAAGTACTTTCCCTAGAAGTTTTGACCAGTTAGTAGTAGTAGAGATTGGTGTTAGTACGAGAGGAAATTTCAGGAAATGAAGAACAAGCCGAGGTGGCCTTAAGAAGATATTGGAGAAGTCTTGTAAATATTGTATTTAAGAAAACTAATTGAGTTATGATATTTAATGGTACAACGAATGGGATGATGTGGATATTGTGGTTGTATGTTGTCATGTGATCATTAGACTTTTGTAATTGAATAAATTTTTATCTAGACCCACTCCGCTTCGATTTGCATTGCATGTATTAGTAAGTCTAGGTGCATGCATTAATTTTTGATACGTACGGAGATGAATAGACTAGTATTACTTATCCTGATGTTTCAGTTTACGTTAAATCCCAAACGTAAATTGGGGTCGTCACAACCTCAATCTATCAATTCATGTAGTCAAGCATAGAAACCCCACTTAATTGACTCATGTAGTGTATTATTTATGTCCTGAATCCGATCTCTATTAGTCACGTCATCTATTTACAAGAATAACATACATTAAAAGTTAACAACCAACAACATAACTTCGATCTAAATGATTTATTAAACCATTATTCTAGATTATATTTCAGCAAATTAACCTAAATTGAATAGCCACAATATAACTCGAATAGCTCACACTTCAATCCTGAATACCATTTATCAATTTCAATAATGACCCATAAATCCACCATAACCAATGTCAAACTCCAATAATCAATATATCAATCCTACTATAGTAGCCCATAACTCAAAACAACCACTAACAACTCAACCAAACAGCAACACACATCAAATCTTTCTCCATTCACAATGCCACAAAAATATCCAGAACTTGCAAATATAAATCAGCACCCAACAATATTCACTACTATGTATCTCACAAGTAAAATGTCACTTCCATACAATTTTCTAACAATCAATCAGTATTATGTATTTCAAAGTACACAAGGAGTCAACACTTGTACCTAGACCTATTGATGCCCAACGATGTTAGTGAGCAGAAAGGTGCCATCTAGTAATTTATATGCTACCCTACAAGCCAATAATAACTCCAACACTAAGTTTTGAACAGTCTAAAAGTCACGCAAAGAAATCACTAATAATGGATAAGCAAAAGAGCGATGATACCTAAGCATCTAATAACGTAAATTCACTCTGGAGGCTAAGATGACTGTGATTAACAAAACCATCCGAAGATAGCATGTGGTTCAAAATCTTAGAGGGTATTCCAATCTTTAAGCACCGACTAATATGTTGAAAGCACAAGAGGAAAGAATTTACAAAACCAGTGCCGTGAGGGATTTGTTTAGAAATTAAAATGTGTGAAAAGTGGAACAAGATAAAGAGTGTAAAAATAGAGTGGTAGAAGAGTGCATGTGTGAGAAAAATAGAAGGAGTGAAAAGGGAGTAATATGAAATTCAAAGCAAAAGATAAAAATTACCAGGAAAAGAAAACGATGCGATAAAGAGGGAGACGCAAATGTTTCTACATTATATTGTGTTTGGCTACACCAATCGTAAGATTCACAAGGATCAACAACAAAACGTAGCACAAAATCGTATCTTATAAAATGAAAAACTGAAGGAGATGAGAGAAAGGAAAAATTCCTACCTACAACCGATGTTGTCTTTGGCTACCAAATTCAAAAACTTCCAAAAATGCAACAAGAAAACATAAAGGAAAAAGAAGGGCACAAGAGAGGAAGAGAGTCTGAGGAAAACAAAAATGGGAGGAAACCATTTGGAGAAGAAAAAGGAAAAGAGGGAGAATGAAAAAAAAAACTATCAAGAGAGAAAATCGGGTTTAGGAGAAAATTGAAGCAAAAGGAAAGAAATAAAGAAGAAACCATTGGGAGAGAAATCAGGGAAAGAAGTAACCAGCGGGAGAGAAGAATTAGGGAAGGAAGAAAACTGAAGGGGTCATTCCTGGAAAAGAAATGGCAGCATTTTGGGGTCTCTATGGGGTGGAAACTGGACTGAGCCTAGGCCTTACATCCCCCCTTACAAAAATTCCGTCCTTAGATTTTGTTATTACCTCAAGTGAAGCCTACACATTTAACTGTCACCTCCAATGCATGCATATTTTAATCCTCAGTCATTCTTATCGAACCTAATTTTTCCCAGATTTTTAAACTTTTTCCCAATATTTTCACCCGATGCCTTAAAATATCTCCTAATTCTTTTAGCATACTCATTTCTACTTAAGAGTGTCAATCTTCATACCTCTAAGGATCCAGTTCAAGCCTAAAATATAAACCTAAACAATGGAACTAAAAGCCTAATAATAATTTCCCATAATTTTCTTTTTAAACTTCATATAAACTAATAAATGGAACTCCTCACATCATGTTATAACTTCATACAAATGACAAATTAAAACTCTCCCTTTAATCTCATACTCAATTTATGAAGATATTCAACTTGTAGTCTCGAAGAATTTATAGTTTTTAAAAATTGAAAGTTTTTAGCCGCCGAATTTAAGTCCTAAGTGACCTCAAGTTAACTGACTTTCAACCCTCCCGAAGTTTAATCTTGAACCATCATATTACCAAAAACCATGCTTCTGCTGCGCACTCAAACAACTTTGTTAGCAACTCGACTCCTGTCTTCCAAATTCATGTTTACTCACTTATACATTTAAAATTTATTCTTTCATTCTCAGTTGCAATTAATAACCTTAAATCTAAATTAATGATTTCTTAGAACACATTGAAACTATAACCTCCAATCTGAATAATAGTCAATTGCCTAAACATCTACAAAGTCAATAATCTTAAATCTGAAAATAATTGTGGCTTAAGGTCTGCTAAGTCACAATTACATTGATGAGAATAATTACAAGTAAATGTCATAAAGGCTAATTACAAAATATCTGGAAAGAATGAATTAATCTATACAAGAAAGTCTCCTAGAATTAAGGTCAATATGTCAAGCCTTGAATCAAGGCAACGTATCCTTAACAACCCCCCGCCCCCAGTGCAAGTTGAGTGTCGGATTTGAGCATACATGAAACTTGCTTCGAAAGAATTCAAATAGAGGTCGAGAAACACTCTTGGTGAAGAGGTCGGCAACCTGTAGATGAGAGGGCACATACTATATTTGAAGTTTGCCAGCAACAACAAGTTCTTGAAGGAAATAATAGTTTAGTTCAACGTGCTTGGCCCGTTTGTGGGAAACGAGGTTGGAGCTTAAAAAGATTACACTTTTGTTGTCACATAAGAGAAGAGACTTCTGTGAAATGTGAACCATGAGGTCATGAAGAAGATGTGTAAGCCAAAGAAATTCAGTTTCAGAGGTCGCAAGGACACGATACTCAAATTCACAGCTGGAACGGGATGCAGTAGGTTGCTTCTTAGCATTCCAAGAGACTAAATTATCGCTAAGATAAATAGAGTAGCTAGAAGTGGAACGATGAATATCGGGACTTTTGGCCCAGTCAGCATCATAGTAAGCAACTAAAGCATCAGAAGTAGCAAAAGGGCGAAAGGTAAGAATAAAATGAAGTGTGTGCTTGACATAGCGTAGAATGTGCTTGACGGCAAACAAATGATTTGTAGTAGGGCCATACAAAAATTGACTAACAGAGTTGACAACATGAGAAATTTCTAGTCGTGTGGTGGTTAAATATTGGAGGGTACCAATAAGAGATTTGTAGAAAGTAGGGTCCGAGAAAGAAGGATCATCGCCAATCAGGTGCTGAGAGACGACTATAAGGGTGTGAACAAGCTTTCTATCAAGCAACTAAGCTCGAGTAAGGATATCCCATACATATTTTAGCTGATTGATAAAGAGACCATAAATAGTAATGTAGCTTCTAGACCAAGAAAGTAATTGAAGGAGCCCAAATCTTTGGTGGTAAACTCAAAATTGAGCTTGCAAGTGAAGCTATCATGAAGAGAGGAGTTGTTGCCGGTAATGATAATATCATCAACGTATAGAAGCAATTAGATAGTGTTGGACTTCTGAAGAAAAATAAAGAGAGAAGTGTCAGCATGGCTGCAAGAAAATCCAAGTGTAATTAGAAATGAGCTGAAGCGCTGAAACCATGCACGGGGAGCTTGTTTGAGGCCATAAAGAGCTTTTTTCAACTGACAGACATGATTCGAATAGCGAGGACCAATGTACCAGAAGGTTGTTCCATATAAACATTCTCAATGAGAGTACCATTGAGAAATGCATTCTTCACATCAAATTGGTGGAGAGGTCATTTGTTGGTAACAGCAATAGAAAGCATAATGCGGATAGTAGTAGTCTTGATAACAAAACTGAAAGTGTCAGTGTAGTCAATACTAGGTACCTGTGTGTAGCCTTTGACAACAAGGTGAGCTTTGAGGTGCTTAATAGATCAATCAGGAATATATTTGGTTCGGAACACTCATTTGGAATCTACAATGTTGGTGTTAGCAAGCCGAGGGACCAAAACCTAAGTGCGATTATTTTGCAGGACTTAAACTTCTTCATCCATAACAGCAAGGCATGCAGGTTTCTTAGCAACATATTTGAATCCTTTGGGCTCAGTGGATGTAAGAAGAGCAAAAAGAAATCCAGAGGATCCTAAGACACTAAGGCCTAATTTGTTTTTAAAGATAAAGTTGAGATAAGTTGAGATTAAAGTAAAAAGTTAAATAAAATATTGTTATAATATATATTTTTTAATATGATTTTTATACTGGGATTTGAAAAAGTTAAATTTTTTATATTATTTTATATTGAGATTTGAAAAATGTGTAATGATTAGATAAAAGAAAATATAATGAAAACATGTGTGTCTTATAAGCAAATTAGGCTTAAGATTCGCTGGATGGCGAGTGTGGAAAATAACAGTTTTACCTCGTGTGAGCATAGGGTGAGAATCCAATGGAAATGTTAGAGCAGGAGTGTGTTCAGTAACAAATGGATCAATATCAGTTTCAATAAGGGGCGGTCTAGGGTCCAAATGGAGTAATATGCTGAGAATGGTGCATAGAAGAAGGTGGGGATGGTTCGATATGGGTCAGGCTAGGTTCGAGAAAATTTCAAAAATGGAGAGATGATATGGGCTGGGTTTGAAAGCACATCGAGAGGGAAAGTGACTTTCATCAAACTGGGCATGTCAAGTGATATATAGCCTAGAGGTAGTGGGATCAAGGCAGCGAAACCCTTTATGGGAATGACTGTAACCTAGAAAAATGCAAAGAATGCTGGGGGGAGAAAATTTGTAAGGCATGTAATTACGCAAACAAGGATAGACACGACAATTAAAATGATGAAAATTCTTATAGTTTGGTGAGGAACCATAGAGAAGCCCAAAGGGGGATGTACCTCCAAGAAGTAGTGTGGCAAATGGTTGATGGTGTATGTTGCAATACTGAAGGCGAATACCTAAAAACGAAGAGAAATATGGGAATGGAAAAGAAGTGATAGTTCTGTTTTGATTATATGGCGATGTTTTCTTTCAACGCGACCACTTTGGGCGGGTGTATATGGGCAAGAGAGTTGATGGTGAATATCCGAGGTGCGAAGATGTGCTTTGAAGCAATTGCTAGTAGATTCTGCACTACCACCATTTGGTTTTCCCCAAAGTTTTGAAATTGAATGAAAATATTGTAAAATTATTATTTTAATTTCAAAAGATAAAGTCAAGTGAAGTGATAATAGTTATCAATGAATCATAATAAATAAAGCCCAAATTTAATTTTACGAGAGAAGGGCCCCAAATGTCGCAATGAATAAGATCCAACACATTAGACAACCAACGTACATTTTGTGAATAAGGCAAGCAATGAATTTTTGCAAGTTGAAATCTACCACACAATGCTGGAGAAGGCAATAAAGAAGTAAGATAGAAATGGCCATTTTTGTTTAAAAGAGAAATAATATAATAATTCACATGTCCAATGCGAGCATGTCATAAATCATATGAAGCATAGAGAGCTTTATTTTTAAGAACAGAAATAAAAGCTAGATTTCTATAGTCTAGCGCATATAAGCCACCATCTCTTTTACAGGTTGCCACCACCCTTCCCATTTGATGATTCTAAGTAGTAGAAAAATTATTAGTAAATGTAATAGAGAGTGAAAAATCAGATGTTAATTTACTAATTAACAGGAGATTTTTGGTTAGACGGGAAACAACTAATACATCCAATAAATCAAGAGTCGGGGTAGGAGAGATGATATTGGTTTGGATAATGGGTAGGGAAGCACCATTCCTTACAATTACACGATCCTTACCCATATAGTTACTTGATTGATCCAAGTTGGAGAGGTCACGTGTTATGTGGGATGAAATCTCAGTGTCTAGGTACCAATCACTAAGCTCGAGCCCATTTAGGGCAAAAGTGGCATTGAAGGCCTCGGCTAGGTGACCTATGTTGCCAAAAGCTAATCCTTATGCATACTTTTGGTTGCACTAATCGACATAGTGCCCTTCTTGCTAGCAAATTTTGCAGCATGGTAGACGATATCCCTGGCTAGAGTGAGTGCGACCATGGTCGTGATTTGAAGAGGGGTTTCTTCCCTGTTGATTTCGAGTATTGTTAATCTGGTTTGAGTGGGAGTTTTTGAGATTGTTGGCTGTGAATGCTGCAGTTGATGGAGTAGAGGGTTCAAGTGATTTCTAGAAAAACTCAAAACTTTCGACCTTGGAGATCAAGTCGGGAAAGTAAGGCAGGAGTGTTTGGGTCATCTGGGTGGTGGAGAAACTGGTAAACTCCAAACCAAGTCCTTGGAGGAACCAATGCACTTTATTGATGTTGTCGACGGGTCGTTTGATGGCATGAAGTTGGTCACAAAGAGCTTTGAAGGCTCAGGCATACTCAATTACCGAATGTGTCCCACGTTTCATCAATTGAAGATCGTCATTGAGATGAATTTCTATGGCTTTGGAGAGATGACTGAAAGTGTTTTTTAAGGCAAGCCAGACCTCTCTTGAGGTAGAGAGACCCATGACCTCAGTCATGGCTTCTTCCGTGAGGGAGGAGGGTAGGAGACCCAAGAGGCGTTGGTCAGTGTTTTTACATGCCAAGCGTTTGATGTTTGGTGTCTAAGAGTTAACAGGGTCAAAACGGGGTGGGGGTAAAGTGCCATTCACATAGTCGAGTAATTCTTGGCTCTATTGAAGGGGAAAAAGTTGGCTCTTCCGTAGAGATAATTAAAAGAGGAAAGCTTGATGGTCACAGTATGAATCATAGTGTTGAAAGGGAGAAAGGATGGGTGAGTTGTTTTTGATAGCCATAGGAGGAAAAAGTTGAAGGGAGACTAATTCGAGAAGGCTCGTGATATCATGAGAAAATTTAAACAAACTATCACATCCAATTGTGGTGAGTATTTCTTTTTATATATTGACAATTATAACGTTGATGAAAATAATTACAAATTATAATATTATAAAGACTAATTATACAATAAATATAATGAATAAATCAATCTATACAAGAAAATTTCTTAGAATTAAGGTTAAGGGAAATTATACATCCACAATAGTTTCTACAATAATTTGCACAACAACTTCCACGTGTCAATTTTTTTTTTTATTCAAACAATGGGCTATCAAAAAAGAGAAGGGCTTGGCAGGTAAAAAAAGAAAAAGAAAAAAATTCTTGTATTTTTCTGCAACGTGCAAACCCATTTGGGCCTCCTCTCGTTAGAAATTATTGCGGAAAGTTTCTGTCTTCTTGAGCATGCTCGTCCTATAATTAGAACTCTCAAAGGCTCCGCAATATTGCATTTGAATATAGCAGATAGAAGAAGATCAAGATATAGAGTGAGTAGATTATGGGAGCTGTGACCACCTGAAATGCCTTGGAAGTGGCAAAGGAAGCTCGAAAAAATTCGAAGCTTAGCTCGGACATTCAGGGCCGGTTTGTTTAATAAACTGGTTTTACTATTTACAATTCATTTTGTACTTTCAATTCATGTTAACCACTTATTTCAAATTTCAACTCATCTCAACTATTCATTTTATTACTATTTATAACTCATCTCATCTATGAATCCAAACTATCCCTATCTTCTTTTCTTGCCGTCGACCACACTCTCTCTCTCCCTGACATGAAGCCTCGCCTCATGTTCGTCGACCTTTCATTTCTTCATCTCATACGTTGTTACGCATTTCTATGGATTATTCAAATTAGAAATATTAGTTTTTCTACTGATTAGTTTTTTTTTTTCGTTTCTTTGTTCTGATTTCTGTGGTCTTTATTTTTTCTTTTCTTTGCTCTAATTTCCGTTTTCTGATTAATAGCAGAGAAATTGTTCGGAGGGAGAAGGGGATTGGAGTTTCGAAAATTCTAAGAGCAACTTAGAGACTTTTTTTTTTTTTTTATTATTAGAACCTACTGGAGCCTTTTTATTTTAAATTTTAACACTTCAATCTTTTTTATTAGAAAAATAAATAGAGAAAAAAAAAATTGACACGTGAAAGTTATTGTGCAAATTATTATAAAAAGGATGTATCATTTCCCTAAGGTTAATATATCAAGCCTTAATAAAGGCAACGTATCCTTAATAACAATAATAATGATGTACATTTTATCAATGGCACTGGATCCGACGTTCACTTGCTCAAGGCGTTGGATAAATTGCATAGGATAAAGAGAGAGAGGGAGAAGAATACAGAGCAAGAGACATTCCGAGTGTCCCCCACCAAACAAATTTATTTCGCCTCTCTTCTTTTTATTTTTAATTTTCTTTTTTCTCATTTCTCCAATCTACTTTTTTTTCCATTATTGTTGATTAGACCCATACATAGGGCTGAGAGAGGGAGACGAGATATGGATATAGCTAAGCTTTCAAAAATGGTGTCGTGTTTCTAGGTTTGCCTTTACTTTTTATTTTTTTGAGGGGAGGTTTGCCTTTATTGTTCTGCCCTAGAAAGACTTTCAACTTTCACAACTAGGAGTACTGAAACACGAAGGGAGTACTGAGAGATAGAAGACAAGCCAAAATCACCGGGGAATATAAATGGAGGTGCTGAATTGACAAGACTACCATCAGTCGGCAGAAATGGACCGTTGAAATTGCTTACCATCAATCACCAACACCACCAAGCAAACAGGCACCACTCCTATAATTTTTTTTTTTTTTCCATCCCATCAATCTCTTTGGCTAATTTAACTATCGTCTTGATTCTCTTATAAGCATCATCAAGCACCTCTCTCTCTTTCTCTCACTCTGAGTGAACCAGAACCTAGTTAAAGTTGATCAGTGGCAGTGCAGTAAACGAGGGGGTAAGTAGAGATAGCTTTCATCGGGAAGGAAAGGGTGATCTCAGACTCCCAGTAGAACTTGCAGAAGCGCACGTTAACCCCGCGTGCAACCTGTTGTAAATCTTGACTCTATTTTCTCTCTCTCTTCTTGGGGTGTAAGATCATCTCACATGAAGAGAGGGGGAGTGAAGGGGGATATTACTGTACGTGAACAGGAACAAAAAGAAAAAAACTACCATTTCCAAGAGAGTTTTGACAGACCAGCCACGGAGAGAGACCTTTATTTCTCTGACAACGCTCTTTGCTCTTAGGATTTTCTGTAAACAGACCGAGAGTTTTGGCTTGAAAACCGGGAGTCATATTTTGGGAGATAGTGATATTAATTTTTTATAGACGAGTCTATGAGTCACTGAAAGACATGAATGTGAGTTAGGTTGAGAGAGAGAGAGAGAATATATGGAAGGAGATAATAGTAGTGGAACTTCTTGTATGATGGGGTTCGAGGGAAACAATATAATGATGCCTCTAATGAATTCTGTTGTAGAGGCAAATAATAAGCTGTTTCTTCCTCTACCTTTGAGCGGCAATTCCTATGGTCAAAAGACCTCTGCTTTAATGTCCGAGGAAGATTATGGCAATCGCATGGAGGCCAACAATAGTTGTATGAGGGCTAAGATTATGGCTCATCCTCTCTTCCCTCGCCTCTTGGCCGCTTATGTCAGTTGTCAAAAGGTGATAAATGAATTCTAACTCCTTCTAAAACGTTGAGGTCTAACCCTTAAAATACTGCTCTGTCTAAGATAATGGGAGTTTCAGTTCAGCGTTTTCATGAGAATCAGTTCGTGAAAGAATAATCAGCACCTGTTCTTAATTTAATTCCTCGACAGTCCCTAAAGCATTGCTGTTTAAACTTTAAACCCTCTCTCTCTCCCCCTCTCTCGAACAAAATCCATGCTGGTTTCTATGAACGTTCCTTAAGGTTTTATTGTGAAATCTGATGTCCCATTTTCCTGTGTGCATGGTCTTCCTTTCTTTTCGTTTTATATTTTATTTTCGCAAGTTCTTTACTAATTGTTTGCATGGCCTTGTTAGTCTGATGTTAGATAATGACTATGATCGTAGGTTGGGGCACCTCCTGAAGTGGTGGCTAGATTAGAAGACGCCTACGCTAGTTTTGAGGCTGCCATGGGCGGTAGGCCAAGATCATCAGATTGCAGCATAGGTCGGGATCCTGCACTGGACCAGTTCATGGAAGCATATTGTGAGATGCTCACCAAATACGAGCAAGAACTCTCTAAACCCTTCAGAGAGGCCATGCTTTTCTTCTCAAGGATCGAGTGCCAGCTCAAAGCCCTCACAGTTTGTTCGTCAGATTCCGGCGGTGACATTCTTAATCTTGCTCTCTATTTCCTTTAAGTCCCTCAAGACCTTTATACTTGCAACCGATTTTTTTTTCCAATGGATTAGATGAGAATAGCGAACAAAGTCCATAGTTTTAATAGGGAGAGAGAGCTCATTTTCTTGTGCAACCTTTAATGAAAAAGAAAAGACCGTACGTATTCTTAGGGTTTTAACAATCTGTATATAGTAATGAAACTTATCTGTGTATTTGATTCTCCTTTTGTTTGTGCCTGGATTCGACTATTTTCCAGCTTAATATTGGTCTTCTGACAGGTCTCTGAACTTTGAACCCTTCTAGCATTTTAGGGTTTTGTTTTTTCATTTATCTTGATGTGTTAAAGAACTTCTGAAGGAGTGATCAGTCATGGGAATGGAAGCTGTTTGGTTCAGGTATATATTGAACAGGAAATCTCAGGCGGAGAGAAATGTAAATTAAGTAAAATGCTGGATGGCTGTATATTTGACTTCAAAGCCAAAGGATCTAATGGAACTTAAAAAAAAGGGTACAAGGTCAACTCATTAAGTCATTTTCGTGTAAGTTCATAACTGTTTGCATGTTACAATTTACGAGAGGAAATTTCTTGTCAGGTTTAGGAGGTCGATGATGCAGAAAGGTACTTAATTAAAGAAAAATATTACATTTAAAAAGTGGAATTGAGGGTGAGAAGTGAAGCACTCATGAAGTAGTCGTCTTCTTCTCTCGTGTCATCTCATTCTTATAATGTAGTTAGGATACGGAAAGTTCATCAATTTGAATGTTGGGTCATCGACTCATCACGATTATGGATGGGTTTTGCAGAGAAGATCGATGGATTAGACAGTGTTTAGAGCAGGAATAAAATATAAACTGAATATCTTAAGAGGAAACAGAATCCACATGTTTTGCATCTCTTTAACAAGGACGATGGCCTTGATCCATAGCTTTCATGCTATATATATTTTAAACCATTAATGCTTTTAAGCACAAAAACTCATTTCTCTAAACTCGATGTCTTGTTACAATCTTTCATTTTCTTGCATGAGTCTTGCGTCTGTTCTCGATTTCTTTAGTTCAATGTTATTTTTGTTATATTAATTTAGTTTTGATAAGATTCTAATAGCTAATGGACTTCTTCTTCTCAACTGGCCGCTGCTTATTTCAATTTGAGAAATGTTTTAGTCTAAAGAAATCTAACAAAAGTAAATTTACAAATTGACATAATTGAATGTCATAATAAGTTAGATTGTAAAATTATTTTTATTTTAAATTAGTAAAGTTAATGTACTACATCAAACACGTTGGTTCGTAGGATTATTTTTATAGCATCTCTTTACGATTGTAGCACTTTTCTTTCAATTTACACCTCTTAAGCTTGAGAAGAACTATGGATGGTATTCATGATTAAAGGTACTCTTGCTGGCCTTTCACCTTAAATAGATTGGCAAAGTAATCTTTAAGTTTCCTCTACTAGTAATTGTATTGTTGATCAAGAAGTGACAATATAGCATGTATCAGAATCTAATAATTAGAAATATTTTGTGTTTAATGTCGTATTACACGCTACTAGAAAGATCTTATGTTATAGTGAATCCTGTATCAAAACAATATTCTTGTATATATTGTCAACTTGTTCCTTACGCTTTTTTTGTAAAGTGGAATCATGGGTTGGAGTACTTACTAGTGAAAGTGCGCTTGATTATTATGAATTTAAAGACTCAAGAAGTTACCCAATCTGGCTACCTTGCTTAGGATTGGGCTCTGACCATGCATGCTGCTCATGATGTTTTTATTTGCATGACATTTATATAAGTCCTAAGTATTTGTCACCATTATATGTTGATGCTTAATTTATGTAATCATGCAAAAATAACTCATTTTAAACACATCTGTACGTAAGTTCAAATGATTGGAAGAGTGAATGGAAATGCTGCTCTATTGATTTTTTTTTTACTTGTTCCAAAGACCAATGATTAGTATTCACATGATTTATTTCAATACGGTTCTCAATGTTAATAATTGAGGCTTGATATCTCAAATTCATTACTAATAGCGTATATTTGACATTCTAGATCATTCTAGAACGCATTTTTTTCCTTTTTGATTCTTGATTTTTTCTCGTATAACAAATTATAGCATGATTTTGGAAACTATATTAGTTAACAAAACATAAAATTACTAGTGAGAAACTCGTGTTTCCAGAATTAAGAAGATAATCCATTTACTTCTGAACAATAAATGATCCCACACGTTTCCATTTAAATAAACAACTCTCTCTCTCTCTCTCTCTCTCCTCTCGTTTGAAGTAGTATTCATGTCTGCATATATTTCCTATTTTAAAATGGAAAAAATCCACCTTGATGCGAATTCTTCTGCATTTCTATTAATCAGATTTCTCTATTGTTTGGTAATGGTATTTGTGGAACAAACGATGCAATTAGTTTTCTTGCCAAGTCACATGCACGGTAGTTTTTGGCCATTAGCTTACCTTTCAGTTTGTGGGCGATGTGTTCATGATGTAGGTCGAAGTGGATCTTCTGAGGAAGAGGTTGATGTGAATGTGAAAGTAATAGATCCTCAAGTTGAAGATCAAGAACTGAAAGTTCAGCTTCTGCGCAAGTACAGTGGATATCTGGGAAGTCTCAAGAAAGAATTTCTGAAAAAGAAAAAAAATGGAAAGTTGCCAAAGGAAGCACGGCAGCAGTTGCTGGACTGGTGGAGCCGACATTACAAATGGCCATATCCATCGGTACTATCTATAATCTAACATCCTTGTTGATTTGTCTCACTCTCGAGATTAGTCGGGACATTGTTTAGGACATCTCATGCATGCCACTAAAAAAACAAAAAGAGTCCTGTATCTTAAATAACACCTCCAGTTTTTGATATTTCCTTCCTTCAAAGCCTAAGAACATTCTGAAGGATACATGGCTATGTTGTATATATGCAGGAGTCCCAGAAGGTGGCACTTGCAGAATCAACGGGTCTTGATTTGAAACAGATAAATAATTGGTTCATCAATCAGAGGAAACGCCATTGGAATCCTTCAGATCAGGATATGCAATTTGTTGTGATGGATGCAACTCATCCCCACTACTTCATGGACAATGTTATGTGCAATCATCCCCTTCCAATGGATTGCACATCTATGCTCCTTTGATTGTATTTTATCCTATCGATCTCTGTAATATTAATGTAACTTGTTTTAATCAAACTCCAGTACTTTAGGTGTCAAATTTACCTCCCATTCATATAAGAGGGCCTTGCAGGGTTGGCATGGTGGGCATGCCTTGATTTCTTTTTTTTAGATTTGACACCATTTGAAGCAAGTAAATGTTTTGGATGCCATAATACTTACTAAGACCCAATATTTCTTTTGTTTGCTCATTAAGGTCATGTTTGGAACTTGCTCTAAATTGACTAGCTAGTCAGTTCACTCCAATTGTAAATAGACTTTAATATTTTAACATTCAACTCTCAAATCATCTCAAATCACTAAATTTAATTCATATCATCACTAAATTCAATTAAATTAAATTGAATGGTGGAATTCACATTTTTTTTAGTTCAACACTTTTTTACATGCAAGACAAGTAATTTTTTCTAACTTTTTATTAATATATTTAAATTCATAAAAGTATCTAAACACATTTAAATTCATTTAAGTATTTAAATATTTCTAAATTTATCACATCTAAAGTTATAATTTTATGTGAAATCTCTTAATATTTACTCTACCATCACAATATATTACTGTTCATAAAAAAAAATTGAACTCATTTGAAGTCAACAGCTACATCTATCCGGAGCCTAAGGCTATTGAAATGCCATGAACATGATGTGGCCAAGGGCGGCAGAAACTTTGGATCTTGCTCCCTGTACATGCCGAAAGTAGGCCCCCGTGTACCAGGTGTGGGGATGCCAAAAGTCTGCCCACGAGAATGGTCTGGCTTTACATGCACCTTAGCTTCATGGATCAAATTAGTCGGTGCTGTAGGTGGTGAAAATGATTTATTTGCAGCAACCAACCAAATGAGAAGGAAGTAGTGAAAATGACGTACCGAAGTGTTTGATCACCGTGCTAATTGGTATTGTACTTGTCTTTTTCAAATATCTAAATTAATGGTTTCCGGATCCGTCTGGAGTAACGATTTCAAGCATCAGTTCTTTTGCTTAATTCGTGTTGCAAACATATAAGGGGGTACTGTAATTTTGACAAATTCTTCTGCAACAATTGTTATATACCATTCCTCAGAAAGCACTTTCTTTTGCTCTTTGGTGGATGACGTACGTGCGGTACTGTTCCCTCTTTGGGGGATTCCATTATCCATATACTTCAAATAGAAGCTCTGGGAAATCTGCTTCTACCCGTGCGTTACAGTTTTCAGCAACTATTTTGACGCAACTTCACTACTTCAGCATCAATCTATGGATCAGAGTGAGTGCACATGAAGAAGAAGATGAAGATGAACATATTTATACTTTCTATTTTTATTTTTGCTCAAAAATAAAAGAATAAAAAAACACAAAAAACAATTAACGTCAGAACTAGAAACAAAGGGTAGTGGGGAAAACCTCTTGTACTATCTTGTCTATGTAGTCTAAATTCTCCTCTCTTTTGAAACCCTAGTTTCCACTACTCAAAGTTGCGCCGTCGCCCCGCCGCCCGGAGGGGCGGGGGGGTGGGGTGTTCCAGACCTTGTTCCGAAGGTGCGATCGGCGTTAGGCTTAAAGCCTACAGGCTTCAACCCCAACGCACCCCGCCGCTTGCCTCGCAAGGTATCAATCTCTCAGGCGGGGGTGACCTTTCGCCAATAGCTGCCGCGCGTTCAGAAGCAGCGGGTTTGGTTCCCCATGTGCCACCTCCCAAGGTGGTTTCTGCCATCACACGTGACTTAGCTGAGTTCGGGACCTCCGCCTGCTGCGACCCTACCTTTATACCGTCTTTTTGGGGCGGCACGTGTGTCCCACGCGCTACCGCCAGCGACGGGGTCCTTATTTTAGTGCTCTTATGTTTGGGTTGTGTGTTAGTTTTGTTATTGGTAGTTTGTAATAAGATGGAATAGTTTTATTCCGAAATTGTACTTCCTCCCCTCATTTGGAGGTTGTAGGTTCTTTTCCCTCCCCTCATTTGGAGGATGGGGGTGGTGATTCTCTTTCCCTCCTCGGAGGGGGTTCCAGACCTTGTTCTAAAGGTGCAATCGCTGTTAGGCTCAAAGCCTGCAGGCTTCAAACCCAACGCGCCCCGCCGCTTGCCTAGCAAGGCACCGATCTCTCAGGCGGGGGTGATTTTTCGTCGATAGCTGTTGCGCGTGACGTGCACGCGTGTTCAGAATTAGGGGTTTGCTTCCCCACGTGCCACCTCCCAAGGTGGTTTTTGCCATCACGCGTGACTTAGCTGAGTTCAGAACCTCCGCCTGTCATGACCCTACCTTTTCGCTGTCTTTTAGGGGCGGCGCGTGTGTCCCACACGCCACCGCCAGCGACGGGGTCCTTATTTTAGTGATGTTATATTTGGGTTGTGTGTTAGTTTTATTGTTGGTAATTTGTAATAAGATGGAATAGTTTTATTCCGGAGTTATACTTCCCCCCCTCCTTTGGAGGTTGGAGGTTTTTTCCCCTCTCCTCCTTTGGAGGATGGATGTGGTGATTCTCTTCCTTCTTCGGAGGGTAGAGACTTTTTCCTCTGTTATTCAGAATGTCACTCTCTGTTGATTTTGTCACTTGAGAGTGTTTAGAAATTTGACAATGTCCACCACTTGTGTGCGGGGGTACTACAGATCAGAGTTTAATTTGACTTGTATTATGAGATTTGTCCTATTCTCACTTGTCACAGATGTAATTTCATTTTTTAATGGAATTTTATGCAATCTTTTATCAAAAAAAAAAAAAGAAGAAGCTAGAAACAAAGAGAAAGATCTGGGGTTCAAAATGCAATGGTAGATATATACTTGACAGTTGACTATACGTGAAGATGCATTGTTAGACTTTAATCCATTGGGTTGTATTTCGATGCATCGTGAGGGAAAGAGTTTTAACTCATCGCAACCATGTCAAATTCATTTGTAGGTGTGAATTGATTAATAATGAGTTGAGATGAGATGAGATAGATTGAAATTAAAATTGAAAATTAAATAAAATATTATTTAAAAATATTATTGCACTGTTAGACTTTAATCCATTGGGTTGTATTTCGATGCATCGTGAGTGAAAGAGTTTTAACTCATGGCAACCATGTCAAATTCATTTGTAAGTGTGAATTGATTAATAATGAGTTGAGATGAGATGAGATGATTTGAAATTAAAATTGAAAATTAAATAAAATATTATTTAAAAATATTCTTATTATTTTGAGATTTAAAAAAATTAAATTATTTATTATATTTTATATAAAAATTGGAAAAAGTTATAATCATTAGGTGAGATGAAATGGGATGAGTTGAGATTATCTATTAATTCAAATGGAGCTAATTTGGAAAATATATAAATCCATATAAATAAAAATATAATTGATATTTATGATTGTAAATTGTGCAAGCATCACTTTAAAAAAATAAAATAAATATAAGATATACAATATTATATATGAAAAAAATTATTTTTTTAATAATATATTTTACCATTTTTCAAAAGAATTATACAACATTTATACATTTAATGACTTTATCTAATGTTATTCAAAAGATAAAATATTGACAAGAGTGGTAACTGCTAGTACGGACTCGAGAGTTCTAAACTACACACATGAAGGGTGTCTATGGTTGGCAATGAATTCCTTTATTTTGAATTTTATCATTCTAAAGAAATATTCTTTTTATTTTTGAATTTTATTGTTTCCAATCACACCAATTAATATTTACATTTTAAACGAATTTTATTAAATTATTAACTTATGAAAATACTTGTATCATACTATCAATTAATAAGATAATTAAGGATTAGAAAAAAATTAATGAGATTAAGGTCTCATTTGTTTTCACAATTATTTTTACGAGCCTATAACCCGCGCAATGCGTGGTCAATTATTTATCTTAAATTTTACAAATTTATATTTAGACATTCAGAATATATAACCATTGTAATAACTGTTTAAAATTAAGAATTAATAATAATTAGTCAGAATATATACTTTAAAAATGAATAAAAAAAATATGCTTATATAAAATAAAGTATGCACATAAAAAATAGTCTATTTTAACAACTCGAACAATAACAAACTCTCTATTGTAGGCATGCAGAATTAATCCATCAATACATTGATTCACTACTCTACTTAAAACCTACATGTACATATAGGCCTATTTATCCGAATTCTAAAATTGAGAATTCAAATTTAAAGGATGAGTAATTTTTAAGACTATTTCAAGCAGGTATAATTAATTTGAGATATTGATAGAGAATTTCAAGATCGGGTTGAGTTTTATCCGACTCGGATGAATAAGTCTATATACATATGTATCTAAATTCTAAAGTCATTCAAAAGCATTTTTTAACATATAGTAATATACAAACATATTAAATGCAATAAAATACAAAATGAATTCAAATCCATACTCAACATAGACCCCTTATGTGACGGTCTGCACAACCATTGCAACATTATGAAATTCAATCTCTTCTACTTTTCACCCAACTATCAAAAGCACAACTATGCTTTGTACTATGATTATTTCTCTCGATTATTATAACATTATGGTATTGAATAGAAATGTTTGGAAGGCATCACATAGAAGCAAGATTATATTATTCCTTAATTTTAATCTTTATAATATTTGATGCTATATTAATAAATAATTAATAAATAACAATTAAAATATTGAAGAATAACAATTAGTATTTTACCCTTTTAAATTGAATCGATGTGGCCGGTGCAAAACATGGAAATATAATTAATTATGTATTTATTTAACGTGTCTAATCCTGATCTGCCATGTATGTAACATACGGATATACTTATCCGTTACAACTGATAGGCTTGAGAGAGAGAGAGAGAGAGAGAGAGAGAGAGAGAGAGAAGAGATTGTCCTGGGACAAACATTTTGAAAGATAATCTAAATTACACTCAAGGATGAACCGAACTTTGTAGCTTAATTAACCTTGCAGTACGTCTTCATCAGCAATGAGTTATTATAATTGGCTACATTGGTTGGAAGCAGGGAGATGTGTAATTTGTTTATGGAAACAAAAACATGGGTGTTTCAGAAGAGTTTGATGGAAATGTTCAAATATATTTGCGTAGATATTCAATATTGCATAACAAAGTTCCATTTCAATGCATTTAATAAGCATGGAAATTTCTAGTCCTATACCGAAACTTGGAGTTTTGGTAAGGAAAATCTCAATGGAAATTATTTCTAAACAGAGGATAGAAATGTCCAGATATATCTGCGTAGATATATACGGAAGTTGGAATCGGGGTGCAAAATCCAAAGTACACATAAAAATGAACCGACACAATGTGTATTTCAACTCCACCTTGGTTATTTATTTATTTATTTTTAAATGGTTGGTTACGTGTTTTTAGTCTTTGGAGTTGCTCTGTTTTTGCTATATTTAAACAAGGAGATTTTCTACAAAAAAAAAAAAGATAAAATAAAAAAGAAAGCAGGGAGATTAGAATAAAAAAATTATGGAGATTAGTATTTACAATATAACATTACAATATATAGATTGAACTGAGAAAGAAGACCATATATATGTCAAATATATAATTTTGTTATTGTTTTTATTATATTGAAACCGAGAAAGACCACTGTGATACCACATTTATACCATCCATCAAACAGGCTTACCAGGGAGGACGATGGACTCGGAGCAATGTGAAGTTCTCGACGGTGATTTCTGTGCAGAAGGTGACGGCGTGGATGTGGCTGGGTGATGGCTCTCCTCTTTGGTGAAGTCCCTTCTTCAACACCACGGGTGCTTTCCCCACCAAATCCGTGAACGTCGTCACCTCTTTTATTATCTTAAATACTTAATCTTGGACGCAGCGTCGAACTTCCCAAGCTTGGTATCGAACGCCGTCTTCTTGATAGATTTGGCCTCATCAGCAGACTTGGTATTGGATCCAGCGGATGCGCAATGTTGATTATCTTTGTGTACTTCTCGAACGACACCCTGAAAATTAAAACTTAAAAAGAAACTAAGATATAATGGTTAGAAAGAGAGGGATTTAGAGGAAACTTTTTGGAGCCTTTAGGGACGATGAAATGTTCATAGAGGCTAGGAGCATTCATATATGTTCTTCTTCTTCTTCTACTGCTGCTTCTGATGTATTAATGCTCTCTCACGGAACTGAAGTCAAACGTCTCTGCATGATGACTTTTATTTTCGATTTTGACGTCCAAGCGAAATCAAATCGTAAGTGGTGCGTTTTAAATTATTTAAGCGGTTGACGTTTAAGATTTAAACCAATTGGGAGTCTGCTTGAGTTCGCCAGTTTGGCAGTTGAAGTTTACAGTCTTAACCGCAAGCGTTGCTCTCGATTATCTAAGCGGTTGACATTTGAGGGTTAAATCGATTGGGAGTCTGCTTAGTTAGCGGTTGAAGTTTACGGTTGAGTTTAGGCGACAAATGCGGATTGAATGCCAAATCAGATGGCTTAATTCTGCTTATATATATATAAATAGATTTCATCTGATTATTATAATTTTTTTAAAATTATTATACAAAACAAATTAAAAAATTAAACATTTCAATTTCTAAAATAAAAATAATATTATAAAATATAGTCTAACAATATTTTATTTATCTTTCAATTTTTATCTCAACTTATTATATCTTATCTACGAAAACAAATAAAGATAATGACTTATTTGAAGAGTGAGATGAGATGAAATTATGGTGAATATTAATAAGATAGCTTGTGAATAATAATGAAATAGTTTGAGTATAGTATTTTTTGAGTTTTGGAAATGAAAGGGAAAAAATTGAATAAATGTTAGAATATAATTTTATAATATAATTTCTATTTGAAGATTTAGAAATTTTGAATTGTTTTTTAATTTTAATTAAAAATATTAAAAAATTATAATGATTAATTTGAAAAAATATATATTTAAATTATAATTAAGATAGAATGTAATAAAATGAAATAAAAAATTTTAGAATGAGATTTATTTTCAAATAAGTTGTAAGATTTGAAGGAAATTTTAAAGGGGTGGTTGGCTACTTGGCTACTTGGCTTCTAAACACTTGTCAATAGTACTAGTTCTACTTTCCGAGTCAACCCCGACCCCAAATGACCCGATCCACTTTTGGGGTCCCATTTATTTGCTTTCCGTCCTTTTTACGTCCCCTTTATCATTTTTTTTTACATGTCTAAGAGATATAAATATGAGAATAATGTTAGGATCGATTTAGAGTTTGTGAATTTTTTATATTCATTTAAAAAAAATGAAATTCATTGTTAAAATATATATATATATATATTATATATAATTCAGATTTATTCACATTTTTTAAACGGAATGATGAAGTTTGTCCACTTTTAAATCAAATAAATAATTTTTTTTAAAAAAATATAAGAAAGAGTTATATCTATAAGGAATGTTATAAAATCAAATTTATAAATTAACTTGACTCAATATATATATATATTCTCTGTTTGTTCTTTTATTTATTTTGAAAAAAGTAAAATATATTATTAAAATAAAATTGTCAGGTGTAATTTAGGTTTTTTTTTTTTTAGTTTTTTAAACAAAGTGACCAAATCTACTCATTTTAAAACGGCATAAATACTTTTTTAAATATAAAAATGAGTTATATTTATAAAAAAAATTATAATATTAAATTTATAAATTAATTTGGATTGATTTATAAATATATAAAACTAATTTTATATATTTTTATGCAGATTGATTAAATAATTATCTTATATTAAAAATAACCTAACTAGTCACAATAATAAATTGTACAAAAAGTAAATAAAAATAATTATATATATGATAATGATCTTTTCGCTTTCCTTTGATTTTCATCGTTAAAGTAAAGCTGCACAGGAATTAGATTTTAACGAGAGAGAGAGAGATAGAGTGAGGGCTGTGTTTGGCTATTATTGTTACAAGCATTTTCTATTCTTAGTTCAATTTTCATGTCAGTTTCCTCTGTTCTCTCTCTCTCTCTCTCTGAAACCAATTGGACCCAGACCAGGGGAGTTTGAATTAGGGTTTATGGGGGAAGGAAAAGACCAATTTTCAGCTTAATTTTTCTTGGTTTGTCTCGCATTTTTACTCATGTCATCGCACTTCGTCGGATCTCCTGTCCTCCAATGTAAGTGATTCTCTATTCTTTGCCTTCTCAATTCCTTCGCAGCCTAAACTCTCTTCTTCAATTCCAAATGTTCTAACTTTGAATCTGCTTTGCAAATTTTGAACTCCGAAGTTTTGCATGCACGGACCCATTTAGGTATTGGTTTGTGATAAGGATTTTTTTGGGTGTCCATTTTCCATCTATGTTTTATATTCGTAAGTTATGATCTTTTAGGAAAATTTGGGCTAGGGTCAGCGTTTTTAGGGCTTTGTAGATATGATCAAACAGATATTCGGTAAACTACCTCGAAAACCCTCAAAATCATCCCATAATGACTCGAGCAATGTCAGTGATGGAGCGGTCAGTGCTCATTCTTCCTTGAATTCGTTTTCTGTATCAAATTCCGTTTATAGCTCGAAAACCACTTCAAAATCTTCGAATAATGGGACTCCTGTTCCTTACCCATCCGGTATGACTAAATCGAATCAAGGAAAAAAATCAGCTCCAATTGCGGCTGATGTAAGTTCTTTGCCTGCTCCGGTGGTTTATGAGCTTTTGCCAAGTTTTCGAGATGTCTCGGGTTCAGAGAGGCAGTCTCTCTTTATTAGGAAACTGAATATGTGTTGTGTTGTGTTCGATTTCAATGATTCTGCAAAGAACCTTAAAGAGAAGGATGTTAAAAGGCAAACTTTGCTTGAGCTTGTTGATTACGTTTCATCAGTAACTTCAAAGTTCAATGAGGTGGCAATGCAAGCAATTACGAAGATGGTTGTTGCCAATTTGTTTCGAACATTTTCATCTCCAAATCAAGATAGCAAGGTCCCGGAAATGTACGACCCAGAAGAGGAGGAACCGACCATGGAACCTGCTTGGCCTCATCTTCAGATTGTGTATGAAGTTTTATTGAGATTTGTGGCTTCTCCGGAGACAGATGCCAAGCTTGCTAAAAGATATATTGATCATTCATTCGTGCTGAGATTGCTTGAGTTGTTTGATTCTGAGGATCAGAGAGAGAGGGATTACTTAAAAACAATTCTCCATCGCGTTTATGGTAAGTTCATGGTGCATCGACCATTCATTAGGAAAGCTATCAATAATATCTTCTATCGGTTCATCTTTGAGACAGAGAAGCACAATGGGATTGCGGAGTTGCTTGAAATATTGGGCAGTATAATTAATGGGTTTGCTTTACCTTTGAAGGAGGAGCACAAGCTGTTCCTTGTCCGTGCTTTGATTCCCCTTCATAAGCCAAAGTGCGTATCTATGTACCACCAGCAACTGTCATATTGCATTACTCAGTTTGTGGAAAAAGATGCCAAGCTGGCAGACACTGTGATTCGAGGTCTTTTAAAGTATTGGCCCATAACTAATAGTTCAAAGGAGGTTATGTTCCTTGGTGAATTGGAGGAAGTTCTTGAAGTCACACAGGGAGCAGAGTTTCAGCGCTGCATGGTCCCTCTATTCCGTCAAATTGGTCGCTGCCTCAACAGTTCACATTTTCAGGTACCAGCTTTTGACCTTTATTTTGTATACTTCTCTCGCACACAAATAATTGCTATTCTCATTTTTCACCAATAATTGGGTCCTCATCCTTCTTGGAAATTTAATTGTTGTCACAATAAGATTTTGACTCTAAAATGTGGTTGTGAGGGTTATGGATTTTTTGATCTTCCACTATTTCACCCGGTGGGTTATTTGTATTAATGATAGGCTTTGATGTTGATTTATATGCTAAGCCGTTGAATTTGAAGATTGATAGTGAAGAGGTTCTTTTGGTGTATAATCTATGTTTATGAATTGTTAAAAGGTCTTCATATGCTCTCTAGGAAAAGAACTAACGTGATCTTGTAATCTAGCATAAACCGATCTCTGTGAATGTCACAATTCGTTCTCTGATTTTCAGAACATAACCATATCTACATCTCACAGTATTCCTTAAAGGTGTCCATCGTTCCCTCCAACCCATTCAACATTGTGACTTATAAGGGACATCAATAATACTACATACAGTCATGAAATGCGGAAATGCCGCGCAATCGCTTTAAAAAAGAGTGAGATCCACTATTAAAAAGTTAGTTTTTTTTTTTTTTTTCCATGTGGGGTCCGCATTTACTCACTTTTTTCAAAACGATTATGCAGCTTTTTTGTATTCCATGACTGCAAATATCATTTATCTTGTTTAGACTCATATTCTTTATTAATTCTTGACAATAGTTTATCTTATTTCCACTAGGTGTCTTATAGCCTTTTCCCCCAAAGCTGTGGTACTGGCTTTGTTGGGAAATGACATTGAACTAAGTCCATTTCCAGATAATTTATCTTGAGAAGACATGTATCTCATATAGATCCATAGTTGATACATTGCCCAAACCTCCTCCTCCCACCCCTCCTCTTTTTGAGGTGTTTCCTTATGATGATATACCCAAATATGATTTGATTGAAATTTTCCATCCTAGACTGCTTTATAGGGTTGAAACTTAAAGGAAGGCCCAAGCCATCTGGGACTAGATTCCAAAAGGATTAGTCAAGGTTACAATTGGTACTTTCAACCTAAAAACACTTCTTCTACCTGCAATATTCTGTCTACTTATTGCGAACAAGCTCTCTAGTCAAAGGATGCTTCCCCCTTTATAACAAAAACCTTAGTGATGGGCGAGCTCATGAACTAAAGACCCAATTGGTGTATGTGTAACTTATCAAGAAGAAAAAAGAATGCCTACACTATGATTGAGAGCTACTTTTATTTAACAATGGTAGGTCTTGGGGTGATATGATGGACACGGGAATGCAACCTAGTATTATTCTTCATCTTTGAGGCAATATATGTCCTATATGTAATTATATTTGAGGACTCAAATGCTTTCTCAGTTGCGGGATCAAAAGAATTCTCTTCCAAACGTTCTGTTTATGGATCCGAAAAGCCATAGTGAAAAGTCATACAATGAGCATGTCATCTAATCTTAATATTAAAGCGGAGTGGGGCTTCATTTCAGATATTGGAAGGAGTGGCCAAAATTATCTATCATAAAAATGAATTTCTTCATTTTCTGCTGTGTGAAGTCAACTAAATACTTATGGCAAGGAAAGCTATATACTTTTTGGAAGTCACATGCATCATGCAGTTAATTAAAAGTGTGAATGTCAAACATCTAAGAGATTACCAATTGGACGTTTTAACTGATTTTTTTTTCCTGGCAGGTTGCTGAACGTGCATTGTTTTTGTGGAACAATGATCACATTAGAAATCTAATCACACAGAACCGTAACGTGATTCTGCCTATAATCTTCCCAGCTATGGAGAGAAATACGCGCAGTCACTGGAACCAAGCTGTTCAGAGTTTAACGTTAAATGTGAGGAAAATATTTTCAGATGCTGATGAAGCACTATTTCATGAGTGCTTGGCGAAATTTGAAGAAGATGAAGTCAAGGAGAGGGAGACACAGGAGAAGCGGGAATCAACCTGGAAGCGGTTGGAAGATGTTGCAGCCTCTAAGGCCTTAACTAATGAGGCTGTGCTTGTCTCAAGATTTATCTCTTCTGTCGACATTGCTACCACCACAAAGCCTCAAGCTAGTGCAAGTAGTAGAGTCTGTTGAGAGTGTCGAGACTCGGGACATCATGCTACAAGAAGAGCTTACCTTTGTCAGCTATGGGAGTGAGAGCTGGTGGAACTCTATTGGCACAATCTAGAGATTGTTTGGCATCACTTTTTATTGGGTTTCACCTTGTAGTGCATCTGCTGAAAAGGAAAAACAAAGTTGGGTTCTTGGCTCATTCCTTTCGTCCTTTTCAGCCATGTGGATGTATCTATATCATAAGGGATTTGGTTTAAAGAGGTTAGTTCGAATTCCTATCTGATTAATATTTTATCATGTAATGATGCGAAAGACGTTTCCTATTGTGCTATAGCCTTCGTTTATTCGTAGACTCTTCTGAATTACGTTCATGTCAAACGTATATATCATCTTTCTTCCAAAAAAAAGTTAAATCTACTCTGTTCCATGTTTAGGTAAACAAATTCTGTGATTGATTTTAGCATGAGGGAATGACCTGGTCGTTATGCCCTTTTTCTTTGCATCTCCGGGACTGAAGTAATATATGGACTATGGAGGGACCAAAAATTGTTAAAAGGAATTGTTCCTGAATAGGAGTTTTATGTGCTTGGACAATGTTCATAATTATATTGCAGATTCGCGTCTTCTCATTTTGATTATTGGGTTGAAGTTTTCTGTGTTTGTGCCTGACTTAATTATAAGAAGTTGTACAGCATAGAACGCGAGAGTTTTCCATCTTGTGATGTTGACATAAGCCCACCCTATGCTATCGCTTCCAATGCCACCTCCGGCGTTGCCTTCGGCCTTTTATTCTTCTTAAAGAATGTTTGATGCATTTACTCTTTTTGTTAATGGGAAAACTCTTCTGCTACATTAAGTACCATATAGTAAAAACCGGTCGATCTAAAACAAGGTTTTGATTCAAAACCCTTTACCATATACTTAAAATCAGTGGGGAAAAAAGAGAAAAAAGGGATTAGAAATTAAAATCTGTCCCGAGTCCCGCCTGACCGAGAGGTGCTACTCAAAATCCTTTTTACTATGGTTTCATCACATGGTATTAATGATTGAAGATTATTTATTATATTTTATTTATGGGCCTTTCATTCAATCTTATATCAAGAGATGTTGAGAGGAGGATAATAAATAGATTTTTCCATCCCGGCCTCCCTCCTCCCTTTGGTTGGAAACAAAATAGTGAGCATAGGAATAAGATTCCTATGCTGCTAAGTGGTAACTATTTGATGGGTTCTTCATTTTTTGACCCAATAAAGTGTTATGACGGACTCCATGATCCAAATTATGATTTCATGCATAGAAGGGAAATGATCCGGTAATGGTAAGTTGGTAACCAATGAAAGCATAAAAAGCAACAAAGAAACAAGAAAACCGTGACGTATTTTCTTGTTCATTTTAGTTGTTAAAAGACCTTATCATAGATTCAAAAGCTATAAAATTATTAGATATTAATTTGGTTAAATTCTGTAACTCGCAGAATTATAAAATGCGAATTCTGGTTGTAAAAATTAAAAAAATATGCCGATACCAATTATTAAAAATATAATCATTTATAAAAAAAAAAATTCTAAAGACTATTGAATACTAATTTGTTTAAAAATAACTTTTGTAATCATAATTCATAACATTAATTTGCTTGCCACAAGGGTTGCCGAGCGGCAGTGGTTCTAATTCTGTAAACCCTGAATCCAATAAATAATGATATATATATATATATATATATATATATTTATTTATTTATTTATTGAACTGTTCTAACAGTCATGTTTTTTCAGAAGAAAATATGTTAATTCATTACAAAGGTGTATTTTTCAAACGAAAACGTGAATCGTTGTTAAAGCCAGAGATCACTTCTCACCCGCTGTTTAATTTTGACAGGAAACCTGTCCTCTCGGTTGCATTTACGAATTACGACCTCTACTTTTTTTTTTCCTTTCCAAGTCAATCGTAACATTTACTTGAATGGCAAAAAAACACGCACACACGGACGGTTTTGGTCGTTAACGTGTCGAGTTGTGGGACGCATGCATCTTTTGAGCTTCAAATGATAAACTGTGAGAGAGTGAGGGAAACTGTGGGAGGGGTGAGAGAAAGAGAGGAATTTTCTTTGTTCATTACTTCTTAGAACTCGTGATGTTGCTTCAGCGTCAACCCATTAATGGGTTCTCTCCGTATCCCCAAGTGAGTCCATTGGTTCGAAGACGAGGCAAGACAGCTTTAAGAAACCTGAGTTTGAGAGCGCAATCTATTCACTCCAGAACCCAGGCACCATTTTCTGAAATTTCTCAGACAATCCTTGTTTTCGCAGGAATATTTTGTTTCAGTTTTTGTTTCGAGGTAATGGTCCAATTTAATTGTATGACAATTTAATAGAGTGTGTTTTTTGTGTTTTGATTTGTGTAGAGAATAATGGAGAGTATTTCAGTGAGTGGTGAAGTTGGTGGTGCCGGTGGAACATACTCATATAATGCCTTGAAGAGGTTGGACCAGCTTTGGTCGAATATTTGCTCTGCTCAAACAGGTTTGAGTTTAAGTATTTGGAAATACTTTATCTACAAATAGATTATACAAAAGTAATCCCACAACTGATGTTGTATGACATGGTTGGTTAGATTGTAATGCTACTTTTATTATAAAGTAAATTAATGGACTACATGAAGCCATGCCAATTTGTGAAATTATTTTTGTGTAATCTCTTTATGACTATAGTAGTACTTATTCACTTATCATAGGTTTCTACCCTTTTTCACACTATCTCTAACTTGCGGTCAATTGTCTGAAATTTAAGTAATTTTCACGTGTGCATTTGGCAGTTGTTCAAGAACCCCAGCAAGTAGTTTCTAGAAGTCACGGTACCTTCAACCATTCTGGTATGGATGAAAATGCAATAGATACATTTGATGTGGTAGTTTGTGGAGGTACTTTGGGAATCTTCATTGCAACAGCCTTGAGTTTCAAAGGTCTTCGAGTTGGCATTGTGGAAAGAAATATACTAAAAGGGGTAAATACTGAACCGTGGAATCCTTCATAAAGATGATTTATGGCAAAGAATTATTTTCAGATGATCAGTTGTTGCAAGTTAAATAGATTATATAATTTGATGCTGATTCAGAGGGAACAAGAATGGAATATCTCAAGGAAAGAGCTCCTGGAGCTTGTTGAAATTGGAATTCTTGTAGAGGATGATATTGAAGACGCAACTTCTGTGAAATTTAATCCTGTGAGTTTTTGTAAATTCTGCAATTGGCGCCTACAATTGTCTTTACTGTGAATTCTTCACCTTGGTATGAACTTTGTTTGCTAGATGAACCTTAGGTGAACTTCCCCTACTATAGTGGCTTGATGCGAAGCATTTGATTTGATAGAACTTCACCTACTTCTATGGTTGGCATGTCGTCACAGGCCATATTCATATACGTTCAACATAGTTCATATGCATACTATAGGAGGTCTTAGAACAGTGACCATAGTCTGCAAATTTTGTTCCAGCCTATTCTAGAATCATTAATCTTGTCATAATAATTCTAAAATTTGACACCATACAAAAAATTTCAGACGTGGTTACATTAGTCCTGAAAAAAAGTTGCAAATGCTTTTTGAATGCTTAGTAAGGCAAAAAAGTTTCAACTACGCAGCACTGCAGCAAGAAACTCATCGTGCAACTGCTCGATGTGTGACTGATTGTGAAGTCCTGGAAATGGGCTCTTCTTTGAGTTTTATAATGCAATAAATTAAATATAATGAAAAGAAGAAAATGGTTATATAGGAAAGAAGTAGAAATTTCTCAAATTATTAAAATTCCAAATTGCATAATGTGCATTGACACAAAATTTTACTTTAAATTTAAATTTAAGTTACCAAATTTGTGTGGATGGAAGATTATCCTTATCCACTACAACAATGGCTAGAGCTTGACAGTTGAATGTGTTTTTAAGATGTATTTGTTTGTATTCATGTAAGCTTGAACTGTCATGTAATTCGGTGTTTTGTTGATTGTTTATGAATGAAGGCCTACGATGGCAATGTTTAAAAAAAAAAAAAAGAAGTTACCAAATTTGTTGACATTTAATATAAGATGGATGATGTGGCTCAACAAAATCAAATTCCTGCTTAAAAATTGTATACGCTATGGATAACACAGCTCTATAAATATTTATATCCAGACTCAATTGTCATAGTGCATAATGGAAGTGATTCATTATGTAAAGCATTAAGTATTAAAATAATTTCAATATTTTGAAAATTTAACTTTCAACGTAGGGACATCTTATATGTCGGACTCTCATTGAGTTATGATCCAAGGAGGACCTTCCCAGTATTTGCAAAACAGGGTTTTTGTAACCGAAAAATTCTTCCAAAAGTCTGTTGACCCTTGTCACAAAACACACCATCCTAAAGGGTTTTCACCCGGGGAAGTTCTTATAGCAATTTGAACATGCCAAATACTGTCCACTGCCAACTCTCTCCTGTGTCATCACTTTGCTCCTGATGCTATTCTTATTGTTTACACCTTTCTTTTGGCATTCATGCTTGTACAGAACAGATGTGGATTTGAAGGGAAAGGTGAGATCTGGGTTGAAGACATTCTTAATCTTGGTGTCTCGTGAGTTGATCTTGTTTCCCTTTTTTACATTTTGTTTCACCGTTCATTGTTTTTTAAAAGCAAAGGGGAATGCTAGATTTTGAATTATTGTTTGTAATATTCTAGATTTTGAGTTACACAACTCCGCTAATTAAGGAAATTGATAATTTTAAGAAAAGAGAAGAGGGCCTTGTTTCCGCTACTCATTTGTCATACTGATTTTCAGTTTCTCCTGCAAAGCATAGAGATTTTGAAGAAAATTTTCATTCCTATCATACTGATTTTCAGTTTCTATATTTACAGGCCTGCAAAGCTTATAGAGATTGTGAAGAAACGTTTTATTTCCCTTGGTGGAGTCATCCTTGAAGGTTACAGTGTCTCTAACATTTGCATATATGAGGATGCAGCAGTAAGGTTTCTGACAGTTGCAAAGTGCTTCTTTTAGATCATCTTCTAAATCTGATGAGTCTAATTAACATTTTGGGGGGGATAGTTTGGAGATCAAGAGGTAGTTTGATGGATCCTGGTTTTAAAATTAGTAAAGAAGGCCAATTACATTGATGTTTGACTTTTGCTAGTTTGAAGTGTTAAAATCCCCTGAATAGAAATGGAAATTGAATTTGGATGTAAACAATAATCTCAGTCCATGAAGAGTTTTATTACATAAATATTACTGCCGCCTTTCTCTGTAGGTCTTGCAACTTGCTGAAGGAAACATTTTGTCAACTCGTCTCATCATCGATGCAATGGGGAACTTTTCCCCTGTGGTAAAACAGGTCTGGTTTCTCTTGTCATTCATGATTGTTTTGCCTATATGCTATTATTCTTCAATCTTCAAGCATGTATTGGCCTCCATTAATAATTATCTTCACCTATACATGTATATGAAGCAAGTATACTTTCTAGGGGTGTGTTTGCATTTGTTGTGTTAGTAGCTATTCCCTTTTGCTTAAAAGATTGTGAGAGGTTGACTATATTGCTGACTCTGATTTATTCGAGTCAACCTAATGGCTATGTGGCCTTTTTAACAAAATCTCCCTTGATTTTCTTACGATTGGAATCTGATATCCAGTTCACTTTAAAATCTGGTGTCATTAACATTATTATCAAATTAAGTAGTTGATGCATGCCACAGTCTGGGTTGAACTTCTACTTGCTGTAATGAGTTGTGATTTACAGATAAGACGCCAGAGGAAACCAGATGGTGTCTGCCTTGTTGTTGGATCCTGTGCTCGTGGGTTTAAGGATAACTGTACAAGTGATGTCATATACAGTAGTTCATCAGTGAAGAAGGTTGGAACCTCAGAAGCTCAATATTTTTGGGAGGTAATTCTTTCTAATATATCTGTAGTGTCAACTTTTTTGTGTTGGGATTTTAGCATCAACCTTTCCCTGAATGTTCCTCAGGCATTCCCTGCTGGCTCAGGTCCTATGGATCGTACTACTTATATGTTCACATATGTTGATCCTCAACCAGGATCTCCAAAATTGGAAGAGCTATTAGAACAATACTGGGATTTGTTGCCAAATTATCAGGTTATATTTCTGACCTGTAGGCAATAATCTTAAATATCATGCTTCCTCTGTATCCCAATAGGTGTTAAATCTTTTTTGTTTTTTCTCATCTTAAGTTAACTGCATCTTAATATACTTATTAAAAAAAAAAAGGTTAACTGCGTCTTAACAACAAACTAGCTCAGCCTCCTTTTGTTATTTAATTTACACCAATTCTGACTGATCCTTACACATGCTTGGTTGTTCTGGTCAAGTTTCCCTAGTTTTTGAATTGTAGCTCAAGGTCCTGCTAATTACACTATGCAAGCTGATTGATGCCCTGTAAGATCATTATTAATTCAATATGTCCACAACCATTGTAGAATTTTCAAAATGAGTTACGTGCGCATGCCACACGCACTTGCATGCATGCACATGCTTGTATGATGAATGAAGTAACTGCTTTTCAGTCTACGCATATTTGAGACGTAAAGAGAGAGTTGTTTTATGCATTTTCTAAAAACGCATATTGCAAATTGCAAATGAAAGCGATGGCCCTTGGGTTTTGTTTTAGCCTTGTTTACTACCAGTTCTCAGGAATTTTTTTTTCCTCCCAGAATTATACTTCCAACTTGTCATCTCCTCACTCATAATTTCGTCTTGATTCCCTTAATAAGTTTCAACTTCCCCAAAAATATACCCAATACAGTCAGTAGCTTGTATATGCCCCCTACCTTTCCTTTCTTTGATGTCTTGCACCAGTTAACCATACAATTATAATGCGTACTTTGTAGGGAGTCTCTCTTGAGGAACTGGAGATACTGAGAGTTATATATGGGGTGTTCCCTACGTATCGTGACAGGTAATGATACAGGAATTGCGCAAATTTCCATAAGGTTTACCTCAATGCTGTTAAAAGTATTGATTGTAATCTATGGAATGGGAGGTGAACGTGATCATAAACTATGTTATGAAACAGATGTATTTGTTTTGGTTGTATTTCAGTCTTAATTCTCAGTCATAGTGAAATCCATGTTTTAGGCTCATAATGTGTAACTGATTTGTAGCACTAAGACATATTCCCCCGATAACTTAGTAACTTTTTAGTATATCTGATTGTATAGATTTTGGCAACAACAATTAGCTTTTATTTTTGGGGTTTCATAGAACAGTTAACAGAATAGCAATTGTGAACAATCTTGTAAGAGAGTTGTTAATTTTCAAATTCTGAATCTAGATGAATGGATGGAAATAGATGTAAGGCCTATCTCTTTCTGAATTAGTAATGATATGCAGCCTCTCATCTGGTGATAATTATGTAATTTGAGGCTTGTTTTTTTCACTGGTGCTCTTGATTCCTTGATTATTTTAGATTCACCAGTTCATACACTTTTATATCGTCTTTATCTTTATATTCATGAATATGAAAAATATTCTCATACTTCTATGTATATGACACATTTTCATAATTGATGGTGGTGAATCGACTGGACAGCCCACTGCCAGCAGCTTTTGATCGTGTTTTACAGGTGATGTATGTTATAAACTTCTAAAACCCCGATATATTATGGTCTTATACCAATCGAATACAAGCGTCACACAATCATTCTCTGCAGTTTGGTGATGCTAGTGGCATACAATCACCCGTGTCATTTGGTGGTTTTGGAAGCTTGACTAGGCACCTTAAGAGACTGTCAACTGGTATACTTTATGTATAATTTTAGATGCATATTATATTGCCTATTTACAATGTTCTAGGATCAATGTGCAGCTCCCACACTAAAGTGAAATCGTTTCGGTGGGTTTTGCATGACAGATGGGTTTTATTGCATTGGTCATAATTCCTGTGTTACGATTATGCTGTATTTGTCATGGTCGGAACCTAAATAATGGAATTGGAACCAGCGGTAAATAAGATGCAATCGTTTATTATGTATCTATACATCAAGTATTGATAATGTCTAATAATGTTATTTTAACGGTGATATTTACTAATATTCTTCTTCCTTGTGAACAAAGGAATTTGTGAAGCAATCAGTGGAGATTTTCTTGACCCTTACAACTTGTCACTGCTTAATCCATATATGGTGGGTGACTCGGTGCTTTCTACGTGGTTATGCTGCTTCTGTTATGATCATCTGAAATCTTAATTAGAACATATGTGCTGCAGCCCAATTTAAGTGCTTCATGGTTGTTCCAAAGAGCAATGTCGGCGAAGCCCCAATCTAATGTCCCACCAGGTTTTATTAATGAACTCCTTCATGTCAATTTTCAGAGTATGCAGGTAGGCTTCTGTATATAAGAAAACAATATAATTTTTCAATATCTCCATCCTTATCTTCTCGCTCTGTTCTCTAATAAATTTTTGGCTCTCATCTTTAGAGGTTAGGTGATCCAGTTCTAAGACCGTTTCTGCAGGTTATTTTCCTATTTTATCTTTTCAGCACTTTCTGATTGCCATCTCATTCAGCAATATTACTTATTTGTTCGAATTAGGAATCACAAAATAATTTCTCTTCCTGAAACACTATATTGTGACAGGATGTCGTACAATTTGTGCCTCTTGCCAAGACATTAGGCCTAGTCATGTTAAGTAAACCTCAACTTCTCCCATCAATATTCAAGCAGGTAATTAATAAGTTAGTTCCGTTTCAAATTTCTTTTCAACCCTCCAACTTGTGTGTGTCTGTTACTTACATCGCAATGCAACATCTTTGCATACTATTTGTATAGACACGTCTACCACTTATTATAATGGTGGATACTCCTATTGCACATGATGAAAATAGGAAGAGCTTTTCTTGATTAGGGTGTAGATTCCAAATCATCTTAAGAAACAAGCCCCCCCCCCCCCCTTTAATTAGCAATGTCAAAGCAGAGAGAGATATAAAAGCACATCTCTTCCATATCTGGCCTGGTATATGACCTGTCTTCATACAGGCATAGGACTGGCAGTGTAGAATGTTTTCAAATAGTCCTGAAATGCATATTGAATTATAGGGCACACATATTGACTCTTTGATGCTGATGCATAAATTAACATAAATTAAGTAGATACCGTGTAAAATCCTTATAGCTCCTTGACGAATATGCACAAAATAGCTGTCACCCGAAATTCAGATATTGTTTATTTATCGTTTTGTCAGGTTGGTGTCCCTGTGCTTCTTGACTGGTCTGGACATTTTTTTATGCTGGGTTGCTACACGTTTCTCTCAACATTTGCTGACCCTGTCATAAGGTAATTGTTTATTCTCACTCATGTTTTCTCTCTCAGTTAATTAAAGTACAAGCCTTGAGAATTATAGTGCTATCCCCCAACCTCAAGACACTTGTTCACATTCATTTTATCTGTTTGTCCACGTATATTTTTCTAGGCCATTCCTCCACTCACTTCCATCTAAGATGAGTTATGAGTGGAAGCGGCGTCTTGAGGCTTGGAAATATGGAGCCGGTTTAGATTACAAGCTGTAAGGAGTCGCTTGAAGATGATTGAGACGGAAATAGTAAGAAGGGACATGCAGCAGCAGACATGTCTACTTGGATGTATAGGATGGTAGTTTTTGAAGAATATGTGAACCGACATGGAATTTTATTGTCCAACCAAGCTTGCGCGAAATAAATCTTGAAGGGTGTCTAGCCAATGAAAATTGATTAAAGATCCTGTAGCACTTCCTTCCACCCAGTACTCATTTTTACAGATTAATTGTATTGTTGTCTGATGACAACTCAAATGCCCCTTCACTGTGCAAACCAATTTACTCAATATTTGCTTTAGTGGTATAATATGAAAAGACAACCTCCCAAAGCGAGGTTGTGAATTGCAAATCTAAATTACCTCGAATGGATTCAGATTATTAAAAGAGAACTCATGCAGATCGATCAATGGTTGTCCTACATATAAGGATAAAGAGTAAGAATCAAGATTTAAGATTCAGATTCAGCACCCATCCTTTCTACAAGAACCCATTCGCACAAGCATTTCTATTATTTTCCTCTTTTCTCCCCACTAAAGCCTTGCAGCCATGCATATGCCCATCTTTTTGTGATAAGTACTTCTTTATAAATTGATATAGTTTCATATGATTTATTAAATTTATATTAAAAGAAAAGTAATTTATAATGATATGGTAAATCACACTAAATCACATCAGTTTGTAGAATTGTTTATGTATAATCTCTTTGTATTTAAAATATTTTCATTTTTATATTATCTTCCTCTCTTTCCAGGAACCCGATCTTTCGAGTTCCTTGCGCTGCATAGTTCTTTTGGGTACTGGGCGGTTTCGAGTGATTCTAATTTGTACAAACAATATTTAATTTGTCTGGTTTGCTCAGTACATATGAGATCATGATATTAAAATTAAAATTTGAATAAAATATTATTAAAATATATTTTTGAATATTATTTTTATTTTAAGATTTGAAAAGATTGAATTATTCATTTTATTTTATATAAAAATTTAAAAAAGTTATAATGATGAAATGATTAGAGTTTCCCATGTGGTTACCTGAGTCCTTATAACTCGTACTACAGCATTTTTCGATGATGGAGGAAGTGCATATTGAACCCTGGATTAGCAGCAGCATATATATTCCTTTTATGTCCACAATTAAAAAATGGGTTTTCCTTTTATGTCCACAATTAATTGCATGGTTGTATAGAAAACGAATGGGAATTTACACCAAGCATTCATCATTCAAACTGAGGCCGGGCGGGGGCCTAGCTATCATCCTATATCATGTGCGGGAACTATCGTTGTAAAAATTAGTAATTACCGATCAACGGTACGCCAGAGACATACACACCCACTTGGGTCATCTAATTGTAGAAGAAAAATGGTCTTCTTTGGGTGTAATTTAATTGATTAATTAATTAATTAATTAATTATACAAGATAAATAAATATTTATAAAATTTTAATTATAATCAAAATGACGAAAATAGTCTAATTTTGTTACAAATAATCAATTTAATTGTAATTAAAATATCACAACTCACAAATACCCGTTTTTCTTATAAAGAATTTGGAAGATAAAAACATATTGGAAGTAATCAAGCCAATCACGAAAAACAAGCCATGACTTCTAGCATCGCAAGAATATTTCTGCGTTAAAAGCAAATAATGAAGCTCATCATTATATAATTCCTGTCATGTGTAGAGTCCACTAATTAAACAACACAAGAATGAATCAATCTACGATACTTCTAACATTTATTATTTATTGCACAAATAATATAGTATCATCATGAACCGTCTCCCAGCAAAGAAGCAGATTAAGCCTTCCAAGTACTAACAGCTAGCTAGCCTGATATTATTCTTCTTCATTGATCTATACGGCATCTGATGTACCCACTAAACTATATTTTTTGTGAACAAATTAAATAATAAAGATGTAATAAAAGCAATATATATTGTGATGATATGATCCAAAGGTACTATCGTCGCTTGTTGTGTAATGGGTTGGGGCCAGTATGCACCCTTCTCAACTCAAACTGGTAGTCTCTGGCATGGCTTGCCAAGGGACTACTGTTTACCTTTGGACGAAAAACACCTACTTGAGCGGTTGCTGTGGAAGATGGGCCGGAAACGCTGCTCACCCGAATGCCGTAAACTAGCCTAATTGGAGTAAACACAAGGCCGAGAAGAGCAATTAGGAGGCAGAGGTATTGAAATCGGTAATTCATGATGATGTTTGAACTTGGAAGAATATTTGAGTCGTGAAAATGCAAGGATGTACGTAATGGCCTCCTCAAGTACTCGATCTTCTCATATATAATAAGAATGCTGGCAGTCCATATATATATATAATAGCTTTGACATCGTCTGATCATGATCAAACGGATGGAAAATCTTGCCGCATTTTCGTTTGTCTAATCCCATTTTCTCTTTCTTTTCTCGTAACTTCCACAGTGGGATCAACAATTAAATTTCTACCTCCATAATCAACTATATTGTTTGCCTATATTAAATAATAATAATTATAATAATCGGTGCCTAACACGTACGAGATGGCATGGGGTATTTTGGACATAAAGAAGTCAAAGGTTGGATATATACATGCCGACGCATGCACTCGATTGGACTTGGAAAAATTGGTAACATGAATTAGGTTACTCGTGTGGTTAGCATTATAAGTCAAATTCATCATGTGCATCATTGTACAGCCAAAAGTACACCTGGAGTTGTAACATTCATTGGATGATTTTTTTACAACAATTATCTCCAGAATTAAACACTGGAAGAAAAACTCTGATCTGCTTATATACATCGATCCCAGTACTACTACTCCAATTAAATAAACTGGAGCCTTCATTTTCCTTCTCAAAATGCCTCCATATTCTTCTCCTGAATGATTGTGTCGCACATAAAGTTAAGACTTGACATGAATTTTTAGCTTCTGTGGTGGGAAAATGGTTAAGATTCCCCTTTTCGAATTCTCCTTTTAATTACTCTACTTTGAATTTTATAACGTAAATTGCATATATATATTAGTTTGTCTCAGCTGTGATCATCATGATCTTGATCACCCACTTTTTCACCATTTCCAATTTCATAAATACATGAGACCTAGTAGTGATCTTGCATGTGTATGTTGCTATTAATCTGGTTTGTCAAAACTAACTAATAATACAATTTTAAATTAGATACATGAAATGAATTTTATAACATTTATCGATGAAGATTAGAGTTTTATATATATATATATATATATATATATATATATGCATCACGTGTATCAAGATCTCTTTCGTTAACTTTAAAATTAGAACAAAAACTCTAAAATATGATCTAAATCTTACTCTCTAGAAGAGGTAAGAAAACCATATTATATTGAAAAATGCTAATTATACTTAATAAAAACTTGCTTTTCCATGTATTAGTTATTGATAAATAAGATTATCGAGAGATTAATATATATTTTTGATGGAACTCTAAAATAAAGATTTCTAGAAATCTTTAACGGAAAGTCATTATGATGATGAACTAAACAAACATGATGAGTTAATTCCTACAAATATGGAAAGGCTTAAAATTTAAACTCATCAATTAGCTATTAACTTTAAACATAACATAAATACTAGCTACTTGAGAAGTGGAGATCAAAATCTATTATAATAATAATATTAATATTCACGAATGATCAGTGATAGAGTTAGAAATTTGCATTAGAATAGGCCAAATAAATCTAAAATAAAATATATAAAATATTTTTTATTTTATTTGTATAAATTTTTTTTATGCGGTATAGAATAATTTGATAATAAAACTTACAATAAAAATAAAATACGTTTAATACAATTTATATATTAAAATTGCATATAATATGATAAGATCATGTCATCATAATAAAAATATATTATAAATAATCTAACTTCTTTTTTATTTTTATTTTATCTATAATAAAAACATGTCATAATTATGTTATTAAATCATTTTATTTTATATGAAATGTGTTTTATTTTTAAATTAGATTAATTTTATAAAGGAAGATCAAAATAATTTTTAGAGAGGGGATAACATAAAATAAAATTAATATTTTCTTATAAAATTATAAAAAAATATATATTTTTTTTTCTTTAAAACAAAAATATATTTTTTATTATTATTTTTTTAAAATAGAGGTGGGCCCATGGAGAGGGGGACCATGGCCCCTCCCCAACGTGGCTCCGCCACTGTAAATGATAAAGTTGATTAAGTTTAGAAGAATAAAATGCATGGATCATGCATGGTATTGGCCGGTCAATCCAGGTTTAGGTTTTGTACGGCAGAGGGGTGTGGAGGCGTTGACTTTTCGCATCCAACCACGAGATAAATCCGTGGGTCATCATTTTGGCACTGACTTTCCCTGGTCCGCCCTCTTCACTATTATATATACATATATATATATATATGTATATATACATTTTCACTTTCAAACCTGTGTTTATATTGGCAAGATTTTACGCCACCGACCGACATTCGGAAAAAGAGACGGATTGCGCTCGCGCGGTGCATATATTATGGATCCGGCTGGCCCCCTGTTGGAAGAATAATAGGACATCTCCTGTATGAAATCCAATTACTACTCTTTCACGTGTTTAACACATTTCATAATTATAATTTTTCAAACAAAATATAAATTCTCAAGTCTTTAAAAACAAAAAAAATATAATTTTTCAAAACACAAATAAAATAAAAATAATTTATTTACACATTAAATACGCTAGCTATATTGTAAAGGTAATTAGTGGTGCAGTGGAGGATGAAAGAAATTACGGCCACCACAGATGTGATTTTGTCTAATTTTCCAAAGTGATCAGATCCAGCTTGAACTCGATCCAAATGTACTGACATCAAACTTTGACGCTTTTTCTTTCCATTTATATATGTTTCCCACCAATACTACAATTATTGCCGCACAATTTATCTTCATAATCAATAACTCTCGATCTAATTGGCGCTGCACAAGAATGCAACAATATTAGAGTACTTATGCAGCGTGCCACATCTTATAATCAATACCCTATAAATGTTAGCTTCTCCCATATATCATGTCCTAAAGTGGTGGCCACCTAGAAGCCCATATTGATGCATATAATAATTAATGTTGGATGGCATCATGTCTATATAATGCTAAAGCCCTTTAAAAGTGGGAGGAAATGCAAAAGATTGTGGGGGAAAAAGTAGTCAAAATTTACTTCATAAGGTTAGGCGTGGCATCGACTCCAGGCAGCTCTTCAAAAGATATGTGGGAAAAGCACTCAGTTTTCGACTAATTTGTGGGAGGAAAAAGTAGTCGGTTTTGCGTATTGTTAAGGTTGGGTGTGGCAACGAGCTAGTCTCCATGCATCTGAAAGGCATCTTTTACTTTATGTGGTTCTTGTCTAAAACGACACTTGATTGTATTTTGAATAAATAAAATATGATCTTGTCCATTCTGATTGTCTCATACAATATTAATACTGATCATGGTTTCTTTCTGGCCTTATGGATGAAGGGCCCTTGGTGGACTCATGCAGATAGTCAGCCCACATCCAATTTTGCCAACTTGGCCAAAATCTTATGTTTTTTGGGATTAGATTCAAGGAATATGTTATTATTGATATTGTTGAAATAGGTTGTAATATATATTTAAAACTTGAAGGTATAAAGCTTGTGAATAAAATGGTTGAGAATGCCCATTGACAGAGATCTCGCTAGAATGTCGCTCAAGCGAAGTCAAACTCGAGACTTCGCTCGAGCCTTACTCGACATGTCGCTCGAGCGAAGTCAAATCTGAGACTTCGCTTAAGTCTCGCTTGATTAGTCACTCGAGCGAGAGTCAAGCAATGATCTCGCTAGATGTTCGCTCGAGCGTGAAACTATTTTAATTAATCGTTGCGACGTCTGAAAGAAAATATGCGTCTCAATTGAAGCGATATGTGTTTGTCGTTTGATCTCGCTCAACACTTCGATCGAGTGAGAGTCATGCCTAGACTTTGCTCGATGTACACTTGATGTAGCCCTCGAGCGAGTAGTCAGGCTGTAACTTCGCTCGACACTTTGCTCGAGCGAGAAACGGCTAATTCATAAAAGACGTGATTTTTCATACATGTCTTTTCAGGCTTTATAAGTAGTGTGGTAACAAATCTGTAAAGATACGAAAAATCCTTCATCTTGTTCTGTTTCTGTCATTTTCAATAGTAACTCTAGGAACTCAACAAAATTGATATTTGTTGAGTTCAAAAATTTTGTTGTATCCTAGAGATGATTTGTTAGGAACTTATTAGTAAACTCTTTGTGAGTGAGGGCAAATATCGTCTTAAAGACAATATTACTATACGCCTCAAAGTTTTGATTAACTATCAGTTTCTTATTTCTTCTTATAAATTTTTACCTACAATTTTAAGACGATATTTCAATGGAAGGAGGATCTGATTCCGCTGCATTCAAAGTTATGAACCAAGATTTTGTGAAGTTGGATAGGTTTAATAGATCCAACTTTACTCGATGGCAAGACAAGATGAAATTTTTTCTTACTGAACTGAAGAACTTCTATGTTCTAGATCCAAGTCTGGAGTTAATTCCTGCACCAACCCCTGAAGATTCTGAGACTGTCAAGGCGTTGAAAACGAAACGCGAGGAGGATGAATTGGTCTGCAGGGGTCACAATCTGAACACTTTCTGATCGCTTGTATGATTTATTTACTACTATAAAATCACTTTTGGAAATATGGAATGCTCTTGAAGCGAAGTATAAGACAAAAAAATTAGGTACTGATAAATTTATAATTTCGAAATACTTTGAATTTAAAATGGTTGATAATCTGTCTGTGTTAGACCAAATGCATGAGTTGCAAGTCTTGGTCAACAAATTTCGTGATTTGTCCATTGTAATTCTTGAGTCATTCCAAGTGGGAGCAATTATTGCAAAACTCCCACCAAGTTAGAATAATTACAAGAAGAAGCTTCTGCAAATGGTAGAAGAACTCACTTTAGAATAAATTGGAACTCATCTACGAATTGAAGAGGAGAGTAGAATTCATGATGATAGCCACTTTGATTCTAAAATAAATGTGAACAATGTGTAAAAGGGTGATGAAAAGAAAACTAATTTTCTTAAGGCTAAGAAGGGAAACACCTTCAAAAAGAATGTCTCCATCGATAAATTGAAGAAGAATAGACAATGTTTCAACAGTGGAAAGAAAGGCCATTACATTCGTGAGTACAGATTCTTGAAAAACAAGAAAAAAGATAATGGCAACAGTTCAAATGTTGCAAATGCAATTGAGGAAATCATTGCAATGGTGGAAGAAATGGAGATTGGCATGATAACTGAAGTGCATCTCGCCTCAACTGCAAATTCTACCGATTGGTGGTTTGATTCCAGTGCTACAGTGAATGTGTGCAATGATAAAGCGCAATTCAAGAACTATGTTGAGACTGCTGATGGCCAACAAGTTCTTGTGGGGAATCACAATGCATTTTAAGTCCATGGAAGAGGAAATATTGAGATGCAACTTACTTCTAAGAAGAAACTTGTGCTGACCAATGTTCTTCATGTTCTAGAAATTAAGAAGAACCTTTTATCTGCCAATTTCTTGTGTAAAAAGGTTATTAAAGTTGTTCTTGAGTCTGATAAATTAATATTGTCCAAGAATGGTATTTTTTTAGGCAAAGGATACTCCTGTGATGTGATGATCAAACTCAGTATTATTATAAATAAAGATATTTCAAATTCTGCTTATATACTTGATTCATTTTCTTTGTGGCATGGTTGTTTAGCACATTTGAATTTTAAATACTTGAAATACATGTCAAAGCATGGCTTAATAGCTTACGATAAAGTTGTTGATTCAAAATGTGAAATATGCATTCAAGTAAAAATAACTAAGAAATCATTTCTTACTGCAAATAAAAATTCACAAATTTTAGAACTTATACATTTTTATATTTGTGAATTAAATGGTTTTTTAACTAGAGGGGGAAGAAGGTATTTTATAGATGAATTCTCTAGATATACTATTGTGTATTTGTTAAAAAGTAAAGTTGAGGCATATAACATGTTTATTCGGTATAAATCAGAAGTAGAAAATCAAAAGGAAAAGAAGATTAAAATTCTTAGAACTGATAGAGGTGGAGAATATTTCTCACATGAATTTTCTAGTTTCTGTGAAGAGCATGACATTATACATCAAATGACCTCACCTTACACACCACAACAAAATGGTTTGGCTAAACGAAAAAATAGGACGCTTGTAGATATGGTAAATGCTATGATTCTAAGTGCAAAATTGTCTTTCAATTTATGGGGAGAGGCATAACTAATAGCATGATATGTACATAATAGAATATTATCTAAGAAACTACAAGTGTCACCTTATGAATTTTGGAATGGAAGAAAACCTAATTTAGATTATCTTAAAGTGCGAGGGTGTTTGGCATTTTATAGAATTCTAGATCCTAAGAGAACTAAATTAGGACCAAGAACTGTAAAAATTGTGTTTGTTGATTATGCCAAAAATTTTAAGGCATATAGATTATTGGACTTGAATTCTAATGTCCTAGTGGAATCAAGAGATATTGAATTAATTGAAAATAAATTTAACAATGATTCTGAATTTGTTTCAGAACCCGATCAAACACAAAGTTCTAACTCTGATTTGAATAACTCTCTTAATAAAAATAAGAGAAAATCAAGAAATTTGCCAATAGAGTAAAGAAGAAGTCAAAAAGTTAGAAAAGAAAAGAATTATGGTCCTGATTTTGTATCAACTCTTGCTTTAGTCTTCCTTGTAGAAGAAGATTTAAACACAGTCCTTAACAAAATACCTATTGTTCTAAACGTGGAAGATGATCCAAAAAGTTTTAAAGAAGCTTTGTCTTCTAGAGATGTAGCTTTTTGGAAGCAAGCAATAAATGATGAGATTGACTCAATATTATCCAATAATACTTGGGTTCTAGTGGATTTACCTTCAAATTTAAAAGCTATTGGCTGCAAATGGGTATTAAGAATGAAGTATAATACTGATGGTACAGTTCATACCTTTAAAGCAAAGTTAGTTACAATAGGTTTTAGTCAAAAGTAAGGAATAGACTATTTTGATATCTATGCTCCAGTGGCAAGGATCACATCTATTCATGTACTTATTGCTCTTGCATCTATATATGAATTAGTTGTGCATCAAATGGATATAAAAACTATCTTCTTAAATGGTGAGCTTGACGAGGAAGTTTATATGGAACAACCTGAGGGATTTATTCTATCAGGAAATAAAAAAAAAATTCTGGAAGAGCAATAATACAACTAGAGTATGCTAGTGTGATTGGTAGCATGATGTATGTTATGCATTGTACTAGACTTGATATTGCTTTTGCTGTGTGCAAAATTTCAAGATACACTAGCTATCCTAATGTAGATCACTGGAAAGAAATTGGTAGAATACTTGGGTTTTTAAAGAAAACATTAGTTTAGGACTCTTTTATTCAAAGTTTCCAGCGGTACTTGAAGGGTACTCAGATGCTAGTTGGATCACTAGCATAAATGACAATAAATCCACAACAGGTTGGATATTTACCCTTGGTGGGGGTGTTGTTTCTTAGGTTTCAAAGAAACAAACGTGTATCTCTCATTTAACAATGGAATCTGAGTTTATTGTTTTAGCAGCAGCAGGAAAAGAAGCGGAATGGCTTAGGAATATGTTATTAGATATAGAGTTGTGGCCACAACCTATGCCTGCTATTTTTTTGCATTGCGATAGTGAAGCTACTATATCTAGAGCGTACAATAAAGTGTACAATGGAAAATCTAGACATATAAGTCTAAGATATGATTATGTTAGACAATTAGCAGTTGATGGAATCATAACGATCGTTTTTGTGAGGTCAAGTTGTAACTTGGCAGATCCTTTTACCAAAAATTTATCGTGAGACTTGGTAAGGATTACATCCATTGGAATGAGACTGAAACCCTTTCAATAGAATCACCAGTAATGGTAACCCAACTCTTAAGATTTAACTAAAAGAGTTTAATAGATAATAACAAATTACTGATCTGTGATTAGTAAAGTACTATAAAAAATAAAGTCCCATTCAGGATAGAAAATGCTTGATTGTTACGTTTAAAAGAGGATGGGTTTTACTCTTAACAAAGTTCAAATTTAGAAGTGTCTTGGTAACGGGAACTAAATGAACTTTGCCTATATGAATATAGAAGTGGTGCCGCTTCTAACAAGAGTGTTGGGTTTATCTCTTGTAAATGTTCATTAAACCAGGATGTAGCACAATGTCATAATAATGCTAATTATTATGAAATTCTATTGAGAAAAGAATATTCTCATGTGTGTGTTGGTTCTGGTTTTGAACTAAAGAGTTTTGGTTTAAGTCTAGGCTACCAATTACTTTTCAAAACTTTGAGCTAATTACACTAAGAGAATGTTTAAATCGAAAGATACATTCTTTTATGCATGATAATGTCAATAGTGAAACAGAACTTTAAATATATATCACAACCTAGTGGGGGATTATTGGAATAGGTTGTAATAGATATTTAAAAGTTGAAGGTATAAAACTTGTGAATAAAATGGTTGAGAATGCTCATTGGCAGAGATCTCGCTAGAATGTCGCTCAAGCGAAGTCAAACCTGAGATTTTGCTCGAGCCTCGCTCGAGTGAAGTCAAACCCGAGACTTCGCTCGAGCCTCATTCGATTAGTTGCTCGAGCGAGAGTCAGACAGTGATCTCGCTAGATGTTCGTTTGACGTTTTGCTCGAGCGTGAAACTATTTTGATGAATCGTTGCGACGTCTGAAAGAAAAGATGCGTCTCAATTGAAGCGATATGTGTTTGTCGTTTGATTTCGCTCGACACTTCGCTCGAGCGAGAGTCATGCCGAGACTTCGCTTGATGTACGCTTGATGTGGCGCTCGAGCGAGTGGTCAGGCCGTAACTTTGCTCGATCCTCGCTCGACACTTTGCTCGAGCGAGAAACGGTTAATTCACAAAAGACATGATTTTTCATACATGTCTTTTCAGGTTTTATAAGTAGTATGGTGACAAATTTGTAAAGATATGAAAAATCTTTAATCTTCTTCTGTTTTTATTATTTTCAATAGTAACTCTAGGAACTCAACAAAATTGCTATTTGTTGAGTTAAAAGAATCTGTTGTATCCTGGAGACGATTTGCTAAGAACTTATTAATAAATTCTTTGTGAGTAGAAATAAATATCATCTTAAAAATAGTATTACTATAGCCCTGAACAAAACCATGTGAAAATTTAAGCATTAATTAGCTGGCTCCAGGTTTTACCATCGTTTCGATAATTGATGATGTCAAACCAAACAGGATCCATCTAAAATGATCCGTTTTAAGTTTTATCTAAAGAATCCTACTATTTATGATCAAATGAGATAATTGTGCATATAAAGTTTATGGCTTGATGTTGGTATTGTAAAATTTATGTAAAGTTATTTTTATTGTAAAGTAGATATTGTAAATGTAATTTTTGTAATTGGTTAAAATTAGATGAGTATAATTTAAATTATGAATTATATATATAAATATATATATATATATTTACCAGTTCAATTTAACGCATTTTATAACTGCGCTCTTTGAAAATTCCTGTTTGCATGGCACACGCATCTCTTATTTCATGTTGATCCCCATGGCTTGTTGCTCATATTTTTAAGGGATTCAGGCCTAATTAAGATATTGATTTTGTGGACCGTCTTAATGTTATCCGACTAATGGCCGCATGATCTTCAGGTATGGGCTTATAATTAGGATCTATATTATATTGGGCTGTCACAAAGCATTAACCCATTAATATACATGGGTAGTTCAATTTTGATTACTTTGTAGGTGAATTATTAATTTGCAGGTTGTCTGAATCAGCATCTTTCACGATCAGTAATGAGCTGGCGTGCTATTAGTGGTACATAATTATTTGTTCGTGTTGTGTTGCATTTGAGGTCAAAGCTTGGATGCTGACAGCTGGAAGTGATCTAGACTAATAATTAAAATTTTGAATTTCGTTTTAGTGATTATTTTAATTGAAATACTGAAATAAACTATTTCGATATCACTCTGTTCTAGTGTGCCATTTTGAGATTAATTATATATTATAATAAATATATATATATATATAAACTAATAAATAATAGAATAAAGACATATATATATAAATGTGTGTTATGTATATGTGTACATATTAGAAGAATTGAAAATTTATAAAATGATTATAAGTTGAAAAAATACAAACTTGAGTTGAGATACAAAAATAAATAAATAGATAAAATATTAAAAAATAATAATATTTAAAAAAAAATTATTTCAAATTATAAAGTACATAAATATATTTTATATTTTAGAATTAATTAAATATCATTTAAATTTATAATTAAAAAAAAATGTAATTCAAATACAAAAAAATTACAAAAATAATCTAAACCTAAATAGAGACCGGAATGGTCGGAATTTAGACCGGAACGGCCAGAATTTGACCGGAATGATTGGAACAGACCGGAATGGGCCGGAATTTGGACTGAAACGGAACAATGAGGTATAATGCACTGGTTAAGACACTGGAATGAAACATTCTGGCCGTTTCAACCGAAACGGAACGGAATTCAAAACTATGCTAATAATGCTATTAATTGATTTTGTAATCTGATGGCTAATATTAAGTCTTAATATGCCAGATGTATTAGGGTTACTTAAGGGGCATTATTGTCATTTCAGCTTGTATATATACTTTGCGGTGGATGTTATATACTTAACACTTTCATTCTATTTAATATCGAAGAGAGAGAGAGAGAGGGCTTTGGCGATTCTAGGGTTAGGGTTTGTGCATTCTCGGGCTATTCTATGTGGTATTCTTGTACAGAATTGAGATTTGATCTCTTGTAACCTTTTAACACCATCAATGGAAAATTCTCATAGAAATGTTCCTACTGTGAACGTAGGTCATTAGGGCCGAACTACGTTAAATCTTGCGTACATACTTTCTTACTTTTGCTCTTGCAATTTCTTGTTTTAATCTTTACTGTTCTTGTTAAGTTTGCTTTTTGATCAAGTTAGGTGTTTTCGAAACCCTGAAATCCAAGTTATCTTGAAACTGTTTTCATAAAAAAAGCTAAAAGATAACACAACAAGTGATATCTAGAGTTAGGTTTTCGATAAGGACTACTAAGTTTGATTTATAAAAGTTCATTGGAAAGAACAATTTTGGTCTTTGAAGGATCAAGATGCATGCCATCTTGGTTCAACAAGGGCTTCAAGATGCCCTTCTTAAAGACAATAAGGTGTCTTCCTCTTCTCAGGAGGGGAAACCATCTTCACCCCTCCCTGAGAAGGTGGAGGTTGAAATCCTCCATAAAGCATATAGTGCTATCATATTATCCTTAGGAGACAAAGTTCTTAGATAAGTTGCCAATGAAGATATGATAGCTAGAGTCTAGTTAAAGATAGAGAGTTTGTACATGACAAAATTTCAATCAAACAAATTCCATAAGAAAATCAGGTTCTATACTTTTAAAATGAACCCCGAAACAATAATTGATTAACATTTCGATGAGTTCTATAAAATTCTCTTGGATCTTGCTAATATTGATATTAGTATAGATGATGAGGAACAAATAATTCTTTTATTAAGTTCTCTTGACTCCACTTATAATAATTTCAAAGAAACCATAATGTATGGTAGAGAGAGTTTAACTTTAGAGGAAGTGCAATCTGTATTGCACTTAAGGGAATTGTATACAAAGTCTGAGTCCAAAATAGAGGCAGGGGAGGATTTAAATGTTAGGGACAGGTCTGAGAAAAGGGATAAGAAAGGAAAGAATAATAAAGCTAGGTCAAAGTATAAAGGCAAACCACTAAAGTGTTTTCCCTGCCATAAAGAATGGTACTCTAAAAGAGATTGCCCTGGAAGAAAACAAGCTGCAAATAGTACCATTAAAGAACCAGAGGGCAATAGTAGTTCTAGATGGATATGCAGTGTGATCGAGATGCAAGAAGGGCCATTCGTAATGTCACTAGGAAGGCTAGGTGTGCCGAGCTTAGAGGGTGGCATTGGGGTGCATGCAAGGCTCGGGAGATGGGTCTGTGGGCACCCAAGACAACATCAACTAGAGGAGGATCAAGTTGTTGGCAAATCCCTTGATTTTAGGATATTAGGCAATTTTGAATGGGATGGCTGAATTTCTCTTTCAAATTAGGAAGTTTATCTATTTTTAGTTTGTTTGAGTTTATTTCTTTTATTCTAGGAGTTTACATTGTTTTATAATTGTTTTTCCTTTACTTTAGGAATTTGAATTGTTTTGGGTTTAGTATCCTTAATTTTAAGAGTTTGATTTGTTTTAGGAGTTTGAGTCTTAAAGGAGTTGTTATTGGGAGAGGACTACCCGGACCCTAATATTTAAATTCAATTTGCAATGTAATTAGGGACTATGTTATGTTTTTCAATAAGAATTTCTCTACAATTTTTGAGAATTGAGTGTTAGCTTGAGTTCGTCTTAGTTTTTATATTTCAACCATCTAGGTCTTGGTGTTACCCTGAGGTAATCTTTGATTCAAACATCTAGCATGACCGTAAACACGAGAGTGCGAGTAAGGCTTCCATCACAATGCTGAGATACTGAACATCTCTGAGATAGATTCTGGAAAAGAATGGATACTAGACTCAATGAGCTCTTTTCATATGTGTCCATTAAAGAACTGGTTTGAATCTTTTACATGTCAAGAAGGGGGTCATGTTATCCTAGGCAATAATAAATCATCTAAAATACAAGGGATTGGGATAGTGAGGCTTATAATACATGATGGGATTGAAAGGGTGCTGAGGGATGTGAGATATATACCTGAGTTGAAGAGAAACTTGATTTCTCTTGGAATTTTAGATAAAATTGGGTATTCTTTTAAACCTGAAAATGGTAGTCTAAAGATGTGTAAAGGTTCACTTGTAGTGATGAAATGGGTGTTAAAGAATGAGTTGTAAATTTTTGTTGGTAAGATTGTTAGAGGTGAGGCTTCACCTATCCAACACAGAATGGAAAATAAAGTTAGCTTATGGCATAAAAGGCTAGAGCATGTTAGCCAACAAGGTCTCAAAGAATTGGAAAAATAGAAACTGCTAGGAGATAAGAAACTTGATGAATCGCCATTTTGTGAGGATTGTGTCTTAGGTAAGTCTACTAAAGTCAGTTTTCAAATACCCAACAGACACTTGACTACATTCATTCAGATTTATGGGGTCTTGCTAAGGTAAATTCCCATGGTGGTTCTAGATATTTTTGTCTATAATAGATGACTTATCTAGGAAAGTATGAGTTTATGTTTTAAAACATAAAAGTAATACTTTTGAGAAGTTTAAAGAATAGAAAACCTTAGTTGAGACTCAGGTTGGCAGAAAAGTTGAAAGACTGAGAATAGATAATGGATTAGAGTATATGTCTAATGAATTCTTTGATTTTTGTAAAGTTAAGGGCATTGCTAGACATAGAACTGTTAGTTAAACCCCCCCAATAGAATGAGTTGGTAGAAATGATGAATAGAACCATCATTGAGAGGGTGAAGTGTATGTTAGCCTCCTCAAGTCTGCCTAAAATTTTTTGGGTAGAGGTTGTGGCCATTGCACTATACCTTATTAATAGTTGTCCTTCCTCACCTTTAAATTTTATAATTCCCCAAGAAATTTGGTCTGAAAAACCCCATAATTATCAGAATTTAAATATGTTTGGTTGTATAGCTTATGCTCACATTAAAATTTATAAGTTGGAACCTAGGGCTATTAAATGCATTTTTGTGGGATACCCAGAAGGGGTTAAAGGCTTTACACTCTGGGTGACAGAACCTAGAAAACAAAAATGTATAATAAATAGAGATGTAGTGTTTCATAAAACTGCTATAGGGGTAAACTAGAAAACTCAAATGAGTCTGCCATATATTCTAACACCAATGATATGCAATTTGAGGTGGAGCAACCCTCCACCTCTCACAGTAATTTAGAAACAGAGATTAGGGATATCGAGGAACAAGTCTTAGAAATTGAAACCGCTGGTCACACTAAAACCTATCTTCTTGCAAGATATAGAAAGATGAGGGTCATAAGACCTCCTTAAAGGTTAGGACAAGCTGAGTTGACAGCTTTTGCCCTTTCAGAAATTGAGGTGGAGCTTAAGACCTTTAAAGAAGCCATGGACAGTAAAGAGGTTGAGAAATGAATTTTTACTATGCAAGAAGAAATGAAGTCTCTAAATAAAAATTAAAACATGGGAAATGGTTCCTAAACTTGAGAGACAGAAACTGGTAGGGTCCAAATAGACCTTCAAAAGGAAAGATGGTATCCTTAGAGTTGAGCCACCTAAGTACAAAGTTAGGTTAGTGGCTAAGAGATTTACACAAAGGGAAGTGGTGGATTATAATGAAATATTTTTCCCTATGGTGAGACACAACTCAATTAGACTTATGCTATCTTTTGTTGCTTTCAATAACTTGCACTTAGAACAACTTGATGTTAAAACAACTTTTCTACATGGTAACTTAGAAGAAACAATTCACATACAACCTCCCGAGGGTTTTGATACAAAAATGAATAAAAACTATGTGTTTATTAAAGAAATCCTTATATGGTCTTAAACAATCTCCTAGATAATGGTATAAGAGATTTGATTCTTACATGATTCAAAATAATTTCTGTAAAAGCAATTATGATAGTTGTGTTTATTATAAGCAATGTGATGCCTGTCAAATATACTTATTGTTATATGTGGATGACATGTTAATTGCTTGTGGGGATATAAATTTGTTAAATCAAGTTAAGTGCATGCTTAAATCTGAGTTTTAAATAAAAGAATTAGGTCTTGCTAAAAGGATAGTGGGCATGAAAATAACTAGAGAAAGGGACAAAAAATCTTCTCTATTTATCTCAAAAATTTTACATTTCAAAAGTGTTAAACAGATTTGGAATAAGTCATGTAAAAAAATGTTTATGTTCCTATTGCACAACATATTAAATTGTCCATTAAACAATATCCTGTATCTGAAAATGAATTGTTGTTTATGAATAAAATTCCTTACGCTAGTATAGTCGGAAGTATTATGTATGCTATGGTATGCTCTAGACCAAGTTTAACATATGCTGTTAGTCTTATACGTAGGTTTATGAGTAAACCTGAAAAGCCATATTGACATGCTTTAATATTTGTAGGTTTATGAGTAAACCTGAAAAGCCATACGTAAGTTCAATATTTGTCTACTATAAGATAGTTAGGGTTAATATTTGGAAAAAATAAGCACACTAAAATAGGGTTAAATAGATATGTCGATTCTGATTATGCTGGAAATTTAGATACCAAGAAATCACTGTCTAGTATGGTTTTTTCTATCTTTAGTGGGTCTGTTAGCTGGAAGTCAAATATGCAATCTGTGATAGTTTTGTCTACCACATACACTGAGTATATAGCCATGACAGAGGCTTTTAAGGAAGTCATATGGTTAAAAGGACTATCCCATGAGTTAGTGATGTATAGTGGGACTGTCACAGTTCACTGTGATAATCAAAGTACTATTTATCTTGATAAAAATCATGTCTATTATGAGGTCCAAACATATAGATGTCCAGTTGTATTTTGTGAGGGATGTCATTGCTGTTGGGAAAATAAAAGTTAGAAAAATCCCAACAGAAGATAATCCCTATGATATGATGACTGAGGTAGTACCAAAAATCAAGTTTGAACACTGCCAAGGTGGAGAATTGTTGCATTTGATGTCAAGCTTGGATGCTGGCAGTTGGAAGAGATCTGGACCAATGATGCTATTAATTGATTTTGTAATTTGATGGCTAATATTAAGTCTTAATGTGCTGGATGTATTAGGGTTACTTAAGGGGCATTATTGTTATTTTCTTTCAGCCTGTATATATACTTTGCAATGGATATTGTACACTTAACACTTTCATTCTGTTTAATATCGAAGAGAGAGAGAGAGGAGAGAGAGAGAGAGAGAGAGAGGCAGATGACTCTGTTGATTTTAGGGTTAGGGTTTGTACATTCTCGGGCTATTCTCTGTGGTATTCTTGTACAGAACTAAGGTTTGATCTCTTATAACTTTTTAATACCATCAATGGAAGATTATCATAGGGCTATTTCTGCTGTGGACGTAGACCCTTAGGGCCAAATCATGTTAAATCTCATTCTCATACTTTCTTACTTTTGATCTTGTGATTTCTTGTTTTAATCTTTACAATTATTGTTAAGTTTGCTTTTTGATCAAGTTTGGTGTTTTCAAAACCCTAAAATCCAAGTTATCTTGAAATTGTTTTCATAAAGAAGCTAAAAGATAACACAACGTGTTGGGTATTAGGTAAAGAATAAATTAGATAAGCCAAAAATGCTCTCTCAGTTACATCTGATCAAATGAATATGGAACTGATATTAATATCTTAAAACCATTCTTCATTCTTTTTTACAAAAAGATACGTCACAACACGAAAAGTGTGCACCTGTATCATTTATAGGTATGTAGTCTTAACCACGATTGCAGATTGAATCGCTCTCACCATTGAGTATCTTAGCATGAAGATAGATCAAATCACATTTACTGTCAGCTTTCATACTCATGTCAATCGTCTGACAGATCGAATCATCTTCACCGTCAAGTCATGTTAGTTATATGGCAAATCAAATCGCCTTCACCGTTATGACACGACTTTTATATTACGACGGCAGATCGAATCACCTTCACCGTCGGCACATCAGTCATCCGGCAGATCGAATCGTCTTCACCGTCATGACACGACTTTCATAGTATTATTCTTTTTTTATCCTTTTATTGCTCTTTCATTTTTCTTATAGAGTTTCGTAATCTTATTTCTTAAAAAAAATGGTATGACCAAAGCGTGAAAATCTTGTGTAGTAAACAGACATGCATGTATTACTAGATTTATTCACGCATGCTTCATGCTTTCCTAGGGTCATGTGATATTTGAAACATGTAATATCAATGACATATAAAACATGTAATATCAACACATAGCCTACATGTTTGCTCAAACAATAATTCTTATTTAAATAAAATATAAATAATTCAATTGAAATAAAACAACATAATCCTAGTCTTAGTATAGACTTGGCCGTGTAGTAGAATAATAAATTATAAAATTCTTCTTCTTTATTTTATTTCTACTTAGTTTGCTCTTAGCATATATTAAAACTCCATAATGTAAACCCACAAAAACCTTGGCGGAAATTCTCCCTTCACCTATTATATCTATTTTTCTTCAATTCTTTCTTTATCTAAAATATCATTCCACCATCCAATAAATCTTAAATCTTTCACTAATCTTCAAAAGAACTAATCCATAAAATTTCTCTCAATCACTTACTAACTTAGTTTAATCACTATATCAATATTCTAACTTACTAACTTACTAAATTTCAATCACTTACTAACTTAGTTTAATCACTATATCAATATTCTAAAAGTAAACTAATAATACTCTAAGGAATCCCACTAAGGCCGAACCCATAGAAACCCTTGCAAATCACAAAATTTCACTTCTTTTATTAACAAACTTCACCTATCAATTCTCTAAACTTCCATCCATAATTCTAAAATAACTTTTATTTTACAAGAGATTTCTTTCACATGTTTCATTATTCTTCCATAGGATAACTTAATATAATCATAGGTAAAATGAATCACTCAATAAACATGATATTCACTCAAGAAAAATAACTAGCAACTTGTTAAATCTATATACCTAAATAAAAACTAAAAATTATGTTAAATGTACACTTACAACTTTCTCCAATCAATTATACTTATGGAAGAGTTTTGTCTTGAAAAATTCCTTTGAAACCACTCTTAGAAGCCTTGAAGATTGTTTGATAAGGTAAGTGAGTGTTTGAAAAGATTAGATACCCAAAAATTAGATATGCACATCATTACCAATTGAGCAACAAAATCTAAGAAAAAGCAAAGGAAGCATTTTGCAATTCCAATTCCCTTAAGATCAATCCAAAAATCACTTCAACTTAAGTCTCTACAATGCCACATGTCCATACACTTGTCAAGCCAATAGATGATTAAAATATCTAAGCCAAAGGGTGAAAGAAAATCCGAAAACACTTGGATTACCTTATGCCGTGCCACATAACCCTATCTTAGGTCTTAGTATACTCAATTCCTTTCTTTTAGGCTTAGTTGGCATATTAAATGATCAAAATTTATCTTAAGCTAAGTGGTGTCACTTATCCTCACACATGTCACTTTATAATATGTTACAAAATATATTCTAAATAAGACAACCACTAAGTCGGTTCCCAAAGGGGGCAAAGTCGGTGCTAACCTTTTCTTTTTCCTCTCATTTCCTTTGGGTTCATTTAACTAAGTGACAAAATATTTTTCTCATGCTTAATTAGTTCTAAACAAGTTTACTTCATGCCATGTGTCCTCCCTTGATCTTAGACCAATTAGAATCCTCATGCAACTCAACATAGCTGAAATGCATCAAGCAATATTTTCAAATTTTTTAATTCTTCTCTTCTTCCAATCATCACTTGCCACGTATAACTTTTTGTCCACCAAGTAAGATGAAGTAAAATGGATGAATATCCTTGTCTTCCAAGTCCAAGTCATAGCTCCCTTTTAGGTAAAAACAAATCACTTTTGTTTCAATTTTCAATTCCTAGTCAAGAGTTTGATTTATGTTAAGTGTCACCATCCATCTTCAAATACTTTGGTATTAGACTTTCTAATACATATCTCTCATGGCCGAAATTCTGAAAAGAATTCTTTTGTTTGTATTCTCCTTTATTCCTTAAAAATAAAATAAAATAAAATCTTATCTAGTTTGGTGAACTCAAAGTATCACTAGCAACATATATTTCCAAAAAGTTTCAATAAAATATCAAAAATAATTCGAAGATACTAGAGAAAATAATGGGTCATCACAAGCATCATCTTCCAAGTGGACATAGTGAGTGCAAACAATAGCATCGATGTCTTTGATGTCGGCTATGGTCTACCCTATTGCTCCTCGATACTTCCTTAGGACCTCAAGTAAAAGGTCTTCCTCTTTCTGCTTTAACTTTGAGAAGATCACCACAAGGAAAGTGCCTTCTTCCGGGCGAAGGAACACATAATTTAAATTTTCAGGAAGTGGTTTCAGTTTTAATTGGGGGACTTCTTCCTCTGAAGGTTTAAATATGTATGATGGCATTATAGTCTCAAATTGGGTCTGTCATCTTGCACTTGTGGCTTGTATCTCAAGTAGTGAAGAAAAATCTGCAAAACAATCTGACACTTCAAGAAAATTTTCATTAGCATAGTCAGCATTCTCAACAGGCAAAAATTTAGAATTTTGAAAAATATACTCATCATCAGGAAAGAGGATCAAACCCTTTACAACATTCAAGTCACTTGTGTTGTCGAAGTGATTTGGCATTTTACATGCATTAAACACATTCAACTCAAGTGTCATGTTTCCAAATGTGAGGTTTAGGATGCCACTTCTATAATTAATCAAGACATTTGATGTAGCTAGGAACGACCTCCCAAGGATGACAGGAGCTTGAGAGCTATTGACAGTTGACTGCTGCATATCCAAAGTTACAAAGTCTACTGAATAATAAAATCTGTCGACTTTCACAAGTACGTCTTCCATTACTCTTCTTGATTTTTTGATTGATATGTCGGTTAACTGGAGTATGAGTGTAATCGCCTTCAATTCCTTCAAACCAAGTTGCTCATAAAGTGAGTATGTCAATAAACTTACACTACTCCCCAAATCCAACAAGGCTCTAGATTCCCCAATCATGACGGGAATTGTGGGGGAACCCGAGTCTCTATACTTGGGAAGAGTCTCATGCTGAATTATTGTACTGACTTGCTCCGTTAAGAAGACATTTTTCTTTACATTCAATTGCCTATTTACCGTGGATAATTCTTTCAAGAACTTGGCATAGGAGGGAATTTGTTGAATTGCATCCAAAAGCAAGATGTTGATTTTCACTTGCTTGAACACCTCCAAAATCTCATTTTGTTGTCTAGTTTTGGTAGCCGATAATAATCTTTGAGGATATGGTTTGCAGGCACATACTCTTGCTTCAACTCTTCAATTTTTTGACCTAATGACTCAATCGCTTTTTCTTGGTTCCCACTTGAATCAATATGTGCCTTAGGTAATTCCGGTGCTTCTTCCCAAACCTCGGAAGTTGCTCAAATTCACACTCATCTTCCACTGACGACCTTGATTCAACTTGTTTAAGGATGTCCAATCGCTCAACCTGCTTACCACTCATAAGTGTGATCACTGCCTTTATTGGTTTAATGTCTTCATTTTCAACTAAATGCAAATGTGATTACTTGTACACTTGCGGGTTGGGTTTAGCTTGAACGCGAAATTTACCCTTCTCCAAAGTGTTCAGAGTGGTCATCATCTTGCTCAAGGTGCCTCTAATTTTACTAATGGCCTAAGAATTTTGAGTATTGGTCGCACTTTGGCTTGCCATAAATTGCTAAAGAGTGGCAATCATCTGAGCAACTATATCATCCAATGTCTTCTTGGGTAGTTGGAATGGCTACTGATACTGAGTCATGGGAAACTGCAGAAAGTTACTTTGAGAAGGTACAACTGCTTGACTTGATTGCCCATGATCATTTCTCCATAAAAAATTTGGGTGGTTTCTAGGGCTGTAAAAAAAGGGGACCGGACCGGTTGTCCTGGACCGAGACTGGACCGAACCGAATGGAGGTCCGGTTCGGTCTGAATTTTATATGGACCGATTAATTCCGGTCTGGTCTGATCCAAAGGATTTCTCCCCCTGGACCAGACCGGACCGGACCGATCCTCACATATATATATATATATATTTATATATGTATATATAAAAATAGTATATAAATTATAATATTAATATTAATATAAATTAATATATTAATATATAATAAATATTAACATATAATATATATTAACATATTAATATATAATATATACTCTTATAATATTAACATATTATAATTTATAGTAGTTAAATTTGGGTCAAAAAAATATTTAATCATTATAGAATTTTAGATTAAATTTAGCTCATTAAATCATATGAGGCACCCTTGGACCGGACTGGACCGACCTTGGACCGAATTGGACCGGACCGGTATGGACCGAACTCCTGTTTGGTCCGGTCTAGGGTGAGAGAATTCTTGGACCGAATGAAATCGGTCCATAAATTTTCCGGACCGGACCGGAACACCCCTAGTGGTTTCGCCATGCTGAAGTGTAAGTATTTGACATTGGTGGATTCTGAGGTCAGCTCACCCAATTTATACTCTGAGATTGTTATGCACCACCATCCTAATACATCGGCAAAGCGGGATACTCCAAAGTTTTATAATTCGTGTAAGCACACAAAGCACACACCTCTTGAACTTTATTCATTGCTTTTTCCTTTGACAATTCCATGACCTCCAACCTTTTACTGATAGCAGCCAACCAAGTTTGAACATCAATATCATCTTTTATTTCATGTCACCCTCCTCCACCTATTGCTCTCAATGATTGAGTTGTAATTGACTTCCTATTGACCCTGGTAGTCCATTGTTGAGCCTTCTCAGTCTAATAGTCAAGGAAACTGAGAGCATCCTCAGGCTCTTTATTAAAAAAATTCTCCAGCATACATGGTGTGAACAAACTGCTTTGACTCTGGAGTCAAAGCTATGTAGAAATAATTCACTAGTCACCACGATTCAAACCTATGGTGATGACACATATTGACCAACTCTTTAAACCCTTACTAGCTTGAATAGAAAGACTCATCTGCTCTCTATATGAATTGGTTGATCTGTTCCTGCAATGATTGAGTTCTTTATAGATAAGAAGATTTATGTAAGAATTTTTTTCCATGTCAGACCAACTAAAAATAGAGTTGGACCTAAGAGTGTTAAACCACGATTTCGCCCTATCTTTTAATGAGAAAGGAAAAAGACGTAGTCTAATCATATCATCAGTGACCGTCCTATGCATGAATGTAGTGCAAACGAGCTCAAAATCAATTAAATATTGATATGGATTTTCAGACTCCATTCCATGAAGTTGAGGTATCACAGACATCATGTCATACTTGATGTTAAAATTTTGTGCATGTGTAGGCAAGATGATGCAAGATGGTTGTATGGTTCATGTAGACTACAGATAAACTTTTAGTGTTTTAGGAGGTTTTTCAGCAATATTTTTAAAGTAACTCTCATAATCCAAGAAACTAGAATCCAACTCAACACTTGGCACACTACTACTTGAGTTATGATTCGCGCTAAAAAGCCTTCATGTGTCGTCCCTAGTCCAAGACATCAAACATGAGCGCCACTAAGTTGAAATGCTATTAAACAACTGAAAAGGAAAAATAAATTACAATAATAAAAAAAGAAAAAAACAATTACCAAACAACTAAGGTACCACACCAGAAAATTAAACACTAATGCAACAACAACAAAAAAACCAAGAGAGACAAGTTTAAAAAAAAAAAAATAATAAGAGTTAAAGAAAAGAAACAAAAAAAAAATGATGGAAGAATTTGAATTAAACTCATCGTTCCCCAACAATGGCACCAAAAACTTAACTCATTCTAAAAAGTGTTTTAGAAATGACTCACAAGTATAAGAATTGTCAAGTAGTATTAGGGAAGTCCCTAAGTCATTTCCTCAAGAAACGGTTGATTTAATATGTAAATTCACCCACTACTAAAAATAAAATAAAATTATAATCTAAAACTATTTACAATGATATTCACAATGAGAATAGATTTTTTTTTCGACAATATAAAAATGTTAAGCTTCTTTTGTTTGAGATGATGAATTAAGGTTAAAATTTATGCTAGAAAAGTGAAGGAAAATAATGCATCAAACTTGGGTCGGGAACAAAAAAAATGTTTATTTAGCATCTATGAACTTTGTGCTCTAATGTGCCTTAATGCTATTTAAATCACTTCCATAAATTAATTGGATTCGAGAACGTGCATTAAGGAAATTATGGTTATCCTTTATTGAGAAGCTAAACCACGTTCATCAACATCATCTAATCTACATTTCCAAGAAATAAACAGAAAATTATGAATTTTACATTCTAAGAGACACTTTATCAAACACCATGTGTGCAAAGCATAAGCCAAATATTTTCCTGGTTCCAAATGACTCAACTTAAAGTTGGAACAAGCATGAATATAACTCAAGATGCAATAACTTAAATGGGGCTGCTAGGACTTATGACGCGTGGAAAACTAAATAAAAACAATCAACTACAAACCACTCAACATCTAAAGTAAATAAGGCTTGCCGACAACTAATTTCTGGAGCGCATTAAGGAAATGCCAAAATATAATCAAATATAAATCACTGAACAATGTAATGCAGTAAGGGAAATGTAATCTATAACTACTAGAATTTATTTATGAGCCACCGAATGAAGTCTAGCCACTAACACGAAGACAAACAAGACTACTGAAATGAGAAAAGCTACCAAATATAAGCTACGCTAGAACCTAAAATAAATCAACACTGCAGCAATGAATTGAAATGAGAATAACTTGAATAAAAATGCGATGAACAAGGAAGCACCAAACTTGATGAAAAATATACCACTGAACAGACATAAAGTTACCGAAATACAACTACCAACTAGGGTAGAATTTCAGCTGCCAAAAATGGAACTAACACAAAAGTAGACACTTGAAGTAAAATACTGAAATAAAATCAAACTAAAATCAAAACAACTCAAAGGTAAAACAATACAATAGAGCTCCAATCCAGCCACAAATGGCCTATGGATTCCAAACAGGACTAAAGAAAATGAAAATGAAGTATGGGCAACTCTTGGGGAGTTTGGTTGAGAAACCAGTCTACAAACCCTCCAAATGAAAACAGAATGTTTCCTTTCTCTCCTTTCCATTTTCTTTCTTGCTTGAAGCAAAATCCCACGACGCCTTTCTGTGTATAGACCAAACACATCCCAAGAAAAAGAATGGACTTTCGTGTGCCTTTCCAGCCAGTGGACAAAATCGTGTACCTCTCGGTTTGCTTTTGTTGTCTTTAATTATGGGATCAAATGGTTGCTTTGTTATGTGTTGTTGAAAGCTGCAGAGGGTGTTTCGCTTGGGGCATATGCAAGACATGTGTGTTGATGGCTGTGTGTTTGAGTGCTTTTCGTGTTGTGTCTTGGCTTGCCGTGAGCTCTATGACTTGGAATAGGAGTGTTCGTAAACTTCAATTTAATGCAGGGGCTCAATTTTTGTGTATTTGCTTTGAAGTGCAGGAATTTTGAGGCATATTATATTGCAGACAGCTGGAGAAATTTGAGCATGGCATGACTAGTTGGTGCAGCAAATTACATCAATTGGTGGAGAATTTTGTGTGGCATGCTATGATGCAATTGGTGTTTGGTGTTGGTTTGCCACGTTTCCAAATGAACTTGGAGTGCTGCTTAGGGTGTTTTGAGGGTGCAGATGTCAGTTTGCGCGAGGTTGACTACAGGTGTCTAGGCTAAGGAGGAGCAATTCATAGTTTACTTCAATTCGGTGCCACGATTGGATTAAATCGCTAGAGGTGCTTCTTTTTAATGCAAGGGCGTGACCCAAGTCTGGCTTGAAAACAAACACCATTTTACTACCTAACCAAAATAAATCAAAGTCAAGAGGAAAACTCTAAGAAACAATCAATAAACATTAGAAATTAGAGATTAAAAGCTGGGCTTTTATCAATTGATTTAGAATTAATTTATTAAAACCTAATTTAGTCAATTACTAGTCTAGAAAATATGATTAACATTGAATTCAAATATAAAATAATACAATATTATGACTCAATCACTTACCTGGAGGCTTGGAAGAGGTGTCTCGAGTGGTTTTGAGTAGCAATGATAGCTCTTTTAATGTCATGGGCTAAAATGCAGTGATGGTAGCTGAGTGGAGAAAATTTTGGAGGAGAGTTGATGAAATTTTGACAGTTTTATTAGTTAGGAAAGAATCATACGTTGTTGTTTTAGGAATTATTATCATTGATTGTATAAGTAAACATTCTCGTTTGAGTTATTGGAGATTAAAAGGGTCGATGTCATTTTGGAAGAATTGAAATATTGTGTAATTGTAGGGGTAAGAAACGATGTCATTTTCATAATAAGTGGTATAAAACACACACGAGTTGGAATAAAGGCAACCTCTAGTTAATTGCTCAATTCCCTCCAATTCTCTCTCTCTCTCTCCTATATTCTTTTACTTTCTCTCTCCAACTCTTGGATTCTTGGTGGATGAGACCCTCGAAACAGTCGTATGAGTAGTGGGTCCATTTCAATTAGTATCAGATTGTCAAAGTACATGGTTGAGGGTATGCAACCCTATGCCCAAATTGTTAATTCTATTAATCATCTTTGGCAACAATAGGAGAGGTAACAGAAGCATATCGAGGATAGCATTGTAGTGTTAGTGAAATAGCAAAAAGTAGCTAGAGTTGAAAGGAAAAATTAGGATAAGAGGTTTTTCAAGTTGTTGCAGCTAATTTAAGACTTTCTTGTAGTGCATCGGAGGGTAATGGTGGGTGTAATGCTAATATGAATGAAGGTGTAGGTGAAGTGCAGTATTGTGATTTGTGTTACAAATGTTTTTCTAACAACATCAAATTGGATTTTCTAGGATTTGTGTGTAAGAATCCTTTTGCTTGGATTTATTGTGCTAATCAATACTTTCTTATCATCAAGTGCTACCAAGATAGAGAGTCTTTCTAGTCTCATTTCATATGGATGAGGAAGCTCTTATATGATTTCAAGATGTAAGTGAGGCTGATGCATTTCATTCTTGGAAGGAGTTTATTTAGGCTATGTAGGTCATATTTGGATCATTGGCTTATGATGACCAATGGAAGCTCTTACTAAATTGAAGTAAGTAAGTTTTGTCACTTATTACCAAGCTGGATCTAAGTTGCTCTCTAATAGAATTAAGGGGATCTCAAAGAAGAATAAACTTAGTTGTTTTTTTGAGTAGTTTGTGTATTGAAATCAAACTGCCTGTGAGGATGCTAAATCCCACTTCCTTGAATGGTGATTTTGGATTAGCTAAAATCCAAGAACAATATATTTAGAGTACAAAGAAAGCTTGACGTAGTAGTAGTTCAATTGACTCTCATCAGTACAGCTCTAAAGGGGCAATCTCTAAAAATGGTCCTATAGGATCAATTTTGGGCACACCTATATCTTTGTCTATTGCAAAACTACTTCACCAGAAAATTTCAAAGGCTCAAATGTAAGAGGGGAGGAAAAAAGGCTTATATTATTTTTGTGATGATAAGTGTAAAACTTTTGTTTGATGGAGGCTATGGAGATCCTTAATAGCATTAATTTCGAAAGAATTGATGGGGAAGTGGTGCTTGATAATGTGGTTGATGAAATAGATAAGTATGCAGATATTAACTTTATTTCATTGCAGGCCATGGTAGGTACTCCAAATTCTAAAACAATGAGAGTGGTGGGCTTAATAATAGAAAAAATGACGATTATTTGATTAATATAGGCAATACCCACAACTTTATGAACACTGCAATTGTGTCTAGATGCAATTTGCCTTTAGTGATACAAAATCCCATTGAAGTGAGTGTGGCCAATGGTAACATGTTGAGTAGTAGAGGTAAATCCTTGGGGGTTGGGCTTAGTATACAAGGAACTATATTTCTAGCTGATTTCTTTGTCTTGAACCTAGGAGGTTGTGATGTTGTCTTGATATAAAGACAATAAGGTTTGCCTCAAAGGCCTCACATATGCCACTGATTTAGTAGATGATAAAGAGCTTTCCAGTATTATAAAAGTGGGATCTAAAAGTGTGTGGTTACAACTTATATATTCTAAAGATGTCTCACTACAACCTTTAGTGGAAAGGGAAATTTTGAGTTATTACAGAAATATAATAAGGTTTTTTATGAACCTTGTGGTATACCCCTTCAAAGATCTAGAGAGCTTCAAATAGTGCTTAAGAAAGATGCAGTGCAAGTCAATGTTCAACCGTATAGATATCCTTATTTTCATAAAATAGAAATATATAAGATAATTGCAGATCTGTTGAAGTTTAGAGATAATCAGACACAGTCAATCTCCATTTTCTTCTCTAGTCTTGTTGGTCAGAAAGTGAGATAGGTCTTGGTGAATTTGCATCAATTACAGGGTTTTAAATGAGACTACTATCAAAGATAAGTACATCTATCAATGGTCGATGAGCTGTTAATTGAGTTGTTTGATTCCATTGTAGATAATAAGGTAGCTAATACATTGTCGATTATTGATGTCTTAGGTGATTCTGAACACTTTCAACTATTTATTTTCCTACTCCAACTTGGTTGGAGGAACTTAAGTAAGCATGTATTTTTTATGATGTAGCACATCAACAAATAAAAATGGTACAAAGTGGTTCGCCTCCACTTCTTCCTTCACTCTTAAACATAGTATTTTGTTTAACAAGGGAATGATATATGTTCCATAATTCTCTGAACTAAAGATCAAGATTTTGAATTCTGTTCATGCTTGCCTAACTACTGGTTAAGAGGATTTCAAAAATCATTGCAGCTGCCAGAAGTGATTTTTTACTGGCCAAGATTAAGAAATAAGTGAAATAGTACATTGGAGATTGTGTCACTTGTAAGAGAAATAAAGTAGAGAATGTCCACCTCTCTAGACTTTCATAACCCTTATCAATTCCTCAGTAGATTTGGTCTAACTTGTATACGAGCTTTATAGAAAGTTTACCAATTTAGAAATTTATGTGTGTGTGGTGATTGTTGACAGGTTGTTAAAGTACTGTAATTTAATGGCCTTAAAGCCTCTTTTTGCAGCTGCAAAGGTAGCCTCCTTCTTCTTTGATTATGTCTTCAATTTGCATGGGATGCTATATACAATGGTGTCTAATAAAGGCTCAACTTTTACAAGTTCATTTTAGAAAGAACACTTTTAAGTTGCAAGGAGTCACTCTATCTTAATCATTTGCTTATCACCCTAAAAACGATAGACAACTGAAGCTATTAATAAGTGTTTGGGACATTTTTTGATATGTTTTATTGGTGATAAGCCATGACAATGGACTAAGTAGTTGACAGTTACTAAGTGGTGGTATAGCACCACATTTCATGCTTCTACCAAGTTTGACTCATTATGAGACAGTTTATGACAAGGCTCCCACAAAGTTACATCAGCTTATTCTAGGAATTACATCTAACCAAGCAGTAAAGGATTTGTTAAATCCCAAGGATCAAGTTTTGCTCATTCTTAAATAAAATTTAGTAATAGCTCAAGAGATGATAAAGTTTTTATACGACAAGGGTAGTACTAAAAGCAATGTTTTAAATTATGTTTCGGTGATCATTTCGATTTAAGTACTGGAATATAATATTTTGGTACCCATGTATTCCAGTATGCTATTTTGAGATTAATTATATAGTATAAATAAATATTTATATGTATATATACTAACAACTAATATATATCTATGTATCATGTATATTTGTATATATATGGAAGAATTGAAAATTTATAATATGAATATAGTTGAAAAAAACATAGACTTGAGTTGAGATAGAAAAAGTTAGAAATAAAAACTAAAAGAACAGAAAAACTATTAAAAATAATGATATTTAAAAACAGAAAGAATGATAGGACATATATAAAGTTACAAAAATAAAATAAAGTGATATAAATACATTTCATATTCTTGAATCAATTAAATACCATTTGTATTTAAAATTTACAAAAATGTCATCCAAATACAAGAAAATTATCAAAAGAGTCCGAAACATAACCTACCAGAATTTAACTAGAATGGCCAAAAGGGACAATAATGGGCCGGAATTTAAAGCGAATTGAAATGAGGAGATATAGTGTACCAAATATTACACCGAAATGAGAAATTTTAGCCGAAACGACCTAAACAAAACAAAATTTAGAATTGTAACTGAAATGAAATTTGTTATGGGAGAATGGGTTTATTTAAGACTCCAGCCTTGGTGGTTAGCCGTAATCTCAAAATCTTTCTAAGATTCTTTAGACCCTTTTAGATTACACATAGAAGTGGACAAGTTGCATACATATTAGATCTTCATCAAAATACCTCAATTCATCTTATTGGCAATTAAGGGAAAAGTTTCCTCGCCTTGTGGGCAAGGAACTTTGATGGTGAGAGGTGTATCATGGGCTGAAGTGTAATGATGTTGGCCGAATGGAAGAATTGTCGGTGGAGAGTTGATGAAAGCGTGACAACTTTTTTAGTTAGGAAATAATCATACATCGTCGTTTTAGAAGTTGTTGTGATTAATTGTATAAGTAAACGTTGTTGTTTGAGTTATTGTGGTAAGAAATGATGTCATTTTGATAATAAGAGGTATAAAACACCCCACGGGTTGGAATAATGGCCAATTCTGGTTGATTACTCAATTCCCTCCAATTCTTTCTCTCTTTGTCTCTTCTATCTTATTCTTACTTTATCTTCTTTGAATTCTTGAATTGCAACTCCCTTGAAACACTGATTGAATTTAATTATTGCACATTTTGTGCATTTAGAATTAATATATTCTTTAATTATTCCATTATATTATCATTAGTTTTAGATTAAAAATGGTTATGAGGTATAAATTCAAGTTGTGATTAAAATTTCTTAATAGCATAATTTATGTTTAATTTTATAACTCATGATTTATTTGATAATATTTCGTCACATGCCCAACACGTTTTTTTATATTCTAATTTTCATTTGAATTTTTGATTTCCTCTTTATGTTGGTCATGTTTAAAAGAAAATAAAAATATAAAAAAAAAAACATAAAAAGGACCATTGATTTGTTTTGAATCTTGATAAGGGATCAGTAACGTGGTAGGCTAATTTTATTTCAAAGAGTCAAGTTTTACTAAAACACATGCATATTGGAAAAAAAAAATAAGAAAGAAAACAAGCAAAATGAGAGAAAAAGAATGGAAGCAGCATTAATTGTAATTGTTAGGCTTCTTTCAAAAAGTGGCTGTAGCATTTTAATTTAAAGCTGTAGCAACACTTTTGTTCTAAAGATGCAGAGCAACAGCTTTATTGAGCACGCCGCTTGTAGGAGTAGTAGCTTGCAGCTATAACATGCAAGGTAGATAGCAACCATTCTTGAAGCACACAAAAGCTTAGTTTGGGACCTAGCAACACGCAAGCAGACAATTTTTCTGGGAGGACCACACATGAATAAATAAGGCTATTGTTGATTGGGTTTTTATAGAGAAAATGCATCAAATGCAGGAGTATTTTCTTTTGTCCACTGGGTTAAAGAAAAAGAAAAGCATATATACACACAAGTAGCGAGTTTTTGGGATGCTTTGCAGATGGGGTCACTTGACTTTGACAACACGCAGAGAAAAAACATGCAAGCGGACAGAGTTACACTTTTGATACTACACGCAACAGTGGCTTCCTGCACAACACAACAAAGACAACATCGGCTTTTGGTACAGAGAGCAGCAACAATTTTCTCTTTTGGGGAATCCAAAGATGCATAGAAAGAGTATGTTGAGGCACTCGATTTTCACTTTAAAACACGTAAAATAGTTTAGTTTCAAGGGAGGAGAGAAACGGTCAGTAGAGAGGGGAAGAGAAGTAATACTTTGTAGAGCTCTTATGGAGCCCAGATTGTTGATGCTCCAACCTCCATTTATCATCTCTACCTTCATTTATCTATTTTTTCCTTAGTTTTATGGTTAGAGTAGGAATAGAAGTAGTGTTACTTAATTTTTCGTCTAGTTTTATTTATTTTTATTTGTAATGTTTGTAATAAACTCAAGTGGGGAGAGAGTATGGCAGTAAGTTGTAGAGCCCTCAAGCCCAACTGTTGCCTAGCTTTCTTCCTTCACTTGTAGTTTCGAGAGCATGACAGCAAGTTGTGGAGCCCTCAAGCCCAACTATTGCCTAGCTTTCTTCCTTCACTTGTATTCTCCATTTCCAACTTTTAATTTCTTGTTCATTTAATTTAATGTCATTTATTTTTTTTACTCCTTTAAATTTCTGTTAATTAATTTTAGAAATTTTTTTTTACTGTTTTGCATTTCAATATTTCACATTTTCTCACAACATTCAACTCTAAAATCATGAATCTAGTCTACGACCAGTGCTTTTTTATTTTTCGTTGCATTCTTCTATCCATTGCACATATCATCATTTTTATTTTCTTTTTTGTAAATATCTCTAGTAGTTTATACGAGTTTGATTTTAGAATAACTTTCCTCGAGGAGACGATCTAGGAATTTATTCCTAATTATTACGTAATACTCTCTTGCATTGGGGATAGTTTTTGTGCTGCTCAATTTTGAGTGAGTCAAGTTTTTGGCGTTGTTGTCGGGGATAGTTAATTGACTTAAAATTAAACTCATTTTTTTTAATTTAATTTAATTTAATTTTCTTGTTGTGATGTGCATGATACACAAATGACCAACACTTCATTTCTAGCATTTTGTGAAAGTTGAGTATCTTGGTGGAGTGATTGAGCAGCTTACTTTTGAGAAGATTTATTTCCAAACTTGAGCATAGAGCATGATTTTTGATGCATCATATTTTGTTGATATGTGGCTTGAAACACCAGGTTGTTATACTCATTGAGATGAGAATATGGTAAGTTTATGTAGAATGAAGAGCAAATTTTGAAAAAATATTTTTGTACATGCTTACACTTGTAGTTCATAGGATTAGTGAGTCTATTGCAATTAATTTGTCCGAATCGCTAAAACCCGAGAGACAGAGAGAGAGAGAGAGTTAGTGTGAGAAGAAGAGAGAAGTAGCCTCTTCTAAGATGGCATTGTTGAACGATGGCCCGTCTCATTTCGCTATTGTTGATGATGGCTCTTAGGCGCAAAGGGAAGAGCTCGGACTGTGGAAGAGAGTTGGGCACAAAGGAGAATGTGTCTCGGGTTGTTGATTTTGAATTTTAGCATGTGTTAGAAGTAAGAAGAAAGAAGAAATAACTCAAATGGTGGGACCTATCAAAAGTTAGGAGCCTATTTCCTCCTCAGATAGTAACTGGGATAACTAAATTGAGAATGAGTGTAGGGGCCCATGAGGATAAGCTGGTATGGGAGGAAGCTCAGGATGGTAAGAATAATATGAAATCTGCCTAAAAATTTATTCGAAGTCGAGCACAAGTGTAGAAAGGAGGGGAAAGTTAAGCTGCCAGCAATCAAAAAGTGGTATGGGAAGGAATATGGAATATGCAGATCCCTCAAAGAACTAAAGTTCTTGCATGGAGAGGCTGCAATGAGAGCCTCCCAACTAGACAGAACTTGAAGTGTAGGAAGGTCCTCACAAATGCAGCTTGGAATAGTCTTCCTCGATTGGTAGAGTTGGGAATTTTTGAGATAAGTAGCTGCTTCAATGACATGGTCTTCCAGGTCTGCATTAGAGGCAAGAAAGAGGATCTGAAACTATTTGTGATGATGGAGCTTCTGGTACATGAGAAACCAGTGGTTCTATGAGGGGAAATGTTTATCCTAACCTAGTCCCTAGAGCATGCTTGTTCCCTTCTTAATGCGCACCAAAATGTAACAAGGGAGAAAAGGAATGTAATGAAGCACATTGTGGGCTGGTGCAAGCCTCCTCTAGGGGTGTTAAAACTGAATGTCGATTGAGCCATCTTTCCAAATCAGCACAGAGTATGGGTTAGGGCTGTGCATAAATGGGCATGACCCGACCCACCCGATAAACTCGAATCGGCTAACTTGACAAAAGTCTATTTCATTGGGTCAGCATATAAAACTCGGATTTTGTTTAGTTGAAACCGACAACTCGACAAAACTGACTCTCTTCTCCCCTACAGTGCCTACAGAAAACCCTAGCTAGTGATGTACAAGATCTATAGGGAGCCGTTATTGTTCATGAAGATTATGGAGTGGAATTGGTCGGCCATGGGGCTGGTGTTGGGTATTCCTCTCTGGATTTGCAGAGAGAAATGGTGTGGGAGAAGAAGAGAAGGATCAGAGGATGGATATGGTGATGGATTTGGCTACTGAGGCCATTGTTGTTGCCCTCCTCAAAGAACACCTTTCAAGTCAGAAAGCATCAGAGAGAAGGATGCGTGGTTGATCGGTGGATTTCCTTTTAATATCTGAGTGCTTGGTATAGATATATGGTTGTAGCTGGGAGTGGAGAACCAATTAGAATATGCACATGAGGCATTTGATTATTTTCTGATTCACTTACGAACAAACAGAGCACAGTATTGATGTGCATTCAATTTTTAAGATGTAAAAAGGTCCAATCAGCATATATTTGTGGGAATAATAATAGTATAATCCTTCCATAATTCTTTTTATTTTGAAATTTATTTTTTATTTAATGATTAAAAAGATTATTAGTAAAATTGTATGTTTTTAAATTTTTTTATTAAAGATGTTAAAAATAATTATTAATAATACTGATTTCAAATAAAAAATAATAAACGAGTAAAGATAGCTTATTATTATTATTTTTAAAAATATTATGTTATTCTTTAAAATTGTATGATAACCTGTATCTAATATTACTTTTACTTTTACACCCATCATTTGTCGAATGAAAATCGTGCCAATTACATGAATCGGGAAATGACTTGTTGATCAAAGAAATGATTACCACTCAAACTATTTAATTTAAGCAATCCAAAATAGTGTGAGAGATACTATGATCTGACACGACCCACAGTGTTCCTGTTGGGTTGAGTCGAGTTGGTGCCAAAGAGATGGCATGCCGGTTCAGGTCGGATCCAGATCTGCCTGGAGATTGTCAGGTTGCAAGCCTAGTAAGGGTGCGAATTATTCTTAGAGACGATGCAGGAACTATGTTGATGGCAACAAGCATGAAGGAATCTGAGGTGAATGATTCAGCCGAATTAGAGTTGGTGGCTATGTTGAGAGGCCTCCAATTATGCCTCCCAAAGAGTATTTAAGGATCTAATTCTAAAAAGTGACTCCCTCCTTATAGTAAATTGGCTGAATGGGGATACATAATCATGGACCTTACTTGGGAACATCATTAAGGAGACAAAACATCACTCTGCCAGGTTTAGGAGTTGTACTGTGCAACATGATGGTCGCTTGGGCAATACAGTAGCTCATAGGTTAACATGGCATGCGTGGCATATCCAGGATTTATCAATGTGGTCAGGCTCTTACTCATGTTTTGTGAAAGTTGTATAGGTGGATAGTGCTATGTAACCACATTATTGTTTTAGTGAAAGCAATTATGTTCTCAAAAAATTAAAATAAAATGAAATTAGGACACATCTGTTATGAAAGTCAATAATAGGGGGCAATACGCCCCCATCTCTCCGGATTTTATGCAAGCCTGTCCCCCTCATTTTTCATTATTGAATGATTATCGCTTCCCTTTATATATGAGGGATCTTCAATCGGTTTGTACGTAGAACAAAAGAAAAGAAAAGAGAGAAATATGAGAGAAAGGAAGAGAGAAAATTCAGTTCTTAAAAAATAAAAGTTCTAAATATTTTTCCTTATATTTTCTCTTGCAATATTAGTTTCCTTTTTAATTTTATAACACGTTATCAATACGAAGTTTTACCAATTCTGAAGCTAGTGGTCTTCTACTTCAAGTAAGTTTTTCAATATATTATTTGTGGTCTTCAAGATGAATGTAAAAGATAATATTGCTGAATATTACTTAATAAAATTCTGATTTTATTATGTTGATTATATGAATATATTTTCTAGATCTATATATTTATTTTTGTGATTCATATATATATATAATATCAAATCTTATAAAATTGAGATTTATTACTCTTGACATTTCTAGAAAAAGTTATTTATTCAGGATCCTTGATGAGATCTATTTGGATATGATGAGATTTATTACTCTTGACATTTATAGAAAAAGTTATTTATCTAGGATCCTTGATGAGATCTATTTGGATATGATGAAATTCGGAGATACAATCAAAAAAAAAAATCACGTGTCCCTGCAGGACCGTGCTATGTATCTCACGGTGAAAAAATCTTCTTATTGTGTGAAATGATTTAAGGGAGAGATATGAACACTAGAAGATGTAATCCTCCTAAAAGATCATTATAACTTATTGCACCTAAAGTTGCAAGATTTTAAGAGTGGTTATGAATATAACTCTGCATTCTTTAAAATTAGCTCAATATTAAAATTATGTAGTGAGAAGATCACTGATGATGATATTTTAAAAGAAAACATATATTATTTTCATACATTGAATGTGCTCTTGCAGTAGCAATATCGAAAGCGAAAGTTCAACAAATATTCTGAACTTTTATTTTGTCTTCTAGTGATATAACTAAATAATAAGTTTTTGTTAATAAATCACCAGTTACGTCTTATTAATGATATTGGATTTATACCATTTCCAGAAGTGAACGGTGTATCATTTCAAAGGAACCAATGGTATAGACGTGGTAGAAAAACTATAGAAGTGTTGGTCCCAGAAGTGACAACACTAAAGATGATAATAATATACCGTATCACCAGAAGTAATCCAATTCAGATAAAGGTAAAAGCCCTCAGAATAATTCTTCATAGAAAGATGAAGATGTTTGTCATAGATGTGGTATGATTGAATAGTGGCCACGTACCTGTTGTACGGCTAAGCACTTGATTTACCTATATTAAGCTTTTATACATTAAAGTAAAACTTTATCATATTTTGAAATAACAAAAAGACGGTGCCTGAAGCACTACAAGAAATTATTTGGGATAATAAAGTTCTGTCTAAATTTAATCATCTTACAAATGAATGTGAACCAGAAGTTCAGAGGATGACATATTTGCAAAGTGTTGCAAATCAATTATTGGATGTATTTATTGACACTAAAGATATTGTAAAATTATATATTACTGCTGTTAATGCTTAAGCAAGAATTGAAATCCCTGAAGGACAAGTTGTTAAAACAGCAATAGATGAGTCTAAGACACACCTAAAGTGTTGAAAACTTATTGGTATAAAAGAAAAGAAATTGGTGCTCTTGAAGAGACTGTACCCATAAAATAAGCAATAAGATCTATCCAAAATTTTATGTACAAAATAGAAACCTCCTGAAGAGGTAACTCCTTAAAAAGTAACTCCTGAAGAGTATAACTCTTGAAGAGGTAACTCTTGAAGAAGTAATTCCTGAAGAGTGTAACTCGTAAAGAGATAACTCCTAAAGAGTATAACTCTTGAATAGTATAACTCTTGAAGAGGTAACTCTTGAAGAGGTGTTTCATGAAATGTTTTTCCCTGGAGAGGAACAGGTACCTGAAAATAATGAGATCTCAATACATTTCATGAGTACTAGAAAAATTCTGGATAAAAATAAAACTATTGTCGACAATATATTTTCATATAAAATGGCCATTGACATTACCAGAAGTAATGAAAAAAGTGAGCCAAGAACCGTCGAAGAATGTCAACGTAGAAATGATTGGCTAAAATGGAAATCAGCTATTGAAACTGAATTAAACTCGCTAGTGAAGTGAGATGTATTTGGACTTGTTGTCCAAAAACCTAAGGGTGTAATACCTGTCAGATATAAGTGAGTATTTATACGAAAGCTTAATGAGAAAAATGAAATTGTGCAGTACAATGTACGATTTATCGTACAAAGTTTCCTGCAGAAACTGAGATTAGTTATAAGGAAATATATTTTGTTGTTATGAATGCAATCACATTCAGATTTTTAATTGGCTTGGTTATTATAAAAAGAAAAGACATGCGGTTAATGAATGTGGTCAATGCATATTTATAAGGATCATTAGATCATGACATACAATACTTGAAGCATCTAATCTAAGTACATTTAGGAGTATGTACTTCATAAAGTTTCAAAAATCTTTATATGGGTTAAATCAATCCGGACGCATGTGATATAATTGAATCAGCGAGTATCTATCGAAAGAAAGATTTGAGAATAATCTTATATGCCTATGTGTTTTTATCAGAAATCGGATTTGCCATTATTGCAGTTTACGCTGATGATTTATCTTGTTATAACTCTTGAAGAGATCACAATGACTGCTATATATATATTTAAAGAATGCATTTAAAAATGAAAGATCTTATTATTCAAATGCTAGATGAATTACAGAAATTTGAGACTTCTAACCTCAACTCTCAAATGCATTTGCTCTTTATAAAGCAACACATCATCCTTATCTAAAGGATTAGACAGTCAAAATGAAGAGGCAAATAAGGATTTTAAATCCTTATTCTCTTACTTTAAGTCTGTTATTTTTTGTCAAACTCTTGAATGAGTCGTCGAAGTACAGAAACCTTCTCGTTAAGCTCGTCAATCTCACGATTTTTAGATTGTAACCGGTTGGAAAAATCAACAGGAGAGGAGGAGTATCAAGTGCCAAGAATCACCAGCTCATAAACGGCTTCACGATCTGACTCATAAGCTAGATCATTCGCTTGCTGCAATATGGCACCCACGGAAGGTGCATGAACAACTTGTAACTGAGGTGAATGATACCTCATATATTGATCGTGAGAAAAGTTGAAAGGAAATTGATGAGCCATTGAAAATTTGTAGTATAAGAATGTAAATGCAGATGAATTATAGATATGAGAAGAATATTTGATGCAAACTAAATGAAGTTAAAGATGATTTTTATAGAAATGGAAATAAGATCAAGACAAACCATCATCTCTTCAAATCTCATTTAGTCAAGATTACAAGATATGTTGGATGCATAATTTCAAAAGCCAGTGAGATTAATTGCAGCTATCCTTATTTTCTTATAAACGCTGAACCTCTGTCGTTAGCCGCTGTTATTGACTTTGTATTTGAGCTCTCTTTCGTTTCAGCTCTTCTATTCATGTTTTTAGGTCACGAAAAATTCCAGTTTACAAATTTCTTCAGCTTCTTGTTTTCTTATCTTAAATTTTTATTTTTTCTATCTTTAGTTGCAAGCGTTTAATACAACTCAGATATTTGATTTTTAAGATGATCAACCTCACTCGTTCTCGCTAGTAGCCTCTGAGACATTGTCAAAAAGACAACATATTGAGCACTGAGGTTTCTTGATATTGCAACAATTTCAGGATCAGTTTTACTAGAAAGATATATCTCTGCCCCTATCATGGTGTTTACAGCCTCATGAGAAAATATGAGTGGTTGAGGTATAAAAGGTTCATGGTTCAAATATGGGACATTAGAATTTCTATTAGAGATAATAATGTTTTGGATGAACAACAACTAGATCTATGAATAATGTGAGATTTTTTTTTTTGCTAGAATAAACTAATGGTAAAATAGTTATATTTAAATAGCAGTCTGAAACTTTCAAATCTCTTCAAGATCTTGTTTTTCAACAATGTCTAGCAGATTTGATTTTCCGCCGAACTGATAAAATTAGAACTCAAGCTTTTACAGTTTTTATCATACATGGATGGTTTCTAATGCTCTTTTCGCCGTACATAAACAAATTCTCCTTAATAATGCCGAATGAGGGGAGAAAATTTTGGATGAGAATATTATCATGTTCTCTCTAATGCATTATTTAGATGGAAATCATATTTGAATTCTTAACCCTGTTATATATGTTGAAATCATGTTTATTGAAAGAATACTAACGCATATTCTCAGGGGGAGTTTAAAATATTATTGCAGGTCTCAGATTTCTACTAAGTTTATCAAATAAACATCCTTTGTCACATATTCAAATCACTCAGAAATAATTACAATTTATGAAACAAGTTTAGAGTATATTTGACTGAGATTAGTGATTCTACACATTCAAGAAAAATGTGGTCTTCCCTTCATTAATGACAGCTCAACAATTTTATACGAAGATAATGCTGCTTGTATAATTCAAATCAAAAGAAGATATATCAAACAGATACGATTAAGTAATAATTTGGCAGATTTATTCACAAAGACATTACCAACTACGACATTCAAAAAGATTGTGCAGAACATTAGAATGCGAAAACTCAAAAATCTATCATCATGCACTTTTCAAGGAGAGTAAATGTCTTAAAAACTTGTGTTGATTGTACTCTTTTTCTTTCGCTGAGATTTTGTCCAACTGGGTTTTCTTTTGCAAAGTTTTAATGAAACAATCTTAAAAACACTAGAGATGCATAATAATACTGTACTTTTTTTTGTTCGCCATTGATTTTTCTTCTCATTAGATTTTTCCTTGGTAATATTTTAACGAGACAGATTCTTTATGGATAACCGTTCAAAGGGGAGTATTATGAAAGTCAATAATGGGAGGCAATACGCCCCCCACCTCTCCGGATTTTATGCAAGCCTGTCCCCCTCCTTTTTCATTATCGAATGATTATCGCTTCCCTATATATATGAGTAATCTTCAATCGGTTTATACGCAGAACAAAAGAAAAGAAAAGAAAGAAATAAGAGAGAAAGGAATAAAGAAAGGAAAAGAGAAAATTCAGTTATTGAATAATAAGAGTTCTAAATATTTTTTCTTATATTTTCTCTTGCAATAGTAATTTCCTTTTTAATTTTATAACAACATCGATTATATAGCAGACAAAATATAAAAGTGTATTATCTTTTATTTCTATTCATAAACTACTTATTAATATTTGTTATAACTATTTGTTATGTTTTTATTATTTTTCATTATTATTTATTCTCATATCACCTCACCATCCACACTTAATGTAAAAAAAAAAAAATCTTGCTTAATTCCCTCCAATTCTCTCTCTCTATCTCTCTTTTATCTTCTTTCTCTTTCTCTCTCTAGTCTTTGAACTCTAGGAGAGTGACTCCCTTGAAACATTCATAGGAGTAGTGGGTCCATTACAATTAATTTGCCAAAAAATTGTCATAACCTTAGATAGAGAGAGATAGTATGGGAGAGAGAAGTAGCCTCATTCGAGACTTTGTTGTTGAACAATAGCCAATCTCATTTCATTGCCGTTGAAGATGATTATGTGGCGCAAAAAGAAGAGCTCGGACTATAGAGGAGAGTGTTGGGCTTGAAGGAGGATTGTGTCTCGAGTTGTTGATTTTGAATTTAATCATGTGCAAGAAGTAAGTAGAAAGAAGAAAGAAAAAAAAAAAGAAAGAAAAAGATAGTGCTAGTATGCCATCCAATAAAAAGATAATTTTTATTTCTTTTTTATATTTTTAAATATTTTTAAGAAATTAAAAAATACATTAATACTTTAAGAGTTACTTCATTAACTATTAAGTAAGGAAAAAATTAAACAAATAAAATATATGAAATATCAAAATCATGATCATAATAGCATTTTCTAAAAGAAAATTAGGGCTAGGATTGAGTAATAAACAAATGTAAAAGTATATCATCCTTTACCATTATTCATAAATTATTTGTTATATTTTTATAATTATTTCTTATTTTTCTTATTTTTTTTTACTATGATTTACTTGATAAGTGATATCACTTCAACATCCAAATATTGTAAAATACCTAACATTCTTCTTGCACAATGTAGTTGGAACAGAAAATCACAATTTGCTGTCCACAGGAAAAAGAATAATAAAAATTTTATTATTTTTCTATAACTTCTTTACTTTTTGTTTTATTTTTAAAATTTTTATTTATTTAATAGTTAAAAAATAACTACTAATGAAGTAGCTAAATACTTGCTTTTTGTAAAATTTAATTCAAATTTAGCTAAAAGGGCAAAAACCCCACTCCAATAGAATAGTTAAAATATTTTTTTTTAAAGGATGAACAGTATTTGCGTTATATATAGCGCAATACTGTTCATCATTCAAATATTATTTTATTATATTTTGTTTCTCTGTCGTAGGCAGTCTTCAACGCGCATGGCGATTTCAACTAAGTTCAACCCACCGCCAGCCAAAATTCGACACACCGCCGGCATCACTGGAATCAGAAGACGTCGGCGACCAACCCTCGTCGACCTCAACTCTGACCGACCTTGCGTAGCCTCCCACGTGCAGATTGAAGTCTGAAATAGGTTTTGGACTATTTGAAGTCTATTTGACTCATCGCTGGCCGTTAACGGCTACACCGCCGATATTGTCGAACTCGCCTCATTTCGATGACCAATTGTGTAAAATTTCATCTCCGACAATGTCGCTGGCATCGCCCATGCGCCTCACACATCCTTCGTCAATAGTGTTTTTAATTTTTAATTTGTAAAATAAATTATATTAAAATAAGATATGAATAATTTATAAGATATAGAGAAAAAATAAAGATGCTGATTGATGATGTATGGTAAAAATGAATAGTTAAAATGAAAAAAAAATAGGTTTTTAATAGCCAAATTTAAAGGAATTTTAGAGTATTAGTTGACAGTACTTTAATAAAATTGTATAATTTTTAAAAATTTTCATAATAGTTAAAAAAATATTTTTAAAAAATAATAAAAAAATAAACATACTGAGAATAAAAAAAAAAAAAAAAAAAAGAGTATAGTAAATTTTTTTCTGTCAGCCAGTACGCGTCTTCTCCCTTTACCAGCCCCAAAATTTTCTTTCAAACCTCGCAAATCAAGAGCTCACACGGTCAAACATCCCTAAAGACTGATCCGATTCAGCCTTAATTTCATTATTTCCTGGACTCTTCCCTGATCACTACCAACCAAGTTCTCGAATCTGCCAAAATTTCACGGCTTTGGGTTCCAGCTTTGGGTTCCAATTTGTCCGATCCGATGAAACCCAAGTTCGGGTGTTTTGTATTTTTCTTGCTCTCATTCTTTTTTGCCGTTGCCGAATCCAAATGTAGTAACGAATGTGATCTAGCTTTAGCTTCGTACCACGTCCCTGCGGACTCAACTCTCACGTACATAGCTACACTTTTGCAATCTAGTCTTAATATTAACCCCGACACTATTGTGAGCTACAACAAACAAAAGATCCCCAGCAAAGACAGCGTCCAACAGAATATAACAATCAATGTTCCGTTCCCATGTCACTGTGTCGAAGACTCGTTTCTGGGTTACGAGTTTAACTACTCAATTCAATCCAAGGACACCTACGACAAGGTGGCACGGGAACGGTATACGAACCTGACAACGATCGACGCGTTGATGAACTCTAATCCCTATCAAGCCAACATGATACCGGACGTTGGGACGTTGAGCATACCAGTGAACTGTTCGTGTGGTAACAGCTCGGTTTCGAAGGAATTCGGGCTGTTTGCTACGTACCCGCTTCGGCCGGGTGACACTCTGGAATCAATTACGGCGGAGACGGGTCTTAATTCAAGTTACACAACCTTGCTGCAGCGTTACAACCCGGGTGTGAATTTCAGCCAAGGGAGTGGCTTGGTGTATATCCCAGGGAAAGGTGACAATTTTGTTGTGTTTTGAGTTAATGAATGTTTCTACAAATATATGTGAATTGGGGTTTTTTTTTTCCCTTTCATTTAGCTTATTGAATTTCTTATATATCAAAATGGTAAGCGTTAGTAGGAGTTAGATGAGGGTCTGATTACTTGTAGCATTAATTGCTTACTTTATTTGCTTATCAAGAAAAAAATTGCATACTTTATTTGCTCGTATCATAGATTAACGATTACGTGTTACTTGGATGCCGCTAGTCACAGCAAGCGAATGATGTAAAGAGATCCGATCGATGTTATGGAGTCCCGAATGCTTCATTTTAGGAAGTAGTAGGTATTAAGCGTACAAAGCATCAGGATGGGTGATGGGAAGTCCTCGAGTTGAAACTCTCATTTTTATTTACTTATAAAAAATAAGCTTACAAACATGTAGACAAGATTAGTCGACTTTAAAAACTAATCTCAACTATAATTTTCATTCATGTGGTTCAGGCTGGATTGCATTACCCTTCACAACTTATAAAAAGTTATATTAAACCTCCTTATAGTTTTGATTGAATTTATAAAAAGTTACATTAAACCTCCTTATTGTGATGAACCAGTCAATTGATACGTACTTATCATCTATGTAACAAACCTAGTTGCACATTATCCTTGTTCCTTAACAAGGAAAGACGTTAAGAAGATAATTATAATTAGGTCTTTAATCCCCGGGATAAATCGGAATTAACCTTCAAATTATATATTCGATTTGTTAAATTCAGTATAAACTCAACTTAGAGTGCGTTCTTGCTAAATTTTCCGGATGCCCTGATATTCATCTTGCGTAGTTTAAAATGAAGATGTCCCATTGTATCTATTACTAATTTAAGAATGGGATATGCTTATAAAAAATAATTGAAAAGGATATTTCATAATTTTGTTAAGTGATGATAGATCAAATGCCATATGTTGGACTTTGGAGATGAAGTTGGTGGGCACTTCCGGAGAACTGGGTTGAATCATATACTGCACATTAATAGCTAAAAACCTTAAATTTGTGAAATCTCTACTACATAACCCATCTCTACGAGCTATGCCCTTTCCAAGCAGATTAAACAAATTAATATCAAAACTTTCAGAAGTGCATCAAGCCCAAACAATTTATTCTGAGCAACCATTCAAGCCTACTCTGCCACCTGCAACTATAGCAGCATCATATTTAAATCCATCCCCTCTGCTTCTGCCCCTTGCAACTGCTCTGCCCCTATCACGTTTTCACTTGCTCTGCAATGTCAGCTAGAGTTACAAGCACAAACAATCAGTTAAGTGGCTGTCTAGAAATGTCATGTGATCATTTATCTTTTTGGTGATATTGATAGTAATTACTTTTTCCCCGCCTAATAGTTTATGAAAAATTAGTGTACTGTAGCATAGTGAGTGTGACCCACTTGGAGTAATAGCAAAGGGTAACTACATTTCTTTTGTGGCATTTGGCACTCAAGTGCAAACCAGAGGAGCTGTTAGATGTTTCTTTGAATGCATATGCTATAGTATACTTACCAACAGAAAAGGGCAGTATTACCAAGCTGATTTGTCCAGAGTTGTGTTTGAAAATTTTGCACACACATTATAGGTCGTATAAGTTCAAGTCAAGTGAGTCTTGTCATTTCAGCATTGGAGCCAGTTTGCTTGTATTCAGGAATACAGAGCCAGAAACTATAACTTGACCTCATACACTTTTTTATACAAGTATGATTGATCTCCTACACTTTACAGGTTGAGTGGACAGACAATATAAAAACTTAAGGAGGTTGGTCTTGACTACCCAATTTCCTAGTGTTATGTCTGTTATCAGAGAATGTTCAACAGTTGAATGTGGTGAGAAAATGTTTTATATTCAGCACAGTTAGTCAATGGCATTCCAATCAACTAAGGTAATGTTGAAACACATTTGATAGTCCGTTGAATTGCAAGGTTAAAAGAGTCCTCAAATCATCGTGTTGGTGTTCCAGGTTGTGTTTGACTGAAAATCTCAGATTGGTCTCATTTCGAGCATGGTCGAATTCATTTGAAGCAAATAGATCTGAAAGCTGCTTTCTTAGTTTGAACGCTAGCGAACACTTACAGATTATGTAGAGAAATTAAACATATTTGAGATCATTTCAGCACAAAGAATTGAAGAGTGGTGGATCGAGGTTTAGAGAAGAGGCTAAGGGGTTGGCAGAAGCATGTTTCATGGATTAGATGCACAGATATATGAGTGTTACAATGTGTAATTCATCCTGTTGAGTTGGTTTTTATGTTGTGTTGGTTATGTAAGTTTGTACTAGTGTCTTGCTAGTGGTGATATCTCTTATGTATTGGATTAGGTCCATTTTTTTCAGTTGGGTTTTTCATATAGCAAATACGGTACACCATTGTGACTGTGATAGATCCTCTGATATTTAGTCATCAATGCAGAACAAAGAATATCTTCAGTTATGAGTTGTGAATATATATATCATTCTGCATTGATTGATGCATCTTGTATTTGATATCATGATTGGTTCGTGATATTGATCGATGCATCTTATTTTTATTTCAATGGCTTGGGTCATGCCTAGAAGAGCTGTGGAGCTTTTCTAGACTTCTAAGCTCATTAATTGATTGCTCTCAATCTTCAAAACTTCTTTCATTCCTCTCCCTCCAAATATGCCACCATAGACAAATTGGAACCATCTTCCATACTATTGGAATATGAGTGTTGCCCTAGATGCCTCGTCAAGAAGCTAGGAGGTTGATTCCATAAGAAGCTTGGGTGATTTCAGCATCACATAAGCTAATTTCATCCAAACAAAGTCATTCCCCAAGGTCGTAGCAATCTCACAATCAAGTAATAGATGATCTACGGACTATCCACCATAGACAAATTGGAACCATCTTCCATACTATTGCAATATGAGTGTCGCCCTAGATGCCTCGTCAAGAAGCTAGGAGGTCAATTCCATAAAAAAGCTTGGGTGATTTCAGCATCACCCAAGCTAATTTCATCCAAACAAAGTCATTCCCCAAGGTCATAGCAATCTCACAATCAAGTAATAGATGATCTACGGACTATCCACTCTTTTTGCATATACAACACTAATCCATGACTATGATGTGATGTTTCCATTGGTTCTCTTGTGAGGATCCTCCTTAAGGAAGCCGTCCATACAAAAATCATTGCCTGCAAGGATGGCTCTCTCTCTCAAAAACTTTTCCATGGGAATAGATTTGTATTATGAGTGGTGATAGCTTGATAGTAGTAGCGAATTGCGAACTTTCCTTTCTTAGAAGGGTGCCTAAAGATGTTGTCTTCAACTCTTCCCATCATACGAGTAGAGTACACTATATCATAGAACTCTGAAAGAACATCAACTTCCTTCCCAATATTGTGCATCTCTGAAGAATATGATGATCCATTGGATAGGATTAAAAGGTTTGCAAATAAGGCTTTTTTCATTCTTGCTATGCCATAGAATTCTGGATAAGCTTCCTTGAGTGCCCTATTTCGAAACCATACATCATGCTAAAATTTGCTTTTGGACCCATCACCCACCTCAAAATAGATATTTCTTGAATGTGTCTCATCCTCTTCTTATGTGTTTCCGTGCTCCCACCCCATATGACCTACTTACCTCACTTGAACGCCATCCTCCCCATGGTTCAGCATACTTCGATTCTATGAAGACTCTCCATAATGCTCCCGTTCGTTGTGGTATCTCTATAGCCATTTGCCTAGTAAAGATTTGTTAAAAGAATGCAAGTTCTGAATACCCAATTCTCCTTCCAAGATGGGGTAGCACACTATGGCCTGTTTTACAAACTGGAATTTAAACTCATTGTTCATGCCCCCACAAGAAATCCTATTGGAGTTCTCCATGGAAGGAGCCACCTTGGTGGGAAGTTGAATAGTGGTAGGAAGATGTTGGCGTGTTGAAAAGGGTACTTTTATTAAAGTGACCCTAAACCTCTAGATGAATACATCTTCTTCCAACTAGCCAATTTCTACCTCATTTTTTTTTTTCTAGTACATCATTCCAAATAGATTTTGATTTGAATGGAGATTTCATTCAACTGAGATATCTTGCATTCCAAAATGTATACCTTGCTCTTCACATTTGGAACATCCCCTACTAAGACTACTTCTGATTTGGAAAAGTTCACCTTCAACCCTAAAGCAGCTTCAAAGCATAAAAGGAGTGCCCTTAAAGCTTGAATTTGATCATGGCTGGCCCCACAAAACATTAGGGCATTATCGGCAAATAATAGATGAGATATGTGAAGTGAGCCAATATTTGCCTCCTCCTTGAAGAATCTAGATAAGACCTACTCTCCATGACACTTAAAATCATCTTGCTAAAAGCTTCTATTACAAAAACGAAAAGTAGTGGGGATAGAGGATCACCTTGTCTCAAGCCTTATAAGCTTTTAAGAAAGCCCGTTGGTATGTCATACACTAAGACAGAAAAACAAACTGTTTGATCAAAGAACACCATTTTGAACCAAAGCCACATCGCTCAAGCATTTAAAGCAAAAGTCTCCAATTGACTTGGTCATAGGCTTTCTCTATATCAAGGTTGCATAAAAGTCCCAGCACTCCCAACTTGAATCTACTATGCAAGCATTTGTTGGCAAAAAGCACCAAGTCAAGTAGTTTCCTACCTCAGATCGAGGCATTTTAGGGCTTTGATATTAACTTCTCAACCATTGTGCTCAATCTAGTTTCCAAAGCTTTCGGAAGAAAAATGTACGTACTACTCACCAGGCTATTGAGGCGGTATTCTTTTACCTCCATAACACTAGGTTTTTTTGGAATGATAGCAATAAATGTTGCATTGAGACTCTTTTCAAACTTACTATTTTCATGAAATTCATGAAAGACCACCCATCAAATCTTCTTTGATCACTTCCCAAAAAATTTGGAAAAAAGCCATAAAGAATCCATCTGGACCTAGAGATTTGTCACCTACCATGCTTTTTAATGCATTTCTGATTTCTTCTTCTTTGAAAGGCCTCTCAAGTTGTCCTACTTCTTTTAGTCAAGAGCGTCAAAGTGAAGCTCAAGTTTGGTCGCTGAGAGAATTTTAGATTCTTGTAATAGTTAATAATGTGATATGTGATCTTGGCTTGGTTGAAAGAAACCACTATCAAAGAAAACCCTAGTTTATCAAAGGAAACTAGGGTTTTCTTTGATAGCCACCCCATCAACCATCAGCGTCTCTATGGCATTTTTCCTATGTGAGTTAGCTACTCAGTGGAAAAACTTGGTGCATTTGTCTCATTCCTTCAATCACAGTGCTCTTGACTATTGTCTCTAAGATATTTTTTCCAATAGATAGACCCTTTCGAGGCCAACAATCAGTTGAGTTTTACAAGCCCTCTTCATTTCAAATAATACTCTCTCCTCCTCTACTCCCTCCAATCATTTGAGTTTCTCAAAAGAAAGTGTACTTCTGACCTCCACATTGCCAAACACTTAACATTCCACGTTTTTAGATATTTGTTCAGAGACTTCAATTTACATGACATGATATAACATGGATTGCCATAATGTCGATAAGAAGATCACCATTGTCAAACTCTGTCAAGGAATCATTTTGGTTTCAGTCACATGTTTTCAAATTTGAAATACCTTGGGTTTCCATGAATACCTCCACAATTAAGAAGGATGAGAAAATGATTTGAAGACTCTGAACGCAACCTAGGGAGTCTATTTTAAATGAGTTCTGGGTAATGTGCTTTGCATTCAGGTGATACTTGGTATCTATCGATCCTTGACCAAAAGAGGTGTTGCCAGTTGCTTTACCAAGTATAAGTGCCACCTACATGAGGAATATCTAGTACATCTTGTTATAAAATGAAGTTACAGAAGCCTACCATTGGGAAATTTAAGCTAGATTCTCCTGATCGCTCCCTCAGGAATTGAGTAAAATTGAAATTGGCGAGTCACCACCAATTCACCAAGGTAAGTCTCATAGGCCTGCCCATTCTCCCATAGTAAACTTCTTGCACAGTCTAAGTTAGGACCATAAAGACTCGCGAAGGCCCACTAATATCCATCCACAACATTCTTGAACAAGGAAGCCACCATATAATCCCCCATAAAACCTCTAAACTTTTCAACCACTCTTTTATTCCACATCAATAAGATGCCTCCTGATTTTTCTTTGGATGGTAAGCAATACCACCCAACTTCATTCCAACTCCACCAACTCCTAATGATGCTTAGGGGGATGACTTCCAATTTCATTTCATGTAAGCAGACATTGTCTACTCTCCAATTGTGTAACTGGTTTCTAATTTTGAGACACGTTTCCTTTCATTCAGCTCCCATACATTCTGTGGAACAATTTTTGGCATTATAAAACAACATCCATTGCCCCTCCCTTTGATCTTCCACAGTTAGAACTCCTCTCTTCTACTTCATCATTGACAGTCCAGTTGAGTCTTTTTAATTCTCTAGCTCTCTTCTTTGCTGAATTAATCTCACCTGGGGAGCTAGAGTGAGTCTATCGAGCCTCTATAGCTGCAAGGAGAGCTATAGATTGGTCCTTGAAACCATCGCACAATATCACCACACCATGTTGAATCTCCTTAGCTTTGTATAAGACCCAACTGGAGACCTGGCTGTAGCTACTTAGGAGCAGAGAAATCAGTGGTGTAGATTCTTCCCAATTTACCTCTTCACTGACCACAGGACTTGCTTGCACCTCACCCATCTCATCCAAGACAGGACATGACACCTTCCAATGCTCTCCCTTGATCCCATCCGAATCATACACTATCATTGTGATGTCTGGAAATTCCCTTTCCTCTGTATTACCCATTTCACAAATCCAACCCTCTATTTGATCCTTTCAGAGCTTAGTAAATCTCATATTTCCAGAAACAACACATTCTGGGTTGATACCATGCTGTTCTCCTCCATTGGAAGCTCCCTAGTGACAATTTGTGCGTCAAAAACAGAGACATTGTCATTTGTTCATATTGCTGGTGCCACCAGTTTGTCGGCCTGGATGCTAGCCACCGGCTCCTTCTTCAGGTAAATGGTTTTTGTGTAGTCCCTGTCCTGTGTAACATTGTCTCAGATTCTTTTTTTGCAGCACTGGAAGAGGAGCCAACTTCAAGGAGCTGTGGGCTTTCATGTTCTCTTTCTCAATCCACGAGCTTCTTGTTACATGTGAGCTCGTAACAAGAAGGTTCCCTTGCTTTTCTTTCCTGACTCAAGCCCAGACCCATTTCCTGATTTTTCCCGATATACTAGACCTCTGAGCTCTCTCAAGTCTATCAATTCTTTGATGTTGTGCAGAGTCATCTTTCTGCATGACGCCCTTGGTCAGAGAGCCACCATTGCTTCTTGCATAAACAACAGTGGCTTGTGGCGCTTCTGACCTCCTATCTCTGCATGTTTAGTAAATGGCAACTTTTTTCTGCTGCGAAATGCCTTTGCTGCCCTTCATACCCTGGTTCCGCATCCCTACTTTCTTGGTTTCTCATCGATTTTTCCGGCGTCACTGTTAGTGGCTGGAGCTGAGCACGAAACAAGTCTGGAAATGTTTTAGAAGTCACTCCGCCTCGTGTTCTTGCTCATTTGCTGTTTGAGCATTTCAGCCCCCCCATATTACTTTGCTTCAGTTTTGCCTGCACTGCCACATCGTACATGCAGTTCCATAGCCATCTTCCTCCACCCTTTGCCTTCAACTTCTTCAGGGATGAAGATAAGGCTATTTCTCCTACCACCTCTATATTCAACTAGGGTCAAGTACCTTCCATATACATCAGAGGATCTCTCTGAAAGAAAAGCACCACTGCCTAAGTTGGATGTTCTGCTGAACTCCTTGTCCACATCCACTGAGAGCATTCTTACAAGGTTTGTGCAACCCATTATGGAGTTGGTTACCCAGTATCAACTCTTTAGTCACCTTCCTACCTCTCTCTATAATGCGTGTATAGCGACCAGCTTTGACTGAAATCTCAAATATTTTTGTTTCAATGAGAACATCCTTCAAATATCCCATCCTTGGATACTTGTTCCTCTAAATAGCATCTAAACAAGTCTAGAAATACTGATTGTCACTGGCAATACTCATCGGAGGTGAGAGGCCTCAAGAAGTTCTTTATCCACAATTATCTCATATGGACTCCATTTATTAAGTCTAATGAACTTAGTTTACATGATTTTCTGAATCTTTCTCATCTACTAGCTAGGCGTCTCTATTGTATATTACGAATATACTTGTTGTGTCTTTGCACTTATTAATAGAGATCTTGTTAGAAGAAAAAATATGTCTTTGATGTTTGACTTACTTGGCAAATTGTAATTGGCTGGCTGAATACCGTTAGCTTTAAGATTGTAACCTGTAGTCACCCTGTTCTCCTGATTTTAGGTCAAGTAAACTAGGTGGTCGTTTTACAAATTATTTCATCGAGTTACCAGCATCAAGAGTACCTTTTTTTCCGTTCATATAGTTTCTGGTGGCTGTGATTTCTAATAACTTTTATTTTGGTTGTGTTCTTGGGCTTTGCCTATCATTAATACAATTGTTTACTTACCAAAATAAATAAATAAATAACTTTTATTTTGGTTTTTTCTTTTCTTTCTATTTTCAGATCAAAATGGTACTTTCCCACCTCTGCCGTCAAGGTAGCTTCTACAAACTTAATCTTCATGCTAAATGAAAAGGCTACATTTGCTTCTATTGCAGTTTGTCTTATATTTATAAGTCAAGTTTGTTGTGGTTTTCTCCCTTTGCAGCTCAAGCGGTTCGATCTTCTCCCATGGTTTACAATGATTATGTTTACTTTGGTATTTGGAGACAAGTCTCCGCAGTGCAGAGCCAGTGCTACTTTTAAGCTTAACATTTACTGAACTATAAGCAGGATTAGCAGGCGGAATTATTGCTGGTGCAGCTATTGGAGGAGTAGCTGGTGTGGTGTTATTTGCTGCTTGTATATATCTCGGATGTTACCGAAAGAAGATGGAGGCAGCAAAGTTGCTTTTGGCACCATCTGAGGATCTATCTGAGCATGGTATATATGTTACGTTCAAAACTCTCCCATCTTACTTGTCTCAATAAACTTTTTTACCTATAAAAAATAAAAAAACCTTTAAAATCTTTTCCTTTTTTCTCTAGACATTTTTTTCAAGAGTGATTTGTGGATCTTTTTCTTTTTGGATAGGTAATAAGAATTTTATTCATGTAAATAGGCAAAACCAAGTATACAGGAAGTGTACAAGGGAAAATACTAGTTACAAGCTAGAAAAGGAATAGCTAAGATAAGACATTACAAGAATTCCCTTCCCTTACAAGATATTTGTAGATCTTCTAGAAGGAATGTTTAAAATAAGAGGTTTCTCAATAAAATGAACTACCTTATTCAATTTCATACTTACCCTTGCCCCCAAATGTCCCTCTTTTGAGGAATGCGATTGAATTTGGTTGAAGGGTTTGCAACATGAGATCCTCACTAGTGTCAGAACTTTGATTATCTTTGTGTTCTGCAAAGTAGTCCATTGAAATAACCTTTGAATTCCCATTTAAGCAGCGATACAGAATTCTTTGAACTGTGCATACGATTGTATTTGATATTTGCACTTTTTTAATGAGGGATTAAACACAAGCTCACTTATTGGTTTTCCCTCTACTTTGATTTAGGCCATGGAAGTACCTTAAACAAGGATAAGGATTCAACTGGTGCTGCTGGTGGTCCAGGTTCAGGTCTTACAAGCGTAACTGTGGACAAATCAGTAGAGTTCTCATATGAAGAACTTGTTGCAGCTACTGATAACTTCAGTTTGGCTAATAAGATTGGTCAAGGTGGCTTTGGGGCTGTTTATTATGCAGAGCTGAGAGGCGAGGTATGTGACCATTTGCATTTTCATAAATTGGGTGCATTGCACAGTAGTTATGCATGGAAGATTTGCGAATTATGTAATTTTCTCGATACCCACACCATTTTGGATCCTGCTTGGCCTTTTTTAGGACAGAGAAAACCCTAAAGCACCCAAACTCGCTGCCACCTGTCACCCACCTTAGACTAGCAAGTGACACCTCACCATCGGCACAGACAAGGACGACAAGCCTCAACGACTTCGTTGAGGGCTGTCGAGCATAGGTCCTCCCTTCGCTGACCTAGATTTTCACAAGATTCTCTCTGTCTTTCTTGGAGGCAACATTGACCGTGGAACTTGTGCTTTTGCCACCGACACCACCAGAGACGAGACCGATTAACTTTGGCGATTCTATTAAGGACCCTCCAACATTGGTCCCTTTCCGGTGATCGGGATTTTGATCTGAATTTCAATTTCATCGGCGCATATTTGATTTACCTATTTGGTCTGCTTTTTATTTTCGTTGAGATGGTTTGGGTTTTTCCTGGGTTGAGATGATCTGCTTTTGTTGAGGTGATTTGTTTTTATTTTGATTTGGATTTTTCCTTGAGATGATGGAGTGAGATGTCCTGGGAGATGATCATGTGACTAGGGATCAGGAGATGATGACGGGTGACATGGATTTGTTTCAAATGGAAGGTAAGAGGTGATTGAAGGTGGAATCGAAAACTTTTTTTTTTTTTAATTTTTACGAAAGAGGGAGGAGATAGTTCTCGCATCTCTGAACATAGTAAAAGGATGGCTATGTTCATGTGTCTAGGTGGCATGACAGCTTCGTGGGTTGCTAAGGGGATAGAGGATTTTTTTTTTATTGGTACTGGGTGTCTGAGAACAACATCCTGACTAATTCCAGAGGTGTGCAGGCCTTCGGCAAGGAGATTCCCGCAAGTAAACCTAAGGTAATTCAAGGAGAAAATTCTCCCCAGTCCGATGGCCTTTAAAGATTATCTACATCCAAGCAGATTTGAACCTTAAGACCTGAGGGGAGCATACCCTCAAGTCCAAGATCTTTACCACTCGAGCCAACCCCTAGGAATTTGCTAAGGGAATAGAGGATTATTTAGAACTCAACTGTCATGAATGATTCTTTAGGGAGCTAAAGATAATAATGGAGTTCTCATAATTCAGCATCATATTAATGCAATGGGCAGCTTTTTGCAGCTCTCAGAATTTTGGAATGGAAGGAGGAAAAATTGTTTGTGATTCCTGAAGGCGCAAATGGCATTGGATGGAAAGTTTCTCTGTAGTCCATTTGAAGCATGATTGGGTTCAAAGCCTCTATTATGAAGCATGCAAACAGAGTAGAGTTTGTTGGTCTAAATACAGTGGGAAGGCCTTCCTCAGCTAAAGGTGCTTCGTACACTTCGGTGTTGAGGTCACTGGTGTGTAGTCCAGTCAAGAATAGCTGCACGGTGGAAGAAAAGGGTAAGGCACTTGTAGGAGACAAAGGTTTTCAGGTGACATTAGGATAAGTGGATGGGGTCTTGTGGGTTGTCAAAGCTCAATTGACGAGAGTTATGGAGTATGTGAGTGATCTCATAATTAAAGTGGATAAGGGGCTTGACTTGGTCGTGGGTTTGGGTGGTGGGTCGAAAACATATGAGTGGGGGCCGGAGGTAGATCCTATGGGTTTGAAGGCCTCAAGTGCGCCGACGAGTGTTTTGATGCCGTCACAAATAGAGTCATTGGACACTAGCATCACTATCCATGTCGGTGTCACTTAGGATATCAGCAGCTTGTCATCTAATTGCCCTTAGTCACTAGTTGCTAATGGGGTTGCTACTTATTTCCAGGGTTTACTTTTAGTTGAAGTTGGGGTTCTTCTAGGTCTTGAGTAGTTTGGAAGAAATTGATGAACCTATTTTAGAAGATGCGAATGGTGTAACAGAAGTTAGTGCTTTCCCTACTTGTTATATGCCTCCTAAAGGAGCAGTAGGGTTGGATAAAGTGGCACTGAAAAAATCGAAAGGGGGTGGAACATATACAAGCAATGACCTTATCGATGGAGGGGAGGAACCTTTAATGATGGCAGCAACAATGGACAACAACCATATAGCTTTTGAGGAGGTTCAGGGTTTGAGTGCAGGATATGGCAGGGAGGAAGTTATGGGTTTGTCATTGATGCCTTGTGAGAAGGAATGTCTAGGGTTGGGAGTGCAGTTGGCTATTGTGTCTGGGGATAATGTTGTTCCTCTAGTTTCTCTTCCTCTGATAAACAATATAAAGGGTTTACCATTAGATTGGGTTCTGCATGAGGTTAATAAGATTTAGCATATTGTGGGACTCACATGGAGGATGTGAAAGCCAATTTTATGCACTATTGACTGTGATTGAGGCGAGCCACTCGCTTGAAATGAAATTAAGTTTTAAGAAAAACAGGGAGTAAAAGCGTCTTTCTTTAGCAATCAACTACGACATTAAAGGTGGTAGCTCAAGTCGAGGAAGACTAACAACACTAAGGGTGGTAGCTCAAGTTGAGGAAGACTAAAGAGAGGGTATTATGAAGACATTCTTGTAGAGGGAGTATTAGGTTACGTTTGGATGTCGAGATGAGCTGAATTGATCTGAGTTTTATACAAATAATAGTGAGTTGAGATAATTGAGTGAATTTTGTAGGACCCACTTAGATGAGTTTAAAATGTGTTTAGATGTTTAAATGAGTTTAGATATATTTATGGGGTGTTATAAAATTTGTAGGACCCATCACTGTGCTTTTCCCCTTGTAATGATATTTTGAAGAAAAAAAAATTACTGGCCAGAAGAAAGGAGGGAGAGAGAGAGAGAGAGAGAGAGGATTTTTTGAGTGATTGTTGGCGGCAAAAACAAAAACAAAAAAAAAAAAAAAAAAAAAAATCTGACAGGAGAGGGAGAGATTTGATTGAAACCCAAAAATAAAAAAAAATAAGAAAAAAGTAGGAAGTCTGCTGGAGTCCTGTCCCTCTACAGTACTCTAGAGTTCACCGAATTCTCTCTCAGCTGAGTCAAGTGGTGTGTTTGGATGGTTAACTCAATCTAAAATGAAGTATATTGCCAACTTAGTCTTACAAGAAATAAGGGGTTCGGGTTGGGGAGGTGTGTTTTATTCCAACTTGGGTTTGGTGTATTTTGAGTAGCTTTTCATGGGCTTTTTGGGTTGTTAGGAGCTCTCTAGTTTGAGCTAGGTGTTTTCTTGTATACATTCAGTCTACTTGATTACTCCTAATAATATATATAATTATTTTTATAAAAAAAAAAAACGTGTTTTCCTTGTAAAGAGTTGTATCCATATGGGCTTATATTAAAGAATATAATTGTCTCTTTGTCTGACAGGCTTGCATCCTTTCTTGAAATCTTATAGGGATAGTTTTCAAATGGTAAACATATGTGATCCTTTTAGATTGAAGATGGTAAGAACTTTGATTTTTAATCAATTAAGAAGATTTTCCTGAGAACAAACTTGGAATACATCAAGTTCAAAGGTGAGGACTTCCTTGCAAATTGCACAGCTGAATAGATAATATGGCTTGATGCAACTTTATCTTCATTTGTCTGAATATATTTTGGCTATTACATCTTTGCCGCAATTTAAGATACAAAAGTTAGAGATTTTCAGGACATTGAATATTTGACGGATGTCCTAAGTACAGATTGAGCTGGACAGCAATAGTAAGTGTAGAATATGTAATGTTGGCTCCAGTTGATAAATAGATCTAATTGAGTAGGCTCAGCACACCCAGTTTGAAATTTGAATAATAGAAGTTGATGAGAATTTAATCTACTTAGTGAATGAGAAAATTGGATGAACAGCTCAGTGGAGTATTTAGTCTTTGTACAGGTTAAAGATGGAATGAACATTCATCAACATCTTTTTTGCTCAATGTTTCTTGTGCATTTGTTACTACATTACATGGATGACCAACCAAGCACGCCAGACTTCGTCCATGCCATCCAAATGTTTACATCCATAGAATTTTCACCTTTTCCTTATAGTCCCCTCACTCAATCTGTGCAGAAAGCTGCAATCAAGATGATGGGCATGCAAGCATCCAGAGAATTTCTTGCTGAATTAAATGTTTTAACACGTGTTCATCACTTGAACCTGGTAATGTACATTCTTTCCCAGTACCAATATCATCATTGTTTAATAAAGCTGAATTGTTTGCTACATTCTTTTTTATTTTATGGGGTGCAATATTATTTAATCGGTGATATTCTTCAGACAATTGCTCACATCAGCGAGAAAGCCTTATGTAAATGTTCATTTCTGCACTACATACCGACAGATGATTTTTGACTCTCATTTTGTTTTTCTAAATATAGATATGAATCTATATCTCAGTACTATATAATTTTGAAACACAGACCTTTGCTCTTATAAAGCCACATCATAACTATCTTACTATATTTTAATTATAAACGAAGGATTAAGTTGCTCAAACAAAATTTTAGATATCAAGATGCATGGACACATTCTTAAAAGATTTGATTTACTGTGTAAGACCTCAAGGTATACTATTTCCATTAAGTAGTATTGCCCATCTAAAAAATTTAGGTATTCTTGGTATCGCGTTGTTTTTGCATCATGTAGTATTATTATTCGTTCAACATAATTCCTGGGTGAAGAATTAGCGATCAAAGAGAAATTCCTGAGTGATGAATCTTGGGCCCTATGGCTAAAGCATCCATGTATATTAAAATCAGTAGCTCCCAACCACTCTGCACAGGGCAACTCACTCACTATATATCCCTCAAGGATCAGCTTTGCCTTTTATCTTACCATCAATGCCATCCACTGCCAAATTGAAGCACACATGGTTGTGGCATCAATATTTATTTAACAAGACCTTTTAGCTAAGGTATCATAAGTTTATTTGCAACTTAAAAAATTTCCATGTTATTACTTAAAAAAATCTCCGAGCTATGTGCACAAAATGTGGTCTGCTGCAAGAATCAACAATAATGTCAGAAGCCCTTCTACTCTGTGTAAGTGGTTTGTGTTTTTTTTTTTTTGGAGGTTTTAGCATGCTAATAGAATAATTACAATGTACCGCTGGGAGGATTTCTGATGACTTAGGTAGATTTAGGTTTTGAGAAGTCTTGAGAAAAGTTGTGAATAGTAGTAAAAAATATGTAAAAAGTAATAATAGAATATTTAATAGTAGTAAAAAAGTAATGAATAGTAATAAAAATAGATGAAAAGTAATAATAAAGTAATGAATAATTGTGAAATATTTTTAGAATGCTTGAGAAGTTTTCACTACCCAAACGTAGCTTTAGGCGTGGTTTGGATTGGGTGATGAATTGAGCTCATCTTAAACTCATCATTATACTTTTTCAAATTCTCATACAAAATACAATAAACAATTTAACTTTTTCAAATCTGAATTCAACTTTTTCAAATTTCAAAATAATAATAATATTAAAAAATAATATTCTAATAACATTTTATTTAACTTTCAGAACTTATCTCAACTCATCTCTAAATCCAAACGGGGTCAGTGTGTCTATAATTCAAGTCATGCAATAGTGACCTTTTTCTCTAAAGCGTATGTAGATGTTGTGTATTTCTTTTGATCTCTTATGTTACATATCACTTACTATAAATCATGGCAGGTGCGCTTGATTGGATATTGCGTTGAGGAATCTCTTTTCCTGGTCTATGAATATATTGAGAATGGCAACTTAAGCCAGCATTTGCGTGGTTCATCAGGTAAGGTCCCATGTGCATGTTAAGGATCTTTACAACTGATATCACATTCAGATAGATGGCTATAATTTTGTTGACACGTTTCCAGGGAGGGACCCATTGTCATGGGCTACTAGGATGCAAATTGCCCTTGATTCAGCCAGAGGTCTTGAATATATCCATGAGCATACTGTTCCTGTCTATATTCATCGTGATATTAAATCGGCGAATATATTGATAGACAAGAACTTCCATGGAAAGGTTGCATCAGTAACTCTGGTGTTGTTATGGGTATTCAAAAGCTTATTCAATTTGTTGTACTGAAATATTTGCATTGCAGGTTGCAGATTTTGGATTAACTAAACTTACTGAAGGACACACAGCAGTCTCCACCCGTGGTCTTATGGGAACATTTGGATACATGCCACCTGAGTAAGTTGGCCTTTCTTTTATAAATATATTAAGGTAGTGGCAAATTTAATTCAGCAATGAGAAAGACTAGTTTTGGCGTATGCAAGCTGCTAGAAGGAGAATACTTAGCTCAATGAGTGGCTGTCTGGAAGTTTCTTTTAGGTCTCACCACCGTCATAAAATGAGTTACCAAGGGACTTGGAAATTGATTGTAATTGTGAACAATTCCTAACCTTACATAACCCCTAGGGGTTGCCTCAAGTGCTTAAGGTCTTGGGCTTAGGGGTATGCTCCTCCTAGGTCTAAAGCTCAGATCTCCTTAAGCGCAAACAATCTCTAGGGGTCATCGGACTGGAGGATTTTCCTCTTGAATTACCGAGGTGCACTTGCGTGAAACTTCTTGCCAAGGGCCTTTGCATCCCCAGGATTAGTTGGGAAGCTGTTATAGACACCCGGTGTCAATAAAAGAAAAAAAATCCCAACCTTACATACACATCATGCAATTGTCTGGGCCTGCTGATTTGTTATTTTTGCTAGTGGCAGAACTTGGGAGGCTCTTCTTTTGTGAGATCTGTATAGAGGCTTTTATGTGCGAGGATATGCTTTCTTTTTGGGAATGTTGTATCGTGCAGTACTTGTGATGATTTTCTCTTTAAAAGTGGGTTTCACCAAATTGAATTTTGTACTCAGTACTCACTGATCCCTTGGGCACCTTCCTAATATGGGAGGAAAAACTTTTGGTTTGATTTCTCTGTATAAAATTGATTTTGACGTTTTTTTGTGCAGATATGCTCAGTATGGAGAAGTTTCTCCCAAAGTCGATGTATTTGCTTTTGGGGTTGTCCTTTATGAACTTATTTCTGCGAAGGAAGCTGTGATGAGGCCAAACAGCTCCTCAGTTGAATCTAAGGGCCTCGTCGCATTAGTAAATCCTCTTACCATCTTTCTAATGACACATACCCTCCTCCCTTTTCTTTCTCTGTTTTCTGTTCAAAGAGATTGATATGAAGCTTTATTGTGCTTCCTCTTCTGGTACCCTTACACGATGTTTATCGGAAAGCAGCCTTGAACATGCACTTGATATAGTTTCTGTGATTCACAGTTTGAGGATGTTCTTAATCAGCCCGATTCTATGGAAGATCTGCGCAAACTAGTTGACCCTCGGCTTGGGGATGACTACCCACTTGACTCAGTCCAGAAGGTGAAGCAACTTTATACAAAATCTCAATACTTATTGTTTTGTAATTTCCAAATGTATAAAACTATGAACACATTTGGCTGCAGATGGCTATGCTTGCAAAAGCATGTACACAAGAGAATCCACAACTACGTCCAAGTATGAGAGCCATTGTGGTTGCCTTGATGACGCTTTCATCGACAACCGAGGCTTGGGATGTCCGTGCCTTCTATGAAAATAAAAGTCTTGTTAATCTCATGTCGGGAAGGTAGAAACTAGACAGTGCTATCGCACTTGCATTACAGGAGCTTTTTGGTGTGAATAATACCAATGTTAAATTTCATATCCATCATTTTCAGTACTTAATAGTTGAGGACTACAGGAGTGTTTGTAAACTGTAACTGTACGGAACTGAAAAACAAACACCTATGGACAAAAGATTTGGACAGAAAAATACATTTGCACCTTAAGTAAGGACATAAGTGTTATTGAGAAACACATTGTAATAAAACAGATATTACAACAAAATAGAATTTGAAATGAAACTAGTTGGGATTCTCTTAAAAGGAAATTCAAGTCATTTGTGGTTGAAGAAGTCTCCAATAAACTGGTACAGAAGATCTGAGTTTCATGTTCTTTCTACTAAGAGACGTGTCAGATCTGGGGCATGCCAATTTGATTGAATGGGATGATAATTGTCATTCTGAATTTGTAAAATCATAATTTTTTTTTATCAAATCACACAACGTAGTATTATAGTATACTAGCCCTTCTAATTCTTTAAAAGGTTTGTCTAAAAGATTTGTCAAAAAGATTTGTTAACTGAAATACATCAATCTGTACTATGGTTGATGATGCATGTAAGGCAATGATGCATCAATCAGTACGTAGTACCCGCTCTCCATTAATCTTATTGGTTAATGATGCATGTAAGGCAATAAATCAAAGTGAATAAGGTTTGGTCAAAGGAGAGGAACTATAAAGGCTGAGACCGTTTGAATAGATGATGGCCTGGGCAATTGAGAAGGAGGATCTGATGCTACTGAAAGACATGAATCATCAGTTATATTTTCAAAACTATAAAGGTAGGGGATAGGAGCGGCAACTTCTATTAAAGCAGTACAAATTTATAAGGAAAATGGCCAATGCCAACCATCACTAACTCAAATTGGTCAACTTTACGTGCTATTTATGGTAATGTCCGAATTGATATACCATAGGCGTTTGTTCTCTTTTTTTATTATTTTTTGGGTATTTGATCCCGAGTACAGTGAATAAACCTAAGGACAATGGTTTTAACAAGAGTAGTATGGTTGTTATTCCCTGAGAGCCTTTCTTTCTTTATTTTTATGTTTTTTTTTTCCCCCTTCATATATATACAAATTCTGAAAATATACGTTATCAATTAAACTACTTTCCTTTTTTTAGAAACAGAGAGTTCATTGCTCACCAAAAAAAGCTACATCAGTTCTTTCAAAACAGTAGTAAGAACACATTCAAGAATTTCCTCAATATCTAACATATCTTCATGAAAATTGAAAGCATCTTTGGCAAGCCCATGAGCAGCAGTGTTTGCTTCATGTTTTACATGTTGAATTGACCAGGCTGATGATAACTTCTTTGTTTTTTAGAGAAGAGACGAGCCACGTGTCCATGGGTGACCCTCTTAATTTTATTGATTGCCTTTACTTATAACAGAAGAATATCGTGGTAATAAGTAAGATACTTGAGATTTATAAATATTCAAAAGAAAACCTATCACAGGCACCAAAAGTAATATAAAGCAATAGAAATAAATTATAAAGCAAAGAAACCAAAAGAAACCAAAAAAAAAAAAAAGACTAAACAAGCCTAATCACCAAAACACCAACCTGCAAAACAAACAATAAACAACAAGAAAAAAATTAATAAACAAAAAAAAAAAAAACTTAGAGATGCAAAAAAGATAATCCAAGTTTGTCTAGTTGAATGATGCCTCTCAATAACCTTGGTAAGGAATCCTCAGCCCCAAAGCATCCTGACAATCCTTCCTCTCCTCTACGAGCCAAAAAACTCACAGGTTGGTTGGCTTCTCGAAACTGGTGCCGAATCACAAAACTAACCCCCTAAAGCTTCCTAAGAGCCTCATCCCAAAAATCCTAGAGGTACCAAACTGAGCATCTACTAGCAATACTTAGCCCACCATTAATTTCAAGTCACATTCTATTTGTAGAAGAAAAAGTCCCCATGTATTTGCACAAAGCCACCCTCTCTTTAAGAGCTCTCAGTTGAGCCTCATTATTAGTACCTTGCCCAAAGAAAGAAGAGAAACCTGCCAAAATAGTTTCTACGGAAATCTCGTTTGATTAATCAAAGTTTTGTGGAAGGGCAGATCGGAAAGTTCCATAATCTTGTGGGTGCACCATTAGTCTTGCACTTATTTTATGCAAATGATCTTCTTGTATTTTCTAATGGAGATTCTCAATCCATCATAAGGTTAATCCAAACAATGGAATTGTATGAGTCTTGCTCTGGTTAGAAGTTAAACAAAGCGAAGTTGGCGATCTATTTATCCAAATATATCAGTCTTAACCGGCTTCATGGTCTTTTGAGACTGTCTGGATTTACGGAAGGTTCCTTTCCTATTTCTTATCTGGGTTTCCTTTGGTTTCTGGTCATCTCAAGGCAAGATATTCGAAGTCTCTTGTTAATAGGTTTTAGCCACATAAATTTTCATAGGTCTAGAATACCCAATCAACCCTTAAACAACCCACAACCTTAGTAAATAAGGCAGCTCCGTAGAATACAAAGTACCCAAAAGGAAAGAAAAAAAGAATTCGAAATCGCCCAAAAATCCCCACCTCCACCGCAAGACCCCGAAATACCTCGACAACTACCATCGACATTAAGTTTAACATGACCATGGACTGGTTTACTCCGACTCACCATTTGAGTAGGCCAACTGCGCACCGGCTGCACAAGATTGCGTAGCATCAACAAGATATGTTCATCTAAAGCGGAAAGGGCCTTCAACTTCTTATATTCTTTTGAAAAGCATCTTAGCCAAGTTTTTGAAGACCATCATATGTGATCAACGAACTCTACCCGCCCCTCCATAAGAGCCTTACAACGTCTATTCCATAGCTTCCAAGTAATAAGACTAGGTAGCAGGCCAATGAGCATCCCTTTCTGCGATGACTTTTTAGCAAGAGCGAACCATTGAGAGACACATCCCCCACCAAGTTCTTAGCATCACCACCGAAATTCCTATCTCCAGTGCTACTTTAGTCCATACTTGGTTTGCCAATTCTCTTGAAAAAAGCACATGATCAAGGGTCCCAACCTTCCTATCAACACAACAATCACAACTTGAAACCATTGAAATACCACAAACTAAATCCAAGAGTCCATAGCTAAGCACTGAAATCTGGCTTTTCACATGCACAAAGAAACCTTTTTAGGCAAAAGTTTATTCCAAACCCAGTTAAGACCAGCAAGAGGTTCGGACTTTAAAGGATTAAATCCCAAGCACTTGTCGATGTGTATTTACCATCCATGGAATGTCTCCACACAATGATATCCTCACCTTTTGTTCCTGAAAATAACGACCTCATCTCCTTCCCCATCATCTCTGTGCCTACCAAATTCTTAGGCCAACACTCCTGGACTTGAAGTAATGGGTTTACTACCTTGACTTGCTCTAAAAAGTGTTTTAAAAATCACTCCCAATTATAAGAGTTGTCAAGTAATATTAGGGAAGTCCTTAAATCATTTTCTCAAGTAACGGTTAATTTAATATGTAAATCTATCCACAACCAAAAATAAAATGAAATTATAATTTAAAACTATTTACAACGATATCCACGATGAGAATGGATTTTTCTTTCGACATTATTAAAGATGTCAAGTTTCTATTTGTTGAGATGATGAATGAACACTAAAATCTATGCAAGAAAAATGAAGATAATAATGTATCAAACATAAATTTGGAATCGAAAATGTTTGGTTGACATTTAAGAATTATTTTCTCTAAAGCGCCTTGACGCTACTCCAATCATTTCCATGCATTAAATGGGCTGTGAATGTGCGTCAAATAAATTATGATTATCCTTGTTTGAGAAACTAAATCATGTTCAATAACGTCATCTAATTAGTTTCCAATGACATATGGAAAATCATCAAGTCTACATTCTAAAGAACATTTTATCAAACACCTTATGTGCAAATGAGAAAGCCACTATTTTCCACTCAAAGAATGTTCAATCTAAACCCAAAAATTACACTACTTAGACTATTCCAACGCAAACAAAGTAAAAACAAATTACAACTCCTTAAAGCTGGAAGCAAGTGGGAATTAACCCAAGGTGCAACAACATATATTTCCAGCAGGAATTAACGCAAGGTGCAACAACATATATAAAGAGCTACTGGAATTTAAAAAGCAAGAAATAACTAACTGAAACCTTCGACTGAAATAAAGCTACCGAAATGAAAAACTGACCAACTAAATAAAAACTATAAGCCAAGAAAATAAATCCATCCAAACCCACCAAATTAAAAACTACCAATGGAAGTGCAACAGAAACTACAAATGAAAAACTACCCCAAATGAAAAACAACTTGCTGCACTATAATAGAGATTAGTAACCGAGAGATGAACTACCGAAAACGTGAGGCAAAATACACGTAACTATTGGAGATAAATTACTGAAACAAGGAACAGCTAAATTAACACAAATTAAAATGTAAAGACAATGGAACAAAAGGCTCAAATCCAGCCACAAGTGGTCTATGGATCAAGCAAAACTAGAGACTGAAATTAGGAAAATTTGGGCAAAACAGGAGTGGTTCGGCCAACTATTTTGGTGTACGAAACCCTCCAAGAAAATCCAAATACAAGCTAATAAATGAAAGATTACTAAAACTTAAAACACAATGTGAACTAAAGAAATGAAATGAAAACTCAAATCTAGCCTCGAAGGTCTATGGATTCTCTCAAACTAATCTGAAAACTGAAGCAAAAATCTGGGCAACTCTTGGAGAGTTTGACTGAGTGATTAGTCTACAAACTCTTCCAAATGAAAACCGATTTCTTTCTCCCCCTCCTTTCCCTTTTCTTTCTTTCTTTTGAGGTCAAAACTTTTGCTCCTTTCTTGCGCTCAGACCCAGGACACTCCCGAATTGACATAGCCGGCTTGCTTCTCCAGCCATTGGACAAAAACCAGTGGATATTGTATTACCTTTAACCCAGCGGACCAGAGGACTTTTTGATGTTTCAATTGAGCAAAGGTGCATGACACGTGTAGAGGACTGAACTAATATGCAGAGCTTCAACTTGTGTGCATTTTGGACTAGCATTCATGCAACTAGAGACATGTCTTCATGCAGGGCTATCTTGCTTCTATTCGGTGCAGGTCTTCTTGGTGAGGGACTACTTGAATTCAGTGCTAAGGAAATGTTCCCAAGCTACATGGTTGAGGTGCTTAGCTGTAGGGGCGGAATTAGAATTTAATGTTTGGGGAGCGATCGATAAAGTGTATGATATATATATATATAAATTATATATATTTTTTATACATGACTATATATAAAGATAATAATTATATATTATAAAATTATATTTACAATAATCTCACAATTATATAAATTAGAGTGAAATTAAATAAATATAATTAATTAATTTTGACAATTATAAAAATTTATAATCAATTCAAAGTGACAAATGAGCAAGTTAATTATTACAAAATATCTCATAATTCATAAATGTCATAACCAACAAAAGAAGTGAAATTAGCTAATTTGAAATTCACAAATCCAATCATCAACACAAAACAATTAAATAAAACTTCAAAAATGTAAAACATCAGAAAAAAAAAAAAAAAAAACTGAAAACTTAGTCTATTTGTTTAGTAAAAATTTAGTAAAAATTATTGGGGGGATAATTTTATTTTATTTTATAATCTAATAGAGCAATTTTAATTATATATATAAATAATTACATGTGTTTATATACTATATATTTTTTTTGAAAACTTTTGGGGGTGCGGTAGCCCCCCTAGGAGTAACGTAGGTCCGCCCCTGCTTAGTTGCATGAGTCAGTAGAGAGGATTAACTTGAGGTGCAGTTGACTTGAGATGCTTGCAGTTGGATGACACATGCAGGGGAAAGTGTGAGCATTCGGTGCAAGGCTTGTGTTGAGTTGCTTCGGTGTAGGAATTCAACTTCTGTGTATTTGCTTTGAGATACAGGAATTTTGAAGCATATTACATTGCAGGCAATTGGAGGAATCTAAGCATGGCTTGACCAATTGGTGCAGCAAATTACATCAATTAGTGGGGCTTTTGCATGGACTTGGAGTTGGGCAATTGAAGTGCTTTATGATATTTGGTCTAAAACTGTGAGATGCAATTGGGTGCTATGAGTTGAGTCCTGCAAGGTATACCAAGAATTTAAAATTAAATGGCCCTTCTCAATTGCATATAATAAATTAGAGATTAAAAATCGTAAAACTAGGCTTTTATCAATTGAATTAGAATGGATTTATTAAGCCTAATTCACTCAATTACTAGTAGAAAAAATGCGACTAACATCGAATTAAAGTGCAAAATAATTATAATATTATAGCTCAATCATACCTCTAGAACCCTCAAACAAAGAGGACTATTCTCCATCCATCTATCAAACCAAAAACAAATCAAATTTTCACACACGTCAAGTAAGACTAACAGAATAGATTTCTAGAATCATGAGCAAGTGACTGAATTTCTTGCGAGCATCAATTGGCCCTTCTTAGCATACTTAACCTTAAAAATTGAGTCCACAAATTATCCACAGTTATAAGTCACCAAGTAAATTTAATATAAAGTGAATGCTGAACATCAAAAAAATAACGAATCCCCAGCCTGACCTCAAACGTCGGTCTACAAATATTTTTCAAAGAACACTATTTATTTTTTTGTAATTCCATTAACATCACCCTAGAAAAAAAAAAGAATAAGATCAAATTAATCAACTTCAGTGTGATTTTAGGGACATTGAGGACCAGTATGAGTAGACATGCATGACAAAACATGTTTCAGGATGATAAGACATCCCCCTTGTGACAATAACTTGAGTTTCCACCCTGTGACCTTGTCACAAATTTTATTGACAAGAGACTCCAAATATCTCGCCTGGAGACAACTAGAAACCAAAGGAACCCCCATATAAGAAATAAGAAAGGAAACTTTTGCAAATCCAGATAGTCTCAAAAGACCATGATGCCAACTAAAACTGATATGTTTAGATAAAAATATCGTTGACTTCGCTTTGTTTAACTTCTGACCAGACCAAGATTCATACAATTCCAGTGTTTGGATTAACCTTCTGATGGATTGAGAATCTTCATTAGAAAATACAAGAAGATCGTTTGCATAAAATAATTGCGAGACTAACGGCGCACCCACGGGATGATAGAACTTTCCAATTTGCCCTTTCACAAAATTTTGATTAATCAGACAAGAAAAAACTTCTTCTTTGATAATAAACAAGTACGGAGAGAGAATATCACATTGCCTAAGTCCTTAAGAAGGTTTAAATAGATCTTTGTAAGTCCCATTCATCATAATTGAAAGCCACAGAAGACTTCACACATTCCGCAATCAAAGTTGCATATGGGAGATAGTCGAGAATTTACGTCTCTAATAATAGTCGCATGGAAGATTTTAGTGTTTTGATCTCTCTCTTGAAGCCATTTTTTCTTTACTTTTTAAGCTAACCGATTTTCCTCTCTATTCTCCCATTCTGCAAGTTGTAATTTCATGTTGACAAATTGTTCCTCAACATCTGGATTGAACTTAATTTGCAGCTGCTGTTCCAGGACTGCTAGCTTCTCCTCTAAAATCTTGATATTTTGATCCACTTGACCAAAAACATGCATGTTCCAAGTCCTTAAAGCAACCTTTTTTGTTTTCAATTTAGCAGCCAAACGAGAAAGACCGGACCCTACATCCATCTGGTTCCAAGTCTCTTCCACACACGGTAAGAAGGAACTATGAGCACACCATATATTCTGGAATCTGAATGGAGAAGGGCCATAAGAGACTCTCAGCTCAGTGAAAAATAAATCCATGAGAATATGATCAGAAGACTTTCGAGACAAATTTTTAATAAAGGAGGATCCAAAAATATTGGCAAAGGCAATGTTAGCAACTGCTCTTTCCAATTCAGCCCACTTTCGAGCACGACCTTCCTAACCATTGCACTAAGACATGGTACGATCTTGAGTCCGCAATTTAACCAGGCCACAAGAATTCAAGCATTCATTAAAATCAGACATAGCCAATAATGGTCTAGGATTTCCTCCATTTTATTCATTATCGGATCTAATGACATTAAAATCACCAATGACCACCCATGGGTGCTCCATATTTATATTATTCAATTCATGCCAAAGTCTTCTATGTTCCAATTGAGTAAATTTGGCATAAATAAATATAAATAACATCTTAAAATTACTTACGCGTAGCCAACCTGATAATGACTAGTTGGTAATATTGAGGCAATAAAATCCAATACCATCTTTCCCTAACACCTGAATCTTCCCACCAGCTACATCATTATAACAAAAATTTGGAAAACTCAGAAAAGAGGCCAATTGTGCCATATGAATAGCACCCTGGAAGGGTTCCAAAATAACTACCATGGCCAACTTCTTCTAGAACGTCTCAAGCCTCTGACATTCCAAACCAGTATGGTGTCATTCATAAATTCAATTTAGAAGAGCGAGTTGAAACTCACTGGGACTTCCTCACGCTATTCTATAACTGACCTTGCCTTTGTTTAATCAAATGCTCAGGTTCCGAATCATAGGCTTTTTCTTTGGCTGAGTTAGGAATTTGTCCCTCCTCCACATCCGAATCATAAGTCATAGTCATTCATTTAATTGGCGAATACTTTAAATCAAAATTCCCTAGATCACATTCCATTCTAGCATTTCGAACACTACACCCCTCTTATCAGTATCAAAATTCGACTGCACAAAAGTTTCCTCTACTACAAGAGTCTCATCTCTAGAGAATGACTACTCCTGTGGCTTCTCAGTATGCACATTAGCGGAATTAACTAAATTCAACTTTGTTATTGGGGCTTGTTTCACTTTCTCAATATGACTATTTGCACGATTAATATCACATTCAATCACCTCTCAAACCTCTTCCTCATCTTCCTCATTAATCAAAGGCAAAGAATTTAACAAATGTGAATTAATCTCCTTACTTTGAGCAACTTTAGAAGGCTATGGTAAAGTAACCTCTCACTGGTCATCTTCTTTGATTTTAGTCTTTCCTTTATCCATTTTGTTCTCAGTCACCTGCACTCATTCGATTGCATTATTTTCTTGTTTTTCTGTCAAACCCTTTTCGATGTGTGTTTCCCTTCAGTTTGATCTCCATCATTTTTCCTCGAGCCAATATGCACACCATTGACGCGCAGCCTTGCCGGAAGCATTTCATGCAACAATAGCCATATTTTTCATATTTAGCCACTTGCGAGATTTTTTTATTCACCAAGACAACAATGGGAAATCCTTGGACTAGGACTGCCAATAGATAAACTTCCATGCAAATACAGGCACCAGTTGCTCTTGTTTTATTCAAAGTTGCATTGTTTGTTCCTAGATAGCGACCAAACCTTGTTGCAAAAATTTGTAGACAATTTGTCCAATACAAATGCATTGGAAAACCTGGTAAAAAATTCCATTGAGGAGTAAGGGGTGATTCTTTCACCAAATCAAAGTCTTTTTTCCATCTAAATAAACGAAACGGGAAACCACCAAGGATACGCCTTTCTTTTTTCTTCTTTTTTACCGAAGAGCCGGTAGCCACATGTCCAATAGTGGCCTCGTCCCAAGTTTATTAATCAGCCCTCACTTATGGCGGATGAATACCGTAATTACAAACCAAGCATCTGGGAGTTACAAATAGGAAAGAAAAAAAAAATCTCCCAAACACAAAACAAACAAAACCAAAAGAAACAAAACACTAAACAGGCCTAAGAAAAAAAACTGAAATCTAAACAAGCCTAAACACCACCTTAGATACGTATAGAAGGTAACCCTACCTTGTCAATCCGAATAACACCCTCTAGAAATCTCGACACCTATTGAAGATCATCATAAATAAAATTACTTCCTTGCTCGCCATGTTTAGCCAAAAAATAAGGCTCTTGATTCCCTTCTCGAAATTGATGGAGAACACAGATATCCATTCCTTGCATTTCAGAAATAACATCATTCCAATAATCCCATAAATACCATAGAGTGCATTCCAATAACATCATTACAATAACATCATTCCAATAATCCCACAACCAGCTCGGAATCACTTTCAATAATAACCTTGATGAAAGATAGCTTTTAGAAAGCTGAATCCCTTCTAACATAGCTCTCAATTTAGCTCCATTATTGGTTCCAAAACCAAAATGAGCCTAGAAGGTTACTTTAAAACTTCCATCCATATCCTGCAATATGCCCCCACCTCCCAAGGACCCTGGGTTATTGCAACAACTTCCATCACAAGCTTGATCCATCCCAGTGGTGGCTTCAAACACTTTACTGAGCGACATTTTTGGCCAATGATTTTCGGTGTTTCCAAATTTAAAGCTTTTAACAACTCCTAGTCCTGCTCATGTAGACACCTTTGCACTGTCAATTCACCCGCCATATATTTAATCGACATTTTCATTGAGGTCCAAACTTGAATAGCACTCATTTTCAGCCCCTCCATACATACCTTACATCTCCTATTCCACGAAGTGATAATACAAGGAATCATACCAATAAGATTACCCGTCAGTGAAGACTTTTTAGCACAGATCATCCACGTCAATATTCTTGCTTTCCAAGTATTAAACATCAAGCACGGCACCTATAGGAGCTTACTAGCCAGCTCTTAAACCCAAGAAGCAATCTGACCCGTGGCTAACACATGATCAGTACTCTCTCTAGCATGTGGTAAACAACAATCACACGCCGACAGTAGTGAGATAACCTTACTTTGAACCCTCTCATCCATGGCCAAGCTATGAAACCACACTCTCCAATTAAATATGGAGACTTTTTTTGGTAAATTTTTATTCCAAAACCACTCATGCCATGGCAATTAATCCCTTCATGCCCAAGTGACATCCCAAGCAATAGTAGTGGTGAAATTTCCATCAGAAGTTGGTTTCCACACACAAATGTCCGACCCACAGCACCCTCTAATTTTTGTCTGCACTATTTATATCGTGATCTCCTCTCTAACTAACTCCTTCAGGAGTTCAACATTCCAGGCCTGGTCCATCCAGCAATCTCTTATACTGAGCTGCTTATTAGTAATATCATCAATTCTAGCTAATAAGAGACTCGAAAGATAACCATCTATCGAACCAGAAAAAGGAATTCCATTATGCAACAAAATCTGAATGTTATCCATAACTTCCGGTACATGCTTCATAATTGATTCTCACATTCTTGAATCCAAAGCCTTCAGATTATAGGACAAAGGATGCCCATCCTTTAAATATTTTGTTTTGAAAAAATCAGCCCACAAACCATCCGAATAGGTAGTCACAATTGAAGTGGTAAACTAAAAAGCATGTCACAATAAAATTAAACGACCACCTTGTGAAAGCAATTGAAATTTCGAGCCCGCCAATTTTTTCCTTATTTTCTTGACAAGTGGCTCAGTGACTCGAGAAGTCAGTCTACCAATAACTAGTGGCGCACCCAAATAAATCGCAGGGAATTGTCCTTCTTTAAATCCTGTCACTCTTAACAAATCATGCTACCAAGATGGGTTTAAAAATTTAGAGGGAAAAATCACTGCTTTCTCACGACTCATCTTTTGACCCGACCACCTTTAATAGGTAGTCAGAATCTCAACAAGTCTTTTAATATACTTTTTGCTCCCATTGGAAAAAAATCAACAGATCATCAGCATATAGTAAGTGAGAAATTAATGGTGCCTCCACCGGCTGAGTAAATCTTCCAATCCGACCATTCTCAAAATTTTTTCTAAGCTACCTTGTTAACACCTCCTCCATAATAATAAATCATACAGGGATAATGAATCCCCTTGTTTAAGCCCCCGAGCAGGTTGAAAAAAATCTTTGAAGGTCCCATTCATCATCACAGAAAATCATGGAGACTTAATACCTTCCCCAATCAAATTACAAAAATTATGAGGGAAGCTGAAAGACTTTAGAACTATCAAAAGAAAATTACAATCAACCATGTCATAAGCCTTAGCCATATCAATTTTTAACAATACATTACCACCCAAAATTTTTCTGTGAAACGAGTGCATAATTTCCTGGGCAAGCGTAATGTTTTCAAAGATACTACAACCCGAAACAAATGCACCTTGTTCATGAGAAACCAAGGTCTGAATAATCCGAGTCAGTCAAGCTACAATAATTTTTGAAAAAATCTTGTAGGCCACATAACACAAACTAATATGCCTAAATTTATCAAAATTGGACGGATCAGGCACTTTCAGAATCAACACAATAAGATGAATTATAGAATCTGGGTAAAGGGCTACCCCTGAAAAAATCCCTCGCAGCTTCAATCACGTCATCTTTGATAATCTCCTAGCATTTAATGAAAAAATCAGATCCGAACCCATCTGGCCCCAGACTGCTTTGCTGAGGAATAGAAAAAGTAGCTTTTTTCACTTCCTTCTCTGTCAGCTCAGCACACAACTTATTATTATCAACTTCCGAAATAACAAGATGAATCAAAGTGGAGAAATTAGCCTGCACTACATCAGCTTGCACAGAAAAAGTAGCTTCTTTCACTTCCTCCTCTGTCAGCTCAGTACACATACGCTGTTCACATGTCCATGCATGCACAAAATCACATTCATTTTTAACTGAAGAAGATCATGGAGTTCATTTATAAAACTTACAATCAAGACTTTAAGAAGGCCCTAAGACTTGTTAACAGAAGTTCTGATCGCATGAATAGAAGGCCTTAATCAAGTAAATTTCAACACTAGAGCAAACTTGAATTCATCAGCAATTTTGGTCATCTCTAAATCTGTAAACACAAAGCCCAGTTCTCAATCTATCTCAACAAGGTATCGCATAGGCAGATGGAAAGAATCCGACATGTGCGACATCACTTGTGCATAATTTTTCTTACCAGCAATTTTCGACATCAACGTCATTGTAGAAGAATCCAGCAATAGAGGCAAAAATGCCTCTATAGTCGTGAAACCCCCAAACACCCCACAACCCTAGTAAACAAGGCAGTTCCATAAAAGACATAATACCCAAAAGCAAAGAAAAAAAGAATTCAGAAATCGCCCAAAATTGCCTCTCACTCACTTTGTCTAGGCTTAATAAGTTAGCCGTTTGGCCCTCATCAATTTGTAAATTTGATGATAAATTCAACATATCTATTGTGTCCTTAATCAGCATACCAGCCTGGCTCCGATTTCTAGTCTCCTTGTGAGCTGCATTCACAACCTAAAGCGCATCCCCTTCTAAGAGAATCTTTTTGAGGCCAAGTTCCTGAAATGTGACTGCGATCATGATTACATAGGTTTCACCTAGAAGGGCATTTGCATTCAACATCTTGGTTGCTCGAAGAGTTCTTGTAACACCCACTATTCTTCTCTTTAAAGCTTAGCAAATCACAAGGAAATAATGTGACAGCTAATTCTTTCTTCACTTCAATGAGACGAATCTCGATGTACATGCCAGACCCCGATAGCGTGTTTAAAAGATAACAATTGATTTTTAAAATACACCCAATGTTTTAATGCTCTCAAATTTTTGGAATGTTCTGAAAATATTATATGAGGTATTTCCAGTATTATTGGACCCAAACTTGATTTTTAAGAAAATACAATTATAATATTTTGAAGAGTTCCAAAATATTATAATGGTACAAAATCATTTTATTAGTATGGTTTTAGTTATTTAAATATTATAAGATTTAACTTGTGCTTTAAACCTATGATTTAAATATATGGTTATATTCTTTTAAAATAATTAGTAAAGTTTCACATTTAATTAATGATGAAGGAGTATTATTTTATAAACTAAAGTTAAGTTCAAATATATTCTATTTTAATTTCTTTGAGTGTTTTAAGTTCAATTAGAGTATTTGTATTTTCAAATCATTATTTAAAACCCAAAGAGAAAATCCTAACCCCTCACTTTTTCTCCCCTCTTTCTCTCTCCTCTCATTCTCCCCTAGCTCACGTGCAGACCCCTTCCCCCTTGCCATTTTCGATTTCTCCTCCCCCAAGCTCCATTGCTGGCCTCCAGCCCTCACCGCCGACCACCATTAACTCCCATCAGGCCGGCAAGTCCCCTCCAACCAAGCCCAACTCTAGTAGTCCTTCAAAGCCGAGCGTAGCCCCTCAAAACTCAAAATGGGTTTTCTCTTACATGGCCTCACCTTGCGGACTTCTAGTGTTGTCGTGAGCAAGCCCCTAGCCACCACCTCACACCGACAGCTTCTCCTACCGTCAGTGACTACCTAGCCACCATTCCCAGTCCACTGCAACCCCCTCTTGGCCTTCTTCTTCCCCACACACTCACATACATGAGCCACGAGTTTAGCACCACAGAGCTGACGTGCGCCACTGTATGGTTTCACCTCCACCACCACGAGCTTCCCCTTCCTCCACCTACCTCCCCCTAGCTCCCTATGCCCAGCCATGGCCTCACCTTTCTCATGCAAGCCCAAACCTAAAAATGGGTTTCTTCACCTTTTAAGCTAGATCCACCACCCTCCGGTAGTTGCACCACCTCACCTCTACCATCAACATGTTCTCCTTCCACTGATGAATCTTCTTCACCTAGCTTCTCTTGACGAATCGAGTACCCTAGCCCAAACTATCACTATACATGGTTGATCATCACGTACATGATGTTAGTCGTCATGTATGATTTTTTCTACCGTCACCCACGAACTTTCCATCATGTTAGCCACTCTTACATGACCTAGATCTAGTAGCCAAAATCCTAAATCTAGATCCCGAGATAATCCTATTTCGAGCTTACAACAATGAACTCAATGGAGCGGTTACTGCTTAAGCTAGTAGCTTCCAACACCATTGGTCGTGCTCGAAAGCCAACAACATATGAGTTTACCTCGCGATGGTATAACCATATCCCTCTCTTGTATTTATGTTAGTTGATAGGTTTTAAACTGTGTTGTTAGTTGTGAAGTTCACTGTGTAGTTGTGATGAGAAGTTAATTGACTGTATTTTGATAGTTGTGGTTGTTTACTGAAGTGTTGGGCGTAGTTATGTAGTTGGCTGGTTGTACTTTGGTAGTAGTGCAGTGTGCTGTAAAGTAGCGTTGTGGGCTGTGCTATGAAGTATGAATGTGCTATGTGTGCCATGTGGTGATGTGGTAGGTGTTGTAAAAGGAGTACACGTGAAGTGTACTCCACGGGATAAAGCGATATGGCGTAGTGTGGCTGAAAGAGAGTACACTTAAAGTAGTCGTGATGCATCGTATGTGATGTGGCACATTGTATTGCAGAGAGAATATGTGTGAAGTGTACTCTACGTGGTATAGTATAGATGTAAATGAGTACACATGGAGTGTATTCTATGTGATGTAGTTGTGATGCACAGTAGGGCGTATCATGAAGATGGATGGTTGAGTAATTAATGAGCGTAGGACATGTAAAGTGTCAAGAGTTGTGGAACAAGGTTCCAAAGTAGTTGTAATATGACAAGTAGTCCTAGTGACGGGTGTCACTATGTAACCGTGTTATATCTCGAAGTATATGTGAAGTGACATAGCAAGAATATGATAGGGTATCACAATGTGATAAGAGTACGTGAGAAATTGTACTCATGTCGAGTCGGAAGTTGACGTAGAAGTCCCGTGGCGTAATACCATGTGAAGTGGTGGATATGATGTAGGTCGATAATAGTCACAAACTACGTTACATGATGATAGTAGAGTTGAGATGGACCTTGTCGTGTTAAGTATTGGGATGAACTCATAAAAGGGGTCAGAAAGTAAGGAAAGTCCTGCCAACCTGTATGGAGAAAGTTGCTATCGATGTATGGTACTTATTTACACAAGCTAGTGATCAACATATTATATATTGATATTAGGTGATAAAGAGATATGGTACATGTATATCTAGTGAGATTCGTGTATCGGACGGAATTATCATATGTAATGGATATTATGTCCTAAGTAAGAGTATGCGATGTTTTAGCCCTAGAGTTTGCTTAAAGTTGCATGGTAGGCATGGACGAGAATGAGGATAATGACGCGTAGGTTTATATGCCGTAGTGTCGTGTGTATTGATGAGGATTGGGATACATAACTTGGTCGGTCTAAGTCATACATTGTGATGAGATTAATTAGAAGAGTAAGGTATAGATCTTAGTGTCTTGACCCTAAGGTGAATCATAGGTTTCACTTTAGTGGGTAAACACTCAAGGTCGGACGTTTAATTTGGAAGAGGTATTGTGCATAAGCTAACCCCCTAAGGTGAAGCATAGTAATGGTTAAATGAGAGCACATGGGTAGATGTGAAGTGTCCTAGTGTCCGTAAATGGATCTACGATGAGTTTAGCGTAGTAAGTGAATATCCAGAATATGAGGATAGCAGGAGAGTGTCCTAAGTGAATTGTAAATCCTTTTCTAGTTTAATTGCTTGGGTACTAAATAGATACTGATACTAATTACGTGTATGTATGTAGGTTGATTGTTATCTGACACGCATGTGACTGGACTACATAGTATGAGAATAGCATGGAGATGAGAAAAATGTTATGTTCATACACCTCTAGAGCTTTCTAAAGAATAATAAAGAAATAAAAATGAAACTAAAAATATTTTTCTTTATGATGCTTTACGAAAATGAAAATAATCACGTTTTACGAAAAGACGCTAAGTATAAGTATTAAAGTATCTGTACGTATGGTCATTCTTGATAGCTCCTTTTATTGCACCCAAAGTTCGTGATTTTATTTATGTGATTGGATGCTTATACATAGTAGCTATTGGATATATTCTTTCAAAAATAAAATGAAAACTTGAGATATCTGCCTTATGATTTTGTCCCTACAAAACAAAGGGTGCCATGATTTGATGCTATGTAATAACCCTACGATGATGCCTATGTCCCGACAATGCTTAAGTTCATGTGAATGCCTTCTAAATGATCTTTTCTATAAATGAACTGACTAAGAAAAGAAAAGAAATAAAAGAAAAAGAAAAGAAAAGGAAATAAATAAATAAATAAATGAATGATATGCTGTATGAAAATACATAAGCGCCATAATGAACGAATGAAAAGAAAGAAATGCAATAAGGGTACCCAAGAAAGAGGAAAAGGGAAAGTAAAAAGCATATTGCAATGTCAGACGGGCCTAATGCCATCCAAAGAAAAGGATTCACAACCCGCAGCCATAGGCGGAATCAAGACCCAAAAGTTGATTTGCTAACTCCAGCACACGATGTGTAATAATGTGCAATGGCCCAAAGAAAATGATAAGAAATAAGAAAGAAAGTCATGACATGTATGACATTCATGAATGGTTGTTTTCTAGTTAGTTGCTAATTGTTCATAGTTGCTGATTGTTGTACTTGCTTGTTTGTTAATGGTCTGCTTGTTTGATAATTGCTTAGTCGTAGTGGCTAATTTTTACGCTTACTTATTTGTTAATTGCTTGCCTTTCTAATGATTGCTAGTTTATTAACGGCCTAAAACAATTGATAAAAATAAGAAAGATTTTTGGATTCTTTAAGAAATGAAGGCATCATATGAGGTGGGAGAAGCGACATTTACAAAAGAAAAGAAAATCGATGCTTTTTCATGAAAACCTCACCTATTAATGTTTCTGAAAAAGAATGCAAGTAATGTCATGTATGTATGTATGAGTGATAATTGCATGACTGAAAACCTACATTGTTATATTTTTAAATAATATGAAGTAATGCCTATTGAGTATTCGACTAATTTTAGTTTTTATATTTGCCCCTCCCCCTCACAAGAATTAGATGAGCTGAACATGTCAAGACGGAGACAGCCTAAGGGGAAGAGCACGACAGTCTAGACATGAAGAGAAAAAATGTATGGGTGGTCTTTTTATTTTATAAATCAAAAGTTTTTCCACTATAAAGCTTTTTATTGTAAAATTATATTTTATTTTATGACTTTGAGTCTTTCCCCTAGGTATGAGCTCAAAGGTTTTAAAACGAATGAAAATCATCTAATTTTCTAAAACTATTTTCTAAAAAAAAAGCCCCGTAGATTGTGATTTCACCCTTTCCAAAGTGGGGTTGCTACAGTTTTAATAACTTGTTCTTCAGAATCCCTTATTATGACCCCAACCCTAATTTTACCTCTAGACTTTCAATGGATGCATCCCTTTTCACCTTGTATGTTCCTATTGGGAGTTTCTCCCAAGATTGACTCAATTAAAGAGGTATAGAATGTAGTGAATTATCATGAGCACTCTTGAAACCTTCTAAGTTCTCCTTAGCATGCTTGACAACCAAATTTTAATGAGTGAAGCCTTTCCCAGGTGTAATCGATAAGACTGTTCATTCGGGTTGGGTTCTTTCGACCTGGTCTAGAACCTGGATAACCAATTTCCTATTATGAGTTTCTACCCACATTTTTAAATTCGGACCTATCCAGCTCGAATGCGGTTTTCACATTTGGGTACCGATTTCAAACTTGGTACCTAGGTTTAATTAAAAGGGTCATTACTTTAGAGGCTCAGATGCAACCCTAGCGCCTCCCCTAAAATCACTCTCATCTACTCTCTTTCTCTCTCTGTGTGCTCTACTCTACATCTAGCCCCTTCCAAAATCACTCTCATTTGCTTTATCTCTTTGTTTGCTATATGCAATGTTGAATGGTGGATTTCAGGTATGTTTATTTCTTCTCTCTTTGCTGATTTTGGATTTGTTTTGATGAGAATGTTTGGATGTTTGAGAAGTATTTTTTTTTTTAGTTAAATATGTTTAGTTGAACAAAGGAAAAATAAACATTTTCCTAAGCACTTGAAGATTGGGTTTGTTGCTATGTATATAAAAGGAAAATAAGTAATAGATTTGTTTCTAAGAATTCAAGAATATCTATTTCTAATTAAAATAGATATAATTACAGTTCCCCCATAGAGTCAAAATATTTACATGGAGTGCATGCAAGGAGGGTCTCCCCACTGGCTTAAACCTGAAACACAGAACAATCATACCGGTCGATACATGTAAAATCTACAAACTCAAGCTAGATAATACTACGCATTTGTTGGTGTACTGTGCTCACTTGCAAGATATTTGGTCGAGCCACCATAGCCTGGTAGCTCTCGATATAACTATAGGTCAACATAATTTTAGGCATATATTTCATCACATTTGTAGTGGTGGTTAAATAGAGGCAACATAATTGTTTAATGCCTGCTTGGTGTCTATGGTACAAGAGGAACAAATGGCTCCATGGGGATGAATTAGTTTTCCCAGTGCAATCTTTGGCTAATGCGACAGCACTACTACAAGCACATAAAGACACTGCACGGTTGCATAAGACAAAGAGTGCCTTGCGTTGGATGGCTGAAACCGTCTTAAGGAACTCTGAAGTTAAATGTACTGGTTGGTGCGATCTTTGCTAATCAACAAACAGTAGGTGTGAGGGTAGTCCTCTATGAAGTGAGGGTCATGTACTTTTAGGACTAGTATCAAGGAAATGGTAGTGTCGGACCCTTCTGAGATCAGGGCTATAGTTGTGTTTGCCGATAGGAATAGAGACACTTATTCTGAAAAGCGACTCACTTCTCATGATTAACCGATTGGTGGGGGATTTCAAACCGTAGCATGCACATGAGACTATCATACAACATGCTAGACACTTATTCTTTAAGTTTATAAGCTATTATGTTCAGCATGTTAGCAGGCTAGGCAACTCAGTTGCACACAAAATGGCTAGATATAGGGGAGAACAGTGGCGGTCTGGATCGGCCAAACCGACCGGACCGGACCGGACCAAACCTGGTTCCGGTCGATTTCAGTCCAAAATCATTAGACCGGATAGGTTCTATCCCGATCCCGATCCCGGTCTGGGTTGTTCCCACCCAGGGCCGGACCAGACCGAACCGATCTATAGTTAATATATATATATATATATATGTATTGAATATATTATATATTACTTAATTAACTTATACATTACTATTATTTAATAAGAGTATTAGTATTATATAATATTATAAGAGTTAATAGTTATAAACTTATAGTATAAATATAGTACATTGTATATGTATACATTTATAATAGTATAATCAATAATGTATTAATATAGTTAGATTAACATGTTAGTATTAAAATAACATCTAGTATAAATTTATAATTGTATAGTTACTATAATATATGTTAGTTAAATTTATAATACTTCAACAATTAACATGTTAGTTATAGTATTAGAGTTTATAACTAATAACTATATATTTAATATCAATGTATTATTAAATTACTATAACTACATAGAGTATAGTTTAATAAGAGTATTAGTAATTTAGTATTATATTATTACCAATTTTTCTAGTAGTCTAGTATAGTGAGTCTATAGAGTCATATACTAATATACTATAGACTATAATCTATAGTTAATTAGTTACTATACTTTCTATTTATAGTCTTATAGACTATAGTATTGGAAATTTAGACTAGTTTTAAGTTTATAACTTTATATATTTAGTAAATTAGTTTTAATATACTATCATATTCTTTAATGTATAAGTGTAGATACATATGACTTGTGAGCATTAAAATAATATCTAGTATAGTATATGTTAGTTAAATTAGTATAGTTAAATTAACAAAAACATGTTAGTATTAAAATAAGCTAATAACATCTACTCATCTAGTATAGTATATGTTAGTTAAATAACTTCAATTTATAATACTATAACATGTTATTTATAACTTAAAAGTATTAGAGTCTTAGACTATTGATAGTTGATAACTTGATATTATATACTAACTAGTAACTACTAAGTTTATCACTATAGTCTATATATGTATATGATTTATGTATATCAATGTATTATTATATTTTTTCTTGTATAAATAATAACTATATATATTATATTGGGGTTTAACTTGTTTTGTAATTAAATTTTAATTAACCTTCTAACATTCTAATTAAATTAACAAATAATATGTGTTAAATTATGTATTTTAATATGTTTAATTAAATAATATTTTTTATATTTTTGCCAAATATGAAAAAAAAAATATTATTTAGTTACACATATTAAAATTTATTTAACACATTATTTATTAACTTAATTAGAAATTTAGAATGTTAGAAAATTAAAAAAATGAAAATCTTGTAATACTAGAAGGTACGGCACCGTTTAGTGCAAATGTAGCACTAAACGGCGCCGTTTAGTTAACTTCCAGTGACTGGATTGCTTGAACTAGCGTCGTTTCACGCGACGCCGTTTCACGCAACTCTTTTAATTAAACCCCCCACTGGATTGCGTGAAACTGCGTCGTTTCACGCAACCCTTTTAATCAACCCCCAGCCTTTTTCCTTCGAAAACTAGTTGGTCCTAATTTACGCAATCCAGCAAAAATCCTAGCCTCCAACCCTCCACTGCTCCTTGCGTCGCCCAGCAACCAGCGGCCCTGCAAATCCTAGCCCAGCCTCGCCGACAAGTCACCACCTAACCCATAAGCTATTGGCGCACCGCCAGCGGCCCAGCAACCACTATTCGGTCTATCTCTCTCTCTAACTCAATCTCTCTTCCTCTCTCTCATTAAATCTTCTTTATTTTATCTTATTTTGAATATTCCACAATTTATTTAGTCTTGGTACTGATATTATTATTTTTATAGCATATTCGAGTGTTGGATTAGAATTGTTGAATAAGAAGTTTCGTGGACATCCGTGCAAAACCTTAACTATATGTGTCTCACAGCACATTTTATTGTTGATAACTGGAAGCTACACAAGATGATTCTTTCTTTCACTTTGGTTGAAAATCACAAGGGTGAAACACTTGGTAAAGGTATAGAGGTGTGTTTGACTGATTGGGGGCGACCGAAAATACTTGCACTCACTCTTGACAATGCAGGTTCTAATAATGAGGCGGTTTCTTTTTTGAAAAAAAAAAAACCAAGTATAGGAAGGACACGATCCTAGAACATCAATTCTTGCATGTTTGATGTTGTTGCCATATTTTGAACTTGGTTATCCATGATGGCTTGAAAGAATATGAGGAGTCTATCGCAAAGGTAAGGCTTGTTGTAAAGTATGTTAAGTCCTCCTCTCAAAGGTGGAGTACATTTCAAAAATGTGTGAGGTTGGAAGATATTTGATCCAAAAGTCATGTTTGCCTAGATGTAAAAACTAGGTGGAACTCCACCTATCTTATGTTGGAGAGGGCAACAAAATTTTCAAAGACCTTTGATCGGTTGGAGGAAGAAGATCCAGGCTTCCTTTGTAGTATTAGAGATGATGATGATGAAGATGATGAAAATGATGGAGATGAACATGTTAGAAGAAACTCAAAGAATTTAGGGCCTCCCGATGCATCCGATTGGGAGAAATGTAAGTTGTTTGTGAAGTTTTTTCAATTATTTCATTACGCAACTTTACCTTTCTCAAGAGGTGATTATATAACTTGCAATATTTTCTTTATGGAGTTGGTTAGTATAGCTAATGGCATTAATTTAGAATGTGAAGAATGAATCACAGCGGTGAAATCAATGGCTAAAAATATGAAGAAAAAGTTTGAAAAATATTGGGAGAACTTAGATAATTAGAATATATTGTTTTATGTTGGTATTCTTCTTGATCCTCGTTACAAGATACGATATCTTGATTTTGGGTTGCGACAAATGTATAGACATGAGGTTGCAAAAGCCATTGATTTAAGTTTGAAGGTGAAAAATGCATTTACTAGCATGTATGAGGCATATATAGAGAATGAACCTGAGAGTTCTCCACAGCGGTCAAGTTCCCCACCTGATGATGTAGGCTCTTCAGGTGGCTCATTTGCATCTAGAAAGGCAAAGTTGATGGCTCAATTTAAATCTGAGTTACAATCAGAAGATTCCTTAGAAAGCAAGTCAGATGTTGATAGAGATCTAGCTGAAAAATGTGAGGATCAAGATGATGGTTTTGACATTCTAAATTGGTGGAAAATGAATGCAGTTAGATATCGCATACTTTCAAAGGTTGCTCGCGATGTACTAGTAATACCGGTATCTTCTGTGGCCTCTGGATCTACATTTAGTACTGCGGGTCATGTACTTGACCCTTTCGAAGTGGTTAGTCTGATGACGGTTGAAGCCCTCATATGTGCACAAAATTGGATTCGTACTTCTTCTACTCCAATAAGCCTTAGGAGTTTGCTGGATGAGGTGGATGAATTTAAAAAGTAGATGGATATAGGTATATCACAAATTTACTTTTCATATCTTTTGTGGTTTATTTTGTTTTTCTTCTATGTTATCATAAATTGTTATATAAATTTATTTAACTTGTTTCATTTTAAATTTATATGTCTAGACTTAGTTGCGGACTTTGCTGAATCTGTGGAGGCGTCAAATTCAATGCCTACAGGCCCTACAATGAATGTTGATTAAAAATTAATGAGGTGAGAAAATTATTTAGTACTATACTTGAAAATGAATTAGTTTATAATTTTATATAGTACACAGGTTGACTTGGGTTTTTAATTTTTGTATATGATTGGGGTCAACATGTGGTTGTGGAGACAAAAGTTTAAAAATGTCTAAAAACTGATTTGGTGTTTTTGGTTATTAATTGCTCGTTGTTAACTTGTTAGTAACTTAGTTAATACTTAGTTATGTAACCATGTTAAGTTGTTAACTTATTTAATATTAGTGTCTACATGTGGACACTACATTATCTTAGACGTAGATCGCATTTTGGATTGAGGTTTGCAATTTGTAAATTTGTAATAACTTATGTGTGATTTTTTTTTATTGGTTTTTTTATTTTTAACATCTTTTTTCTGTTATTTAGATTCTTTGAATTATCTTAGACTTAGAGAGTGTTTTGTATTGAGGTTTGTAATTTGTAATAACTTTTATGTGATATTTTTTCTTGTTAGTTTTTAACATCTTTTTTATCTTATTTAGATTCTTTAAAGTTTGAATTCTACTTGTGAAATGTGAACTATAGAATTATATTATTTAAAATTAAATTTACAGGCCTGACTTCATGAATCACAAAAATGGGTTGATTGGCCTATTCCAAGTCTCTAATGGTCCAGTCTGGTCGGTCCTCCAAGGTTGGACCGACCAGATTAAATGGATCGATCGGACCGATTAGACCCATCTTGTCCCAAATGGATCGGTCTGATCCGATCTAGTCCGTCAATCTTCTCCAAGATCGACCGAATTGGACCGAGCTCTCCCCTAACTAGATATGTTTAACATGCTCAGGGTATAACTATTTGGACGGACTCTTGTCCAACTTTTGTTAGTGACGATGTATGGATGGATTATTTTATTTTATTTTTTTATGCGATATATGGATGGACTATGCTTTGTAATCTGCTTGACAATCAATGATTAATGAAGTATTTTTATTAAAAGAAAAATCGGAAAGGAGCAAGGGCAAGTGAGAGTGGCGACCCGGTTTTCCATCCATGACTCTTTCTAAAAAATAAGGAAAACACTTTTATCTTTTGAAGTTTTGTTTAAAATCCATTTCTGAGTTGAAAAAAAAATATTTTTTTATTTATTTAATAATTAAATAAATATTTTTAAATGATAATATTATTTGTTTTTTCTTAAAAATATTTTAATATACCCAAAAATATAATAAACATAAAATAAGTAAATACATTTAACCTATTCGAAATACTTTCAAACTACACCTCTTAAAAGATAATGTTCATTTTCTGATAATAATGGTCATATCCGGAAAGACATATATATGAACATCACGAACGTATTCATCGAACACAATATATTTTAGAAGACATTTTATAAAATAAATGTTTTTTAATAAGATATTAATTTTATAAAAATATGTTTCTTTAAATATTATTATATAAAAAATTAAGAAAAATGATATGTTTGTATTTTTTTGTCTTTTACTTTCCCTTCTAATTAAAACGTCACGTCGGTTAATTAATCAAGCGTCTATGTATTGGATAACGCTAGTATGTGCGTTGGAATTTACAGCAATTTTATTTTCTTCATTTTTTTATCAGTTCAAAATATTTTTAAAAAATAAAAAAATATGAAAATATTAATAATTAATTTCTTAATTATTAAATAAAAATAAAATATAAGAATATAAGAATATATATAAAAAAATAAAAAAAATAGACATATTATATTTTCCTTATGCATACATTTGCACGTAGGAGCAGAAACATTTCATTTCTACTAAGCGACAAATTTTTGTAAGAGTAGTTCTAATCCCAATGTGAAAGAAATTTCGAATCCCAATGTCTCACAACCTTTCAAAAAAATCTCCAATCTCTTTTCGTAAATTCACAATCCAAACCTGTCTTCTTCTCCGCCAAATATCTTCCAAAACTGCCACAAAAAACGTGAGATAAATTCAAAACCTTCTAAAAATTCTAATGCCTTAGAAAAAAAAAAAAAAGAGTTATATTTATAAGTCAATAATAAGAACATGCGCATTGGATCATCACATCTGCTAAAACCACGAATTGGGATAATGACATTTGATCGGTGAGAAACTGTGTAGTAAAAAAAAAAAAAAAATTAAAAAAAATACTTTAATTATAATTAAATTATATAAAAATAATTTTATAAATTGATGTGATTTTATATAAATTATTAAATTATTAAATTATTTTTATTATAAAATAAATATAACAAATAATATAAAATTATATCAATTTATAAAATTGTGCGTTGTAGAACATAAAAAGCGGCTGTGGAGAAGAATTAACTCTTTTAATTCTGGACGATGCTACCATGTCCATAAATGCATTTCAGAATTTTCTTATTTATTTTTTAAATATTTCTTCATAAAAAAATCACTTAATTAATTATTAAGACTTTTATTTTAAACAAAAAATAAGAAACGAAAAACCGATCAACCATCATCTTATATCGGTTCAAGCAAATATTATGAATGATATATACATGTTCTAAACATACCAATTTCATGCAACTCTTTTATAAAAAAAAAGTGAGTTTTACTGTCAAAATATATGAAAAGTTCTATTTTTCTAGATGAGCCTATTTTTTATACAAAATTTGCATAAAATTTATACTTAACATTATTTAAAAAAAAATAATAGTCTTATTATTTCACTACAATGTTTTTAATATTTGTTTTCTTTTTTTTAAGTTTTGAAAAAAAAAATTCTTTTATTTAATAATTAAAAAAATAATTATTAGTAAAGTTTTATATTTTTAAAATTTTTTTAATAATTAAAAATATTGAAAAATAATAAAAAGAAAAATATTATAAATAATAAACAAATAATAATAAAATTATAAGAATATTCACAACAACCTCATTATTATTTAACCAAATTTTAACTAAAAATTCCACGTCTCACGTGAAAAACGTTTTTCTCAAGCCCGGCCGTTTAATGCACACATTTATTAATTTATTTATTTTATGGATCGATGAGAAAATTGTGCTTGCAATTTCCTATCCACCCCAGCATTATCTACACAGACTACACTCATCACATCTATAAAAGCAAAGCAGGCTTTAGCCCTCCTCAGCATCCTTGACTACCGATCACAAAAACACAAAAACACTTTCAATTAATATCCAAGTTTACAATAATGATCTGCAGCATCAAGATGAGCGTGTCCCCAGGCGTGCAACCGTCGTCCACAGAATCGCCTCTATCTCCGTCTCGCCCGCCAACATCTCTACCGCTGCGCACAATCCCCGGCAGCCATGGCTGGCCACTGCTCGGCCCCATCTCCGACCGCCTCGATTACTTCTGGTTCCAAGGCCCCGAAACTTTCTTCAGGAAGCGAATTGAAAAGTACAAGAGCACTGTTTTCCGTACAAATGTCCCTCCCTCCTTCCCCTTCTTCACCAACGTTAATCCTAACGTTGTAGCTGTCCTCGACACCAAGTCTTTCTCGCACCTCTTCGACATGGATCTTGTTGAGAAGCGGAACATCCTTGTTGGCGATTTCATGCCCAGTGTCAAGTATACTGGAGATGTTAGGGTTTGCGCTTACCTTGATACTTCTGAGCCACAACACTCCAATGTATGTTCCCTTACTTTTGTCTCTTCCCGTTTGAACTTCTTCCACTCCATAACTTTTGGAAAATGATTAATGCAAATTCTAGGAGGATCAAAATCTATTAAAAAACTTATATAATTCATTAAAAGAACTTAATTTTCTAGAATAAATTTCACTTTTCAAAAAGCATTAGATACGCTCTTAAATTTATAAATAGCATTATTCTTATTCTTATTTATCCTAAAACCGATGTACAATCTTTTTTTTTTTTTTTTATTTTATTTTATGTAGAACCCACCATTTTTTTTTTGAAGGAAATTGAGTTAGGTTCCCATAATTCATGCTAATGATCCGTCAAAAATTCCGAATTGAAACTTTTATTCTGATTTATACAGAAGATGATATTCGAAACAAATAGCCTCAAAATATCACAAGTAATATTAAAAACTGCTCTCTTGCATATTTATTTTAAAAGAGTGGATTTATTATTAAATATATATATATTATATTTAATTTAGTTTTTTGAAAATGAATAAGTAAGAATTACACATTTTAACTCGATAAATGTTATTTTGGTAATTAAATTATGGATTCACTTGACTTTTCTATGGGAACAACGAAAAACCAAGTTGAATTTTCCAAACCTATCTCATGTGCTATCCGTTTCATGGTTGGCTTCTTTCACTCATGGAAAGGGTCTGACACCCGATAATATGTGTCTCGACTGTGTTTTATTTATTTAATGATTAAAAACATATTTTTTAATAATTTTAAGAATTTTTTTAAATATTTAAAAATATTAAGGAAATATATAAAAAATTAAAATACACTTCTGCGAACACGTGTCGGTAAGCCCAACATGATCCTTCTTTCTATCATCAGTGCATATCGAAGCTCTAACAGAACGACAAGAACTTCAAAAATAAATTAAGATGGGACGTACCACTGGGACCATAATAATTTAAGGTGGTCCACCAAGTTTCTGGGCTACGAACAACGTTTTTACAGCTATATTAACACGTCAAGCATGCAGTCACATTGTCATTTTCAACTTTAAAAAATAATCAACATATATATTATAAAGAATGATTAACGCCCGATAAGATGAATTAAAATGAATTGAATTTATTTTTTAATATTATTATTATTTTAAAATTTGAAAAAAATATGTTAAAATTTAAAAAAGGTGTATAAAAATTTATATTTTATATAAAAAATTATAAAAAAATAATAATAAAATGAAGATGAGTTAGAGCCCATCTTCGAATATAAACCGAGCCTAACAGCCGTCAATCTACTATAACACACCTGCATACTCTTTTATAAATATTGTTTATTATTGTTATTATTTTTTTTTTTGGTTTCAAACCGTCGGTGTGCAGTTTCGGCTGTTGCCATTCATTTTTCTTTTGCTTAAGTTGATCGGTAGGATATTTTCTCTCTATTCATGCCTTCTTAGGCCCGTTTGTATTCGGAGATAAGTTCAGCTCATCTTAATTTATCTTCATTTTATTATTATATTTTTATAATATTTTATATAAAATATAAATTTTTATACACTTTTTTTAATTTCTAATATATTTTTTTCAATTTTCAATATATTTTTTTCAAAATTTAAAATAATAATAATATTAAAAAATAAATTAAATTTATCTCAACTCACCACACAAAAGCACTTTTTATAATGAAGTTGTCTTTATCATAAATGTAAAATATTATTACCAGACCCGATCTGATCTTTAGATGATTTGTTAGCGTGTATGTTTGTTCTTCTTCTGATTGCTAGTGTTGGCCGTTCTGCTGGAATGTGATAAATTTGAAATTAGAATTAAAATAAATGAAAATATCAAAATCAATACTTTAATAGAAAGTAATAAATTTGCAGAGTCTGATATTTGGTGGTATTGAAAACTGTCTAGCTAAATTTATAAAAGGAAATTCTCTAATCAAATTTTGATCAAATTTTAACTAGAGCATTACTAATACTCTAGTCATTACAATATAAACTAATATTCTTAAAAGATTCCATGACTAATATTCTTAAAAGATTGCATGAAACTCAAATGCTGATGAGCACAAGTCTGTTCAGAGTTTATTTAGCTAATTAATTCCATTGGTTTGAAGGCTATTCTAAAAGCTTCTCTTTTCTTCTGCATAAAATGGCATGCATGAATTCAGAGGTCTCAATGGGCTATAAGGTCTTCTAGGATTATTTGTAGCTGCAGGCATACATAAAATCCTATACAATACATGGAAAATCAGAGATAAGTTGAACACTTGAATAGCCAATTTGAGATTTGGTAATTATCGGCCTAGCTAGCTAGGTAGGTCTACATGAACATGTTTGTTCTTTAAATTCTCCTTTTTGACTGAATATGTTCTTGTTTTAATTATCTTGTAATAAAGTTTTAGGATCTTGTATTACGAACTCAAAGATTCCATAAAACAACATATATGTACTATGAGTTATGAATTTTAGGTGATTTATTACAAATGAACATAATTGATAAAAAGAAAAAAAAAAGCATTTTAAGTATATGTTTAAAATTGCGATGGGAAATAGTTTACAACTTTAGAGATTATAATTTATAATTTAAATAATAAACTTTATATTTCAAAAATGGTTTACTGTTGATAAATATATATATCTAAAGCCTTTTTAAAATTAGTTACTGTAATTTTTTTAAAAATTTATAGTTATTTGTATGAGTTTTTTTTATAAAAATTTTAATTTGGTATTTATTGAAAAAATGTTGACTTCCAACTTTTTTAACTGGTTAAAATAATTTTAATAAAGTTACTAAACATGTTATTTTTTCTTTAAAAGTGTTTCATTGTTTAAAAAAAAATTAAAATTTTGAAACGTAATTTCGAACAAGCTCTAAGAAATGATCAAGAACACTAAGACCAATTAATATGCATGTACAAAAATATATACAAAAATTACATGATGAACACATAACCTAGTTGCAAAAATATCTAAGAATCAATCAATTATGTATTTGAAACTTAACGAATTAATCAAGATTCGTGGTTTCATCATTGATCATAACGTATTTATTAGCACATCATAATGACACCCTAGAAAACATGTCGCATGAGCCAAAACACATCAGACCCAAAAAATCTCATCTAAGAAACATATAGAATCTAAAGATTTCATGTTCTTGAGAAATCATACATGACAATTTTCTTAGGGCCCCAAAAGAAAGGATGGGGTCATGGGTTTTAACTTCACAGATTCGTCCTCTCTTCAAAGAAAAAAAAAAGGACGAGAAAAGTGTTGAATGTAATTCTGTAGTGTTTGGAAACAATTTTCATTTTATCTTGTTTTATTCTATCACATTTTTATCTTAAACATCATTCTTATCATAAATACTTTCCAATTAATTATTATAATTTTTTCAAACTAATTATTATAATTTTCTCAAACTTTTAAATAAAAAATAATTTTATTTTTTCAAATTTCAAAATAGAAATAAGATTAAAAATTATATTTTAATAATATTTTAATTCTATAATATTTTTTATTCAATTGATTCGTAAGCAACTTACACGTACCTTGTAAAAAGGGTTTCTCTCTCTCTTTTCAAAATCTAAAAAATACTTAATTAAAATGATCTCATTATTATTTACCCGCCATCTTATTACTATTTATAAAATTTTAATCTCATCTTACATCATTCTCCAAGCATCTCATAAGTCATCATCATTATTTAATATCTTGAATTCTTGAAAAATCAAAGTAATTAACACTTAATATATGAGTTCATTTAACTTAATAATAGTAAAGATCAACCACTATGCAGGTTATAGCGAGTTTGAATAATATTATGTTGAACTGACAATATGTGTATTAACATTTTAATCACTATGGCCAAAATTCATGAATACATTCCAATGATCAAAGTAAATTATCATTGTTAATATGTTATAGTCTTATTAGGTAAAATATCGAACTTTATCAGTACCTATTCGACCTTGACCATGACCATACTAAGGTTCTATTTGAATAGTGAGATAGAAATGTTAAATATTATAAAAGTTAAATAATTTTATAAAAATTAAATAAAATATTATTAGAATATTAATTTTTAAAATTATTATTATTTTAAGATTAAAAAAAAATTAAATTAAGATGTGAAAAAATTAATTATTTATTATATTTTATATAAAAATTAAAAAAAATTGTAATAATGAGATAAAATGCACAAACGGGACCTAATTTTTCCATGTATGCTCCATGCAGCTTAAGAACTTTGCCATGGACATCCTAAAACGAGGCTCAAAAACCTGGGTTGCTGAAGTGTTAGCAAACCTGGAGACAATGTGGGACAGCATCGAGTCGACGATCTCCAAGTCAGGCAGTGCCAGCTACCTAATCCCTCTCCAACAGTTCATCTTCAAGTTCCTCATCAAAGCCCTAGTCGGCGCCGATCCCTCTGTTTCCCAAGAAATTGCTGACTGCGGTTACATCATGCTCGACCGCTGGCTGGCTTTCCAGCTTCTCCCCACTGTAAAGATCGGCGTCCTTCAGCCTCTAGAGGAGATCTTCTTGCATTCTTGGGCCTACCCATTCCTCCTTGTTAGCGGGGACTACAACAAGTTATCTGACTTCGTGAAAAAAGAAGGTATTGTTTATAAACTACTGCTCCTTAATATTTCACCCAAATAAACAAAAAAATAAAAAGAAAAATATTTTAGTTATAAAAAATTATATAAAATAAATTTATAAATTAATAAAATTTGATGTGATATAGTAAAAGTATAAAAGTATAAAATACTTTTATTAAGTAGATCGGATGAATTCATAAAATTATGATAACTTTATATAATTTTATTTTTTGTATCTGTAATAAGTTTTTAAATAAAAACACTTTGTAATTTGCATTAAATAGAATCTATTCCGAGATGGAATGGCATAAGAATCAATTCATTCACTTATTTATTTGTGTGTTCATATAGGTAAGGAAGTACTAAGAAGAGGGGAGACCGAGTTTGGACTGAGTTCAGAAGAGAGCCTTCACAATTTGCTATTCATTCTGGGCTTCAATGCCTTCGGTGGGTTCTCAGTTTTTCTACCGGGTTTAGTGAGTAGAATAGTGAGTGACAAGACTGGCTTACAAGAAAAGATAAGAAAAGAGGTGAAAGAAAAAGGTGGGTCGACTCTGAGCTTCGACTCGGTAAAAGAGATGCCACTGGTTATGTCAGTCGTGTATGAGACCCTACGACTCAGCCCGCCTGTGCCGACTCAATACGGCCGAGCTAGAAAAGATTTTCAACTGAGTTCACACGACTCGGTATACAGTATCAAAAAGGGGGAGCTACTCTGTGGGTATCAGCCGTTGGTAATGCAAGACGGAAAGATTTTCGATGAACCGGAGAGTTTTAAACCGGACCGATTCACGAATGAGAAAGGATCCGAGTTACTGAATTACTTGTATTGGTCCAACGGGCCGCAAACCGGGTCCCCGAGCGCATCGAATAAACAGTGTGCGGCGAAGGACTACGTGGTCCTCACAGCGGCTCTGTTTGTTGCTTACATATTTTCTAGGTATGATTCGATTGTTGGAGACTCGAGCTCGATCACAGCCGTTGAAAAGGCAAAGTGAGGTTATGATTGATTATATGATAAGCTGTTTGTGGGCATTTAAGTTTTGTCTATATAATCAGAAGAAGCAAGCAGACATCTTTATTTTATAGAAGTATAAAGTGAAAAGAGGTTTTATAAAAATAAATTTTTATATTCATATAATTTTATATAATATGTTAAATTTATTTTAAGATAAAAATAATTTTATAATATAATGTATTATATTAATTTATAAATTTATTTTTATAAAATCTCATTATAATTAAAATATTTCTCTTTGCGTCAAGTTTAGGAGATGTCCGTAATCATGAATGAATTATAAAGTGTTTACTGTTTATTGTGGAAAGTTGCCATCAATCTAACTGGCCAAAATGGTCAGTCAGGATTTCCTACTTAACTATTTGGTCTTAAAATATGAAAAGTTTTTCTGCAGATCGATCGGTCCGTTAAGTGCTCAAAAATAGCCTAACAATTGTAGTTAATTATAGACCGACACGTAATATTAGTACACCAACCATTTTAAGAGCTCAACTACACGGAATAATCTGCATCTCCTCGGTCAAACAGTCTCAGTCGAACACCCCTTCCCTGTTTTTGCAAGAATAACCCCTATTGTTTGTAGACCAGCTCTGTCGAACAGCCCCAGCGCCCCGCCATCATAGCCACGCTCTCCTTGGTCAAAGACAAGCCCCCCAGCGTCAACCAGCCCAGCCCCTATTTTTGCAGACCACCCCCGTCGAACAGCCGCAATGCCAATTCTATCTCACACTAACATTCGCACACTATCATTGGTCCGTAGCCAAGCATCCTTGCCACCAAGTAACAGTCATGGATGGCCGATTCAAGTATTCCCGATGTTTTTTAGATATTTTTTATCTTTGACATAACAAGTATTTGACAGAATGTTTCAATAAATTTTTTATCTAGTTTTTGGTGTAATTGGTGTTGCATCATGCTTTTTTATAATATAATTCTTTGCTATTGATCAAATGTATTTGATTGGTATTATTCATTTTGTTCATTGAAGTATGGGTTTGTAAGAGGGAATGAGTTTAAAGATAATATATGCAAAGTGATAAAAAGGAAAAACTAAATGTGATATTGTGTGAAATAGTTAGTCAAATAAGAAGAACATAAGTGAGAAGACAAAGTTTGATTATTCAAATTCAATTTACTAAAAAACAAACTAGTGTTTAAAACACAACTTGATTTGCTATTAACTTAAAAATATAGAAGAGTTGACTTGTTACAATTTTCTACAAAGCTTATAAATATGGAATTCAAATATTATATCAAACAATTTAATTAATCAATAAAACATTAACTTTAAAGAAATTATTATTTCAAGAGTAGTATTATAAGCAATTAACGGAGAATTTTTTTTATTTAAATTTTGACAAATTATTTTAATCATCATAGGGCTGATACTTAGTTTAGGTATTCAAATGCCAAATTAGTGTAACATGCCTACAATTTAAACCAATACAAATATAACAAAAAACAAAGGCACCTAATATTTATATTTCATTAATATAATTAAAGTAAAAAAAGGAAAGAAAGTGAGCATGATCTATCCAAATTTGAGTATAAGTGAGAGAGAGAGACACATTAGGTTTACTGTTGTCAATCACACTTGTCCCATAGCTCTAAATTGACTGAAAGAGATTAGAAATGTCAATTATATAAGGGCGTGGGTTTACGAAAGAGATTTCGTCGGGGGAGAAGGGTGAACAGGGGAACGACGAGAAAAAACGAAGGGATCGAATAAGTGAAGTGAAAAATGAGATATCAGATGAGGGAAATGATAGATTCCTTCCTTAAACTTAACACGTGTCAATTTATAATTGATGGGCTATTTCTTAAAGCCTAACAGCCAGACCGACCCTAGCATTAAAAGGAAATAAATATTCACCAGATGGACAGTGGACTAACAATAAATTTATAAGAAAAACAATAAATGATTTATAAATAATTATTAGATATGTTTGAAGAATAATACTATTTTGACATTTTATTTTTACACTTTATGTATTTTATTTTAATTTTTAATTTTTTTTTCTAAGAAAGTGATTAATAGTATATTGACATTTTTTATATTTTTTTAAAAACATTTTAAAATAATAAAAAATATAAATGAAAAAATTAGAAAAAATTAGAAAAAAAAATGAAAATTTAATTTTACACTAGCGATACCTTACAAAAATTCTAGTCAAGCAACAGAGTAGCATTGCTCATTTTTTAAATTGAGATTTTTTTTAAGGAAAGCAAACTGCATTCATGAATTAACGAGCATTATAACTAGACTTAAAACATACATTACAAACCAACTAAATAATAATTTATAACTCTCTAATACACTAGAAGTGACTGACATGGCTTAATCCTAGCTGTAATTCTCTCAAGAACACCATCTGAAAAACAGCTCAACTCTATCCAATATAAAGTTAACAACATAACCAAACAAATCCCATCATGTTCTAAGACAAGATAGGATAAAACTCATTCGAGTAAAAGTTTAGGGGGGAAACACTCTACGGACCAGAAGTCCTAAAGACCATGTTTTTTGGTTTTTATTAAAATAAAATAATGGACATAAATTAAAATAATTGGGAAAATCGAAACACAACGATCCGATTTTCAACCTTGAAGGATTTTTTAAAAAAAAAAACAAGAAAATCGATGTTATCAGCGGCATGTGGACCCCAGTGGCCTAGGTCTCTTCGGCGTCACACGTGGCAGCGGAAATACCCCTTCTAGGGTGACACACAGAGAGCAAAACTCTCACTGTAAAAGGCGCATGTGTAACATGCGCCACTCTGATCGGCGCAATTTCATCGCGAGGGAGAAGAAAGGAAGGCCTAGGAGTGTCAAAATGTGTCAACGGGTCGTATTCATGTCGTATCAAAGCATGTACATTACGCCTAAAAGGTCAGCACGAACATGACTTGTTAAGGGTTTCGTGTCGAAAACTTCAACCCTAAAACAACCGGTTAAGATAACAAATTGACACGACACAACCTGTTAAGATCCATTAACACTATATTGACATGATGCGACTTGTTCCAACCCGCAAACTTGTTATTTACCTATTTGAGTTTAACCTAATTAATTTTATCCAATATTAAAATTTAAAAAACAGCTATAAAATATAAAAAATCAATTACAAATTACAATCCTAAAACTACAATCCAATAAGTAATACACTATAAAATATGATAAATATATAAATATGATAAACACACAAATGTAATTTACACATTGTAAAATATTAAAATTATATCACAAACATAATAAACAATAACGGGTTAACTCATTAATGACTCTTTAAGAAGTGCTTAAATGGGATATGTAAGTGCCTAAGAGTATAAAACTAATTTTAAATTAGGATTTTTTTATAATTTAGGTCAATGATATAAAGGTAAAATCAAGTTTCTTAAATGGTCTTAACGGATCATAGCGGGTTATAACGAGTTAATCTGTTAATGATCCTTTAAGAAGTTGTGTTTTAAAGGGTTGACCTATTTTGACCTAACCCACTTTTATTGTGTCATGTTTGTTTTGAGCTAACGGACCATATCACATATTATCACACTTAGACATGAAGGATCGAAGAAACGAAAAAGATGAGGGAAGGAAGGCAAGGCGGAAAACATAAAAAGAAAGGAAAAGAAAACATAGAAAAGAAATATGGAGGAGAAGGAGGGAGTAAAAAGGGGGGGAGGTGGAGGCACAACTTAGCGCCCCCCCCTGCCTCCCCACCCAAGCGGCGAAACTAGGGCTTCTTTTGAGAGCTTTTTTCTTTCTTGGCATCGGATGATTTAGTTTCTATACGACGTTTGAAATTGAGACTCTTGATACTCACATCTATTATTGGATTACATATTAATTAAAATTGATATGTAAATAATTTTAATTATATGACATGTCATAGAACGATAGTACCAATGGTACCTAATAATTTTTCATAGCTTTTGGGGCCATAAATATTGCTTAGATTGTAAGTGAAATGATGACTTTCTAGTTTATTAAGAAGGAAAAAGCAGTAAGCTTTTTCCCATAAAAACCGTATGCTCGCCCCTCGCGAAGAGGGGGAGTTGTTTCGACACCACCTACCTCCCCTCTTTGCCAGCTTCAGTCATACCGCCTACTCCTTTTAATTTTCTATTTTTGGTAGTTTTCATAGCTTTTTTCTGATAGCACCTCCCCTTGCAGAATCTTCTGATTTTTGGCAGCATAGGGTTGGTACGTGCCCCTCTAGAAGCTTTCCTAAGCCCCAATCTTCACGGGCGTGAAAGAAGTATGCTCGTACAAGAGGTGCATATGTCTCACACGTTGTCGTGCCTCCATAAGTCTCCACGTGGCCTTTTTTGGCTTAGTGGCCTCGGATCTCTTTAATCTGTCTACTCGCTTCTCTCTAGTAGTGGCACATGGCCTACACACACCACCATCGCTAGTATCGTCCTTTAGCCAACGACTCATCAATGGATTTAGTTGCTACACTATGTTCTAGCTTTCTCTAATCAAAGATCAAATGAAAGTGGACATGGCGAGTTCTCACAGTTAATCTGGACTAATATAGTGTAGTCACCTAAAATCGTCACCAAGCGGTCTTCTATTTACGAAAATTAGGTAGGAGCCATTCATTTGGCTCCAATCACTCATTTTATTGTTCTTTTTGTATTACATTGCGTATTAGTTTTTTGAGAAAATTGTTGGAGACTCCAACCCCACTCAAATTTATATCTTGTTATCTTTTAGTTCATCCAATATACTAAACTTATATAGGAAAAGAAAAAAAGAAAACTAGAGGCTGGACGGGCGTAAATTATTTTTTCACACCAGCCAATTAACACATGCCATGTAGGCATTTCTAAGAGCACAAAAATGGACCTGCATACACCAAAACTTTCATTCTTTCTTTCTCTCTCTCCCTCTTCTTCCCCCATCCGCACTCATTGAAAAAATCGAAGAAGGATTTGATCCGCAACTCCGTCTCCCCTTCCATATCTCCCTGTTAATTAATCCCTTTCTTCCATTTCCCACTTCACACGAAGACACCCTAATGCTCATACACATACAGAGATGACACAGTACTTAGAGATGCTTCTCTCTGTTTCACACCTTCCATGTACAATTTTCTCTCTCTCTCTCTCTCTCTCTCTCTCTCTCTGTCTGTGTGTTCCAATTCTTATCTTCAGTCTTTTGATCTTAATTCATTTTGTTGTAATTATTTTCTTTTTCCCTTTTGAATTGACAAGAAATCGCTACAGGAGGATGATGATGAAGAAAGCTCCACGACCAATAGTGGTGTGGTGTGTTATCTAGTTGAGCTGGAAGCTCATCGTCTTCCTCTCCCTTGCTCTTGTCCTTACTCTCCTTAGACTCCACTCTCAACCCGACTTCTCTTCGATTTTTTTAATTTTTTAATTTTTTAATTTTTTTTATGGTGGAAGGAGAAGGAGAAGGAGAGAAAGAGAAAGAGAAAGGAAGAAGGAAATGTTCGGTGTACGCAGGCTTATTCTTGAGCTGTTGGAAATGCCTACGTGACATATGTTAATTGGCTAGTGTAAAAAATTAATTCACACCCACCCAGCCTGAAGTGACTCTCTTTTAAGAAGGGATAAACAAATCCTGCAATTATACGTGCAACATTGGCAAATACCGAAAGAACTTTTTTTTTTTCCATCAAATATCGAAAGAACTTGATTTCCCCACCTGCTCAATATATATATATATATATATGGAGGGTGCTTGGCAGCAGCAATTGTACTGCACACCTACACACCCTCTTTATAATAATTTTTTTTTATTATTATTTTTTTTTTTCGCACACCGGCTGTTTGCTTTTCTTTTTCCCATACGTATTTGTTTCCAAATATGGGTAATGAAGTTAATCAGTATAAAAAAAGTTAACTTTGTAAATCTCCAAAAATACGATCCTTTCAATTTTACTTGAATAAATTGTATTTTAATGGATAATATTGGATATTTTAATCATTTTACATTATATCAATAAGTGAAATAATCACAATATCTCATACTTTAATGCAATCTATTTCACACAGAATGAGGAAAACCCCTAATGTATGAGCAATCATTCCGTTACCAAAACTCCCTACTAGAAAATCCAAAATTGACTAAGGCCTCTTTTGATTATATAGATGAGATGAGATGATAGTTGAAAGTTAAACAAAATCTTATTAAAATATAATATTTTAATATAATTTTTATTTAAATATTTGAAAAGGTTGAATAATTTATTATATTTTATATGCAAATTTTAAAAAATTATAAATATTATATGAAATGAAATAATTTGTATAACCAAACAGGACCTTAGCTCGGGCTGCTTGGATGAGTAGTTATGTAGTTTCTTGGTCACTCAACACACACCTAACAAGTCTCACCTCAAATTATCAAATCAACAATATTAGCTTTAATTAAAGCATTGGCATTAGCTCCATAAAAAATTAATACAAATGTAAATTTGATAGTCTTATTTAAAGTAATCCTACATTGTACTCATAAAACTCACTAGTTAAAACTTTAAATTATAATACTTGAGCATTATCTTTCATATTAAAAGATTACTATTTAAGTTAAACTAATTATTTAATATATTTTATTCTTTCTACTATTCACAAGCCAATCTAAATATTATTATATTAGTATTTTAATGAATTCAATGATAAATCTAATGTTAGTTATGAATGTAAAAATATTGATTTTTTTTAATCAAATTTATACTTTCTATCAAATTTTAAATTTTTTTTAATAAAATCAATACCAATACTCTTATTAGGTTGTAAATAAGCAACACCATTTAACAAGCCACTGGAGATCGACTCTGTCAAATTCTAATTGAAAATGACTTGTTTATTAAATAAGTCATTCGTGAATACAAAATTATTTAATAAACAATACAACTCGACCTTTATAAACTTGTGTGAACTTAAATAATTACATAATCAATTTTTTTTTTTTTTTTTTTGTATTGACTTTAACTTTTGTAATTAGAATATCTTGACTATTTAAAAAGATATGAGAAAATCATGTTTTTAATATTATCCTTTTTGCTTAAGTATTTATAAGTATAATCGTTGATACATCATATATATATATATATAAACCATATACAGATATTTACAAAAATTCAAATTTTCTTTGTTAAAATTTTGTAAATAAGTTATAAGATCTAAGAGAAATAATTTATTTGGTTAAAATAATGAACAATTCAAGCTCTCTTGAATGATAAATAAACTCTATTCAAATATAAAAATAAACCGATGATAAGTTCGATCCCTTCATATAGAACTTAAATGAACAAAGTTTGCCCATCTGCTACGTGCTCAAAACTCGACTCGTTTAGTATCATGATATATATAGCTTGAAGCTTGTACTTGATAACTGATCATTTAACATCTTGAAACATGCTAGCAAACTCATCCCACCCTGAAAAATCTTTTACTAATGGCGAGTTAATTTTGTTAATTATCATTAATCTAAGAGTTTTTATAAATGATATAGTGAAAAAGAATCACAAGCCACAACACAATTCCGTTAAACAAAATGGGTCAGTAATAAAGCATTCGGTTGTGGCTAACAGTACAACCCTTGCTAGAAGTTCCAATTTCCATATTTGATATCTGTACAACAATAAGGCATCGATCTGATCATCATGCCAATAATTCAATCATGCATGATATTACTGGATTTTAAGCTACATGCAGTGACAGTATGCACATTCGGTAAAGTAAGGGATAAACATTTGACACCTATTTTGACATTAGTCACAAATTCTTGGTTTGCTTTGAAATAAGAATGAACAATATAGCAATCTTTACTCTCTAAACTTCGGGGGTGAGAGGAAAAAAAAGAAAAAGAAAGAGAAATCTGTGGACGTTTGTGCTATTGGCAAATTGCAGAAGACTCATGACAAGTTTTTATATTTGACTACAAATAATAATAAATAGCTTAGATAGCTTAAGATGATGAGCAGAATCATGAAACTGATGTCACGCCTAGTGAAAATTTATCACAACCAGCATAGAGATTCACCTTCTAGAAGAACAGCCTTAGATTGTTCCATATGTGGCGAATATAGAGCTTCTATGAAGTCTGGACATTTCCCTGATTTTGAGTATGAGAGTTGGCAATCCCTTCTTTCCATCCTCTCTGACGTGCTCTCAGCTCCCACATCGCTGTCAGTTTCTTTTGAGCCACTAATGTTGCTTCAGCTTTCTCCCTTGCTTCCTCACATGTTTCCATACCTGAACTGCACTTATCTGCTTCCTTTTGATACTGGGATGTAATCTTCTTTGCCTCAAGAAGAGCCATGTCAGCATGCTGCTGATTTTCCAAAGCCTCAGCTTCCCGAAACTTCAGTTCCTCTGTCAACAGGTCCGCAAAATTTTTTTCAGTGTCTTCACTCACTTCTGGGTCATGCTTTGCACAATCTGCGTTATATATTCCAGATCCAACAAAGAAAAAATAGTATTACCAAAAGAACTGAGATTCAAGCCCATCAAATCCTCATTATAATCCTCTAATTGCTAACTGAATTCCCACAACCAATCAAGTTAATTGAAAGCATGAGAATGAGAACATACAGGGTATTTGATGCCAATTATCAGCTACATCACATCACACTTAAATGTAGTTATATGTTTTCCAAAATGGGATGCCAGTGTAAGGCTGTAAGCCAAGTAAGAAAATAACAAATCGTGCAGTAATATTAAGTATTTTCACATATGCATTATGTTGTCTACCCGACACGTCTCTCCAATAGAAGAAGAATGTGGAAATTCCTTGGTTTCAATGTAAAAGTAGAATTAATGGAAAATAATTACACCTCCAAATTTCCACTTCTGTGCTTTTTTGCCATTTTAATTTGCACCTCAAACTATCACATATGGGAATTTGCACCCTTGGTTATTATTTGACAGTTAAGATTAACGAATAGCATGATCAAGGGTGCAAATTGCCAAAATGTGGCAGTTTGTATTGCAACTTGATGCTTTTAGTAGTTTGAGGTTCAAATTGAAAATAAGGTAGTGGATTGGGTGGGCCAAATGCACTTTCACCACGGTTATAACCACAAAAGACTAAGAGGAGATACCAAAAATCATACACATGAAAACTTGAAAAACAAATAGGGAAAACAAAAGGTGGGACATTACTGGGAATCATAGTTCATTGAATGAAAATTTTCTCCTATGCTAGACTTCTACAATCTTCTATAAGTGACTAGACCCAATTATCTCAGAAAATAAAAAGATGGTAGAACAAAAAGTATTCAAACAAAACGTCTTAAAAGATTTATTTTCTGTGTCCCCTGATACCAATCTGAATTAACTGTAAAAGTGTAGAAATAAATATTAGAGAGGATTGTTTGCTTTCAGTAAGTAATGAGGGATATTTGTAACTCAGTTTCCAAAACAGAGCATCATTGCACATGCATGCTAGTGATATCAGGCAAAAGCTTTATTAGAACAGATCCTTAATATACCCCTTCTGAGTTTTAAGCTGTAAATTTGAAATGAACCGCATATTAATGTACAAGCCAGCTGCCAGAATAGTGATCCATCATAAATAGGAAACTGCATGCTGTGTAACTGGAAGGAGATAAAATCTTCCCCATTTCTACCATGCAAATGCTTATAAGAATACTATTAAGAATAAAATTTGCATTCTGGATTCATGAAACATAAACAATTTGTGAAACAGAAACTAACCTGCAAAAGAACCGTTGTTCAATCCTGCAATAAGTACATACAAAGAACCCAAATTAAGTGCATGCTTCATTATCAGAGGTAGGAGCAGAATATCAAACATCATATAATCCATGAAGCAAGTAACTGACAATTTGCAGACAGATTAGGTGTATATAATAAATCTGGGTGCGTCTGTTGTTCCCAACAGGCCTGCAAGCAACCTTTTTTTTTTTTTTTTTTTAAATTTCTAATCAAGGAATACAGTCTGATTGCGGGGATACAAAATTCCCCTCATATCCAGAGATCTAAAACCAGTCAGTTTTTTTTTTTATAAGTTAAAACCAGTCAAATTCAAGCCTAGTTCATCATATATATAAAATATGTGGCTTCTGCAAGATTTGAAATGCTACACACCTTACAAATGACATGCATACAGTGGTGTTATTGTACATTGACTACAAGGAGAATGGATTGGGATTGAGGATTTTTCAAAAGCATAGTTGGAACGTTTTAGGTTGGAATCCTCAATATGAGGATATCAAGGGAAAATCAATATATTCTAGCATAAGCAAGGATATCAATGCGTATCTGAATTTGTTCGGTTTTTACTGGCTTTTTTGGGTCAGTGTTTTCGAAGTATCTGTATTAGAAGGGGCTAAAATCGCATTTACTAATACGCAAAAATTAAAATGATTTGATACGCAAAAAGAGAACTCCTTGAAAGGTTCAAATCGGCTTATGAAATCCAGCAAATGCAGAAACTTCAATGTTCATATCAGAGAAGGCAAATACGATTTATCAACACAATTTAAGATAGATCTGGAACGAATTGGACACAGAGGAAAACTTGGGTCACAAAGTGAAAAGGCTAGGAAAGCAACATCAAAGCCTTAGCAACTAAAGAGAGATGACTCAGTGCTCCACAACTCAAAATTAAACACCCATATAAGCAAACACTAACGCCCCATTTGAATTCGGAGATTTGAAGATAAGATCGATTGAAATGAGTTTAGTTTATTTTTTAATATTATTGTTAGTTTAAATTTTGAAAAAGTTAAATTAGAATTTGAAATATATATATTAAAATTTGACAAATTTGTATTAAGATTTATATTTTATAGGAAATTGAAAAAATATAATGATGAAATAAAAATGAGTTGAACTCATTCTTGAATCTAACCGGGCCTTGAAACTACGAGATTTCTAAAGAAATTACAAATATCTATATCTCAAACTATAGTTTCCATAAATCAACACGTTGCCAATTATTCATCAGGAATTTGAGAGAGAGAAAGGGAGAATCATTGAATTAAACGGTGTAAGCAGTCCAATTATTCCTTCAATGCATGGGATCTAAACGACCCTTTCTTTTGGGTTTTCTCCCTCTAGCAGATCGAACAAGAAAAGCAAAGAGATCTAAGGAAGGAAAGAGACATTTTGGAAGGTAGAGATTAAAAAATAAAAGCGTACCTTCGGGGATGGAGAGGAGAGGCTGAGATGAACAATCGCACTGGCAAGGAGGGCAGGAATTTGAGGAGTGGCTGACGGCGGCTAATCCTTCCATGAAATGCCAGTAGAGGGGTGGCCCGAGAATGTATCCCGCTATGCACAGCCCCACCACCGCCAACCCCACCTTCAACACAGTTGGATTATTCATACCCATATTCGCAGAGAGAGAGAGAGAGAGAGAGAGAGAGAAGCAGTTGTCGGCAGCAGCGCAACTCAGCTGGTCTTCGTCTTCGTGGTCTTGCTCTTCATCTTTTCTCCTTCGCACTTAACTATCACGACTATTTTAGTATATATTTTTTAAATAAAAATAACTATATAATGTTATGAAACTAAAAAATAATTATTACCATAAAAAAATTTATAAAAAAATTTATTTAAAAAATTTATTATTTAAAATTAAAATTTCTCATTTTTTTCTTTTTTTTTTCTTTTATTTTATTTTCGTTTTGCTTACAAATCGATTAAAAATTCCTTATATATATAGGTGTGCGATGATCATTCATTAATGCAAAATGGGAGACAAACATGCATGAAATGCGGAGAGATTGGGGGACAAGAGTAGAAGGGGGGCATATACCGCTCCGCCTTTTTGACTTTTATAACACTTCCTCTTTAATAATCATTCATAAATAATATATCTCGTTAAAATCTTGTTAAAAAAATTTAGTGGAAAAAAAATCGATAATAAAGGAAAACTTAGTAGTTACTAGTTAGTATTTAGTATCAATTATCAATAGTCTAAGACTCTAATACTTTAAGTTATAACTAACATGTTATAGTATTATAAATTGAAGTTATTAGACTAACATATACTATACTAGATGAGTAAATGTTATTAACTTATTTTAATACTAACATGTTATTTGTTAATTTAACTATACTAATTTAACTAACATATAATACACTAGATGTTATTTTAATACTCACAAGTCACATGTATCTATACTTATACATTAAAGAATATAATAATATATTAAAACTAATTTACTAAATATATAAAGTTATAAACTTAATACTAGTCCAAAATTTCAATACTATAGTATATAAGACTATAACTAATAAGTATAGTAACTAATTAACTATAAACTATAGTCTATAGTATATGACTCTATAGACTCACTATACTAGACTACTAGAAAAATTGGTAATAGTATAATACTAAATTACTAATACTCTTATTAAACAATACTCTATGCAGTTATAGTAATTTAATAATACATTGATATTAAATATATAGTTATTAGTTATAGACTCTAATATTATAACTAACATGTTAATTGTTATAGTATTATAAATTTAACTAACATATACTATAGTAACTATACAATTATAAATTTATACTAGATGTTATTTTAATACTAGCATGTTAATCTAACTATACTAATACATTATAATATTATAAATGTATACATATACAATATACTATATTTATACTATAAGTTTATAACTATTAACTCTTATAATATTATATAATACTAATACTCTTATTAAATATTCTTAATGTATAAGTTAATTAAATAATATATAACATATATAATATATATATATATATAAGTTATGATCGGTCCGGTCCAGTTCGGTCTGGGGTGGAAATAACCCAGACCGGGACCAGGATTGAACTTACCTAGTCCAAGAATTTTGGACCGGAACCACTCTTGGTCTGGTCCGGTCCGGTCCAAAATAACCATTCCGGTCGGTTTGGCCGGTCCAGACCGATCACTACTCTCCCCTAAGATTAACTAAAAATGTAATATCAGATTAAATGCAATTTGCAAGATACATTAAAACTCCAATTATACTGAGATATGGTACTTTAGGACCAACAATTTTTTCATCATCTTCACAAGGATGAAATGGATTATTTTTCATATCAAGTGATCGAACAACCATTGGAGTACTCAGGGGATGGGCTTAGTTCATATAAAAGTACTTCAGGACTTTCTCTGTATACATGAGCTGATGAATAAAAATTCCATTTGGCAAGTCCTCGAGCTGCAGGCCGAGAAAAAGTTTTGTTTTGTCAAGATCTTTCATTTCAAATTCATTATTTAAATATATAGCAGTTCTTGTGATCTTTTTATGAATTTTCACAATATTTAAATCATCAACATAAATTACAATAATGATAAATCTGGATTCTGATTTCTTAATAAAAACATATAGGCATATAGGATTATTCTCAAATCCTTCTTTCAATAGATATTCGCTTAAACGATTATACTTCATGCGTCATGATTACTTTAACCCATATAAAGATCTTTAAAATTTGATAAAGTACATACTTCTAGATGTACTTGTAGATGCTTCAAGCATTTTATATCTTTCATGGATTTTCATATATATGTCATGGTCTAAGGATCATATAAATATCCAGTGACCACATCTATCAACCGCATATCTAATCCTTTTGTAACAACTAGACTAATCAAAAATTTGAATGTGATTGCATCCATAACGGAATAATATGTTTCTTCATAATCAATCCCGAGTTTCGTACAACAGGTCCACTTATATCTAACAGGTATTACACCCTTTGGTGTTTGGACAACAGGTCCAAATACCTCTCGCTTTGTTAGCGAGTTTAATTCAGTTTCAATAGATGCTTTCCATTTTGGTCAATCATTTCTACGTTGACATTCTTCGACGGTTTTTGACTCATTTTGTCATTACTTGCTAATGTCAATGGCTATTTTATATAAAAATATGTTGTCGACAATAGTTTTATTTATATCTAGAATTTCTCTAATACTCATGAAATGTATTAAGATCTCATTATTTTCAGATATATGTTCCTCTTCAGGAGAAAACATTTCATGAAATACCTCTTCAAGAGATCCCTTTTCAGGAGATTTTACAATAGAAGATTTGACCTCTTCAAGAGCATTAACTATGCTTGTAGCATGTATTGTGAATATGGGTTCTTCAGGAATACTAAATTCATTTTGTATTTTTCTCATTCAGAAAATTTTATTTTTTGCACCAATAGGTTTTCCACACTTCAGGCGTGTCTTAAAATCATATTTTGCTGTTTTGACAACTTGTCATTCAAGGACTTCAATCCTTACTGGAGCATTAATTACAGGAATATATGATTTTACCACACCTTTAGTGTCAGTAAATACATTTGGTAATTGATTTGTAACACTTTGCAAATGGATAATCCTCTGAACTTCTAGTTTACATTCATTTGGAGGATGATCAAATTGAGACAAGACTTTATTATCCCAAGAAATTTCTTGTTATACTTTAGGTACCGACTTTTCGTTATCCAGTAATGGAAAAATGGATTCGTCAAAGTGATAATTCTCAAAACGTGCTTTAAACATATTTCCTGTAAGAGGCTCAAGGTATCTAATAATAGATGGAATATCAAAACCAACATATATCTCAAGTCTACATTGATGACCTATTTTTATACATTGTGGAGGTGCAATTGGAATATATACAGTATATCCAAAAGTACGAAGATGATAAATATATTTTTGTTGATCAAATGCAAGCTATAATGGAGAATATTTATGATATGTAGATAGTCTAACTCGAATTAATGGTGCTACATGAAGTATAGCATGTCCACAAGCAGAAATATGTAGTTTTGATTTCATAAGTAAAAGTCTAGTGATTAGCTAAAATCTTTTGATAAAAAATTTAGCTAAACTGTTTTGAGTGTGTGTATGTGCAACAGGATGTTCAACATCTATTCCTATTGACATCAATAGTTATCAAAATCTTGAGATGAAAATTCGCCTGCATTATCTAATCGAATGATTTTAATTGGATAGTCAGGAAATTGTGCTCGTAATTTGAATATTTGAGCAAGAAGTCTAGCAAATGCAACATTTCTAGTGGAAAGCAGACAAACATGTGACCATCGACTTGATGCATCTATCAAAACCATAAAATATCTAATTGGTCAACTTGATGGATAAATGGGCTCACATATATCCCCGTGAATCTTTTGTAAAAAGGATGGCGATTCAACAACGACTTTTGAGGGAGATGGTCTGATAATCAACTTATCTTAGGAACATATAAAGCACGGATATTCATTGAGTAAAAAAATCTTCTGATTCTTTAAGGGATACTCATGCGAATTATTAATAATTTGTTTCATCATTATTGATCTCGGATGTCCAAGGCGATCATGCCAAATCATAAATACTTTGGGAATGCACTTCTGGTGCATTACCCCATATGATTCACTTGTTCTTATTCTTGTATAATACAATCTAGAAGATAGATTAGACAGTTTTTCTAAGACGAGATTCTGGCCCCGATATTATTTTAGTAATGAGGAGATGTTCTTCACTAGCTTCATTGATAATTTCAATATGATAATCGTTATGGCGTATATATTTGAAACTTAATAAATTTCTTCTAGAATGTGAAGAAAATAAAGTATCATCAATACAAAATTTTGTGCTATTAGGCAACACAATATAAGCTCTTCCAGAGCCCTTAATTAGATTTGATGAACCTGATATGGTATGGACATAGGCTTTGCTTAGTGTTAGATTTTGAAAATGTTTTTTATCTTTGAGAATTGTGTGAATTGTAACACTGTCAGCCAAACATACATCTTTATCATTCAACCCAGGGATAAAAAGTTCATTCGTGTGATTCATGATTTTACAAAATATACAAAATTTTTATTTTAAATATTAAAAAGTTTTAAAAGTAAAGAAAATACATTAATTGGGAGGAATACTTCCATCTCCAATCAAGTGATCAATTCTACCATCAAGATCTTCAAAGAAATCAGAAACATTAAAAATGAGTGATATCATTCTCATCTATATAAAATGAATTATCTAATGGTTCTACTAAATTTGTTTCAAACTTTTTATTATTTTCTTTTATAGATGTTTGATATAAATCAGTCAAGTACCTGGCCGTATGACAGGTACGTGACTAATGTTCAATCATACCACATCTATAGCATACCTCTTCACCTCTTTTTGAATAATTATTTTGAAGACTTTTACCCTTATCTGAGTTGTACCCCTTCTGGTGATACAGTATATTTTTATTAGTATCCCTTTTAATATTGTCGTTTCTGGGACCAACATTTTTATAGTTCCTCCTACCACGTCCACGCCATCGATTTCTTTAAAAAGATGCACCATTCACTTTTGGGAATGATGTAAATCCAGTACCATTCACTTTAGGAAATAATGTTAAACCAGTAGAACGTGACTGGTGATTTTTTAATAAAAACTCATTATTTTTCTCAGCTACTAGAAGACAAGATATATGTTTAGAATATTTCTTGAAATTTCATTCTCGATACTGCTGTTGCAGGAGCACATTCAAGGCATGAAAATTAGTATATGTCTTCTTTAACATATCATCATCGGTGATTTTCTCACCGCATAATTTTAATACTGAGTTGATTTTAAAAAGTGAGAAATTATATTCACTAACACTTTTAAAATCTTGCAACCACAGGTGCAATAATTCATAACAAGCTTTTGGGAGAATAACAGTCTTCTGGTGTTCACATCTCTCTCTTAAATTATTTCACAAAATAAATGGATCTTTTACTGTAAGATACTCAGTTTTTAATTCTTTGTGAAGATGGTGGCAAAGGACAATCATTGCTTTAGCACGGTCCTGCATGAACGCTTAATTTTCTTATTTTATTGTTTCTCCTAGGTTCATTGCATCCAGATAGATCTCAGCATCAATGATCCAGGATAAGTAATTTTTTCAGAAATATCAAGAGTAACAAATTTCAACTTTATAAGATTTGGCATTTTCTACATATATAAATAGTGAAATAAATATGTATATTTAAGAAATATATTCATAAAGTCACGAGAATAAATGCGAATTTTATCAAGTAATAATCAGCAATATAATATTTCATATTCATCTTAAAGACTGCAAATAATATATTGAAAAACTTATTTGAAGTAGAAGACCACTAGTTTCAGAATTAGTAGAATCTCGTATTGATAACGTGTTATAAAACTAAAAGGAAACTACTATTACAAGAGAATTTATATGAGAAAATATTTAGAACTCTTATTACTCAAGAACTGAATTTTCTCATTTCCTTTATCTCTTTTCTTTTCTTTTCTTTCCTTTCCTTTTCGTTCGGCTTACAAACTGACTGAAAACCTCTCATATATATAGCGGTGCGATGACAAACATGCATGAAATGTGGAGAGATGGGGTGCCCCCCCCCCCCTTTTGACTTTGATAACATATAACGATATTTAATTTTTGTTTTTCCAACCACCGACTCGACTTTTGTGAGCCTTTGACCTGGGTTTCAAGTTGACGGGAAAGCCCAACTCTGACTTCCATTTCGATCATCTGAGTTTTTATCAATTAAGTCTAATTTTAAATGAAATCTAATATTCAAATACTAACTTTCAAATTACTAAACTTATCTTAACTAAAAACCTTGTTATATATGGGCCAACAGGACGTCATTCTCTCCTTGCAGTTTCTACTCCGACGATTTTGGGAAAACCTCTAACTGCATAAAAAAAAAAAATTCGCTGCAGGGGTGGGAGCCTTGCTCCCTCCCCTCCTCGCTCTCTTTATTCTTAGTCATCTATGTTAATTTATATTATTTATGTTTGATTTCTATTCAAGAATGGGGTAGTGGCGAAAAAATGAAGCCTGACATGAAATGCTTATAGATGGAATCCATCGAGTTGATCTGTCAGTAGGAAGAAGTCTCAACACTATGTTATGGCATGATTGGGATTTTGGTGTGCCTGGGGTGTTTGCAGCCTTTTCTTTCAACGTGGATCGGAAAGGATACGTTCTTGTTTTCTTCTCCACCGTGACAGTTTCCGCAAGGTGTGGATTGTTTTGGGTTGAATTGGATTGTTTTTTAGCAAAATTGGTTTTGCTGATGGAAGGGAATTCTTCTTCACTGTGGTAGTTTTCGCAACCTTTCACAGGTTGCGATGTGTGTTTTTGGTTGCATTAGGCGACGATTTATAAGCCGACTGTGCTCCAATCGTCTTGCAAGTATGTATTTCAGCCACTATAGTCATATTGGTGTTGTGATTTAATGTTTTTGTGTTGTGTTTGGTTTTTTATTGTTTTTGTTTCGTATTTGTATTGTGTTGTAGTTTGTTAATAAAAAGGAAAGGATTTCTTTTGGTTGTCCAACTCCTCTTTTGGAGGATGGTGGTATTGATTTCCTTTCCTCCTTTAGAGGATAGTGGTATCAATCTCCTCTCTTTCTCTAGAGGGTGGGGGTGTTTATTATCTATTTATAGAGTTTCATACTCTTAGATAAATCAAGATAACGATCTCTGAGAGTTTTATCTCTTGAGAGGGTATAGAGGTTTAGACCAAAGTTTTGAATTTCGTTCCGGTGATCATTCCGGTTGAGGCATTGAAACGAAATATTTTGGTATCGGTCTATTCCGGTGTGCCGTTTCGGGATTAATTATATATTATAATATATATATATATATAAACTAATAGAATAAAGATATATATATATATATATATGTAAGTGTGTATAATATATATGTGTACATATTAGAAGAATTGAAGATTTATAAAATGATTATAAGTTGAAAATATACAAATTTGAATTGAGATACAAAAATAAATAAATAGATAAAATATTAAAAAATAATGATATTTAAAAAATGACATATTTAAAATTACAAAGTATATAAATATATTTTATATTCTAGAATTAATTAAATACCATCTAAATTTAGAATTTTAAAAAAAATATATCATTCAAATATAAAAAAATTACAAAAATAATCTAAACCGGAATAGGGACTGGAACGGCTAGAATTTGGACCGGAACAGGCCGAAATTTAGACCTAAACGGAACAAGGAGGTATAGTGTAACGGTTAAGACGCCGGAACGGAACATTCTGGCCATTCCAACCGGAACGGAATGGAATTTAAAACTATGGTTTAGACAATATCTGTTACAAAGAAATTTGTGTGCGGAGGTTCTTCAAATAGTTGAGTAGTTGGCTTGTAATTTGAGTTTATTCCTTTATTTATCAGGTCACAACTATAATCTCGTTTATTTGAATAAAATGAAATATTTCCTATATTTAAAAAAAACCTTGTTATATGTGGGACCCACAACTTTTTAAAATTAAACACTTATTTATACATAGAATCTACAACTTTTTTTTTTAAACTTTCCATAAATATATCAAAATTCATCTTAACATCCAACAAATAAACTCATTTTATATAGACTCATTTTAGGTAGAACTTATAAAGCTCACTCCACCATCTCAACTCACTACTATTTATAAAGAACTCAATTCAGCTCAACATCCAAACACAATCTAAGTCGGATTCCGACTTTGAATTATAGTAGATTTTGACTCGGATTGAAGTTTTCGAAATTGGACTAGGGGTTGGAGCTCTGATTAGAGTTGAATGAAAGAAGAACATACCAACAAAGAGAACATTTCACAATTCACAACTTGTTTTCTTTCTTGCAATGTAATATCAAAATCTCCCGATAAAGAACATTTCACAAAAAACAAACAATAGAAATTACAAAAATAGAAATTATAATAATTAATGAAAACCAAAACAAATGATAGAAGCTATAAAAAAATAGATTTATAGAGGATTTTTACATGCTAGGATTCTGGATTGCAACAAAGAAAGACAAGCACAATGTAACAAGTCCTAGAAGCTCTTTAATGCAATGGAGAAGGGGGCTGCTAATGGTGAGAAACAACGGGAAGAGGTTAGGGATGACACACTAATCCATGTGTGATGGAACTTGAGCAAATTCAAAACTGAAGTCTAACTATTGTTCGCTCTCTTTAGTTATCTTGTATCAACAAAGATAGTTGTGAGAGTCTCCTATCTTTTCTCTCTAGAAAAAGGGTGGAGCGGGAGGGATATGTGAGGCACACGAGCGGTTAGTGGAAAGGGAGTGAGGTGGTAACTGTGGCAGAAAATGAATATTGGAGGTCTTCCTTCCTAGTAGCTAGTAGTCGTCAGGTGGCAGAGCAGTACAATAGGGCATGGCGGAAATGGGTTTTCTATGATGATGTCATTTTTCCAGAGGAATGACAATGATGAAAGATTTAAAGGAAAGATGGAAGGATTTGAAGCTACTCAAGGTCGAAAAAATCGCGATAGAGATTGAAGATGATGTTCTGAATGATTTGCTACAAAAGAATAAAGGTCTTTGATGGGAAAATATTGTTTGATAAGGATAATTTAGTAAAGAGGTGCTAGGAACGATGATGGGCAAAATCTAGAAGATTAGCAAAGCAGCTTAGTTCACTGAGGTAAGTTCGAATACTTTTGCCATTATTTTTGATAAACAAAATGTGTGATTTGGAAGATCTTGGTTGTTCGACAACCAGTTGTTGGTCTTAAAGGAGCTTGATGATTATACTTCTTTGAAACAGATAGGCTTTGATTTAGAGAGTTTTTGGGTTAGGTCTCACAACCTTCCTTTGTCTTGTATGAATGAAAAAAGAGGGGAATGGATAGGAGAAATTGTAGGGAGAGTGGAGAATGTGAATGTCTAAGATGATGGGAGTGGGTGGGAGAGTTTCCTTCAAGTCTAGATTCACATGAATATTACCCAACCTTTAGCAAGAGGGAGAACAATGATGGTAAAAGGTAACACTCTATGGGTCCCCTTAGCTACAAGAAGATGCAAAGAATTTCTTCTCGTATGGGTGTATTTCACATGGGAAAGATGGCTGCTCAGGAGGGGGATGCTGAAGGTATGGGTCAACAGAATGGATAGTGGATGAGAGCTTTACAACCTCAAAGGTCCCAACTATTTAAGGACTACAGGAGGTTTGAGGAGGGTGAAAGATGGCGAGAGGAAATGGGAAATATGGCTAAAAATGAGGTTAAATGAGGGGTGTCCTCCAAGGTGGACAATGAAGAGAAGGCTAAAGCTGAGGGGGGTAAAGGGGAGGGAGAAAAAGGTCAAGGTTGTGAAAGGGGTGGGAGTGAAATCTCTAAGGGAATGAGGGTGAAATGGGAAACTGGTAGGAAGATAACCTTTCTAGTACTGTGATGCCTAGTCTTGAGGATGTTGTGGAGACCTTGCAGGATGTCGAGGTAGTGTTTAAACTCAAGCAGAAATGAATGATAGGGGCACTGGTTTGGGTAAATAGTTGTCTCTGTTGGAAGTTATAAACCTGCTAAGAAGGGGGTAAGGAAGAAAAGGTCTCGAGAAAGAGTCACAACTAAGGATACATCTATGAAACAAAACACACTAAAGAAGAGGAGGGGGCTACAATGAATGATAGGGGCACTAGTTCTTCGAGCAAAAAAGCAAAGGGGAATGGTAATGTTGAAGTTCCCATTGATTTGGCAAATGCTAAGTTTCAACCCTGCCAATCACCATGAAAATTTAAGTTGAAAATGCCAGGAGTAGGGAAACTCTCAGATAGTTCAAGATCTCTACTCTATGATAGAGAATTCTAGACCCAATATTGTTTTTCTTATGGAGACTAAGCTTAGAAGATAGATTTATGAAATAATAAAAGGAAGACTTTTGTGTGATGGGTGCTTTGCAGTTGATGTTGTGGGAAAAGGATGAGGATTAGTTTTGTTATGGAAAATTGAGGTAAAATTTGAAAATTTTAATTTCTCTCAAAAGCATATAAATGCTTGGGTAGAAGGCTGTTTCTATGGTCCACCAAAAATTGTGAGAAGGAAGGATGTATGGTTGCTACTTAAAGCCATGAAACCTAGAAATGATAAGGGATGGATCATAGTGGGGGATTTTATTTAGATTCTTACTAATGATGAGAAGTGGCGAGGAAAAACCTGAGGGTCAAATGGAACTTTTTAGAGATGTGTTGAGAGAGGGAAATTGTTTGATATGGGCTGAAGGGAGGAAAAATACACCTGGAGCAACCCCTATACAAATTCTACTTTTACTAAAGAAAGGTTAGACAGGGCAATGGCGAATGCCAAGTGGATGGAAATGTTCTATTATTATTGGGTGGATGTTTTGGTGGCTTAGACATCAAACCACAAGCCTCTTCTTGTTCAGTCTAATAGCAAGGAGGGGGAAGGAGTTCATCAGAGTAGGAGGGGCTTCAAATATGAGGTGAACTGGGCCTTAAAAGAAGACCATGAGGAAGTTTTAAAGTTTGATTGGGTGAGAAATGGGTTCCAAGGGCGAAGAGTTACTGGTCTCCTTAACATCAGCAAATAGGTTTTTCAAAAGTGGAGTAAGGACAAAAGAAATAGGAGAGCAAAGGATTTTGAAGAGAAAAACAAAGCACTGAAAAGTCTATGGGCAGTGGAAGAAAACAACAATATTTTGGAGATCAGGAAAGTGTCCTCTAAATTACATGTGCTCTTGGAAAAAGAAGACCTTTGATGAAAGCCAAGAGTAAAAAGGAATTGATACAAGTATGAGGATCGCAACACAAAATATTTACATACTTGAGCAAATCAGAGAAAGAAAAGAAATTTGATCAAAGTTGTGGAGGATGAATATGGAAGGAAGGCCTTTGGGTTCAAAGAAGTGGAAGCTACTTTTCAAAGTTACTTTGGCAATCTATTCCAAACCACACAGCCCAGTCTAATAGATATAAATTAATGTCTAAGGGGCATGGAGATGAGAGTCTTAGCTGGAATGAATAAGAAGCTAATGAAGAAGTTCACAGCAACTGAAATTGAAGTAGTATTGCAGCAAATAGATCCCCTTAAAGCAATAGGACCAGATGACTTTGGTCTTTTATTTTACCAAAACCACTGGGGAGTGGTGTTTGCAGAAGTGTGTAGGGCAACTCTGTCCACCCTAAATGGTAACCCTCTTGAACCCCTTCTCAATTACAATTATTTAGCTTTGATTCCCAAGACAAAACCCCTATTAAAGTGAATGAGTACCGACTCATTAACTTGTGCAATGTAATGTACAAAATTATTTCAAAGACTATTGCTAATAGATTTAAGAATGTTTTGTCTAAGATAATTTCTCCCACTCAAAGTGCCTTCCTACTTGGAAGTTTGCTTAATGACAATATCATAGTAACATATGAGTTGTTACACTCAATGAATAATAGAAAGAAATGTAGAGAGAAAAACATAGCTTTGAAATTAGATATGTCTAAGGCCTATGATCGAGTGGAGTGGAATTTTTTGCAAGTTGTTATGACCAAGCTGGATTTTTGTAAGAAATGGGTGGATCGTGTGTCAAATCTATCTCTTACTCAGTGTTGATTAATGGGGCACCCAGGATTCAAGTTTTGGCCTTCGAGAAGGTTGAGACAATGAAACCCTTTGTCACCCTATTTATTCATTGTATGTACTGAAGGCTTAGTAGTTTGTTGAACCAGTATGAGATGAGGAGCCTTACTAAAGAGGTTCAAGTATCTCGTGGGGGTAGCAGGATCAATCATCTTCTATTTGCATATGATTGTATTCTCTTTGGAAGAGATAATATTGTGGAATGGAAGAAGCTACAAGAGATCTTACATAACTACAAAAAAGCTTCTAGCTAGTGTTTAAACAAGGAGAAAACTTCTATGTTTTTTAGTAGTAACACTCACCTCTGTGATAAGCAAGTTATTAGAGTAGCAGGGAACTCCTTGGTATGTGGGATCTATGAGAAATATCTTGGTCTTCTTGCCATGGTAACGAGATCCAAGTTTAATGCATTTAGATCTCCTAAGGAAATGATATAGCAGAAAATGATGAGCTGGAAATCCACTTTTTTGTCTCAAGTTGAGAAAGAATTGATGATAAAGGCTGTCTTGTAGGCAATTCCAATTTACACCATTAGTGTTTTCAAACTCCGCATTAGGAAGCTATCCAAATCTCGTTATCGCATTCTCCTTTTACTATTGAGTTCCTACCCTCTCCCATTTTCTCCAAACCAACCATATTCCTTTATGTTGACAGCCCCACGAAAACTTAGAGAGTAGTACTTGCGAAAGAAGGGTGGAGACTACTTAAATTTTTCCAATCACTGACAACTACTTTTTTCAAAGAAAAGTACTATAAGAATAGGAGTTTTATGGAGGCAAGTCTTGGTAATCAACCATCTCTTATTTGGAAGAGTATTTGGAGTGCTAGAAATTTACTAAAAGAAGGCATAAGATGGAGAGTGGGGGATGGAAAGGAGATTAATATATGGGGGTCTAAATGGTTGTCTAGTCCTACTACATATTTTGTGCAATCCCTTGTGAAGATGCTATAGCAAAACTCCAAAGTTAAGGAATTGTTTTCAGCAGATGGTAAGTGGGATGAGCAAAAAGTCAGAGGTATTTTCTCCAAGGATGAAGCTGAATAGATTCTTAGTATCCCTTTGAGCAAGGGGAGAGCAAAGGATAAGGTGTTTTGGGGGCCATCTCATAAAGGTCAGTTCTCAGTCAAAAAGTGTTTACTATTTGCACTTAGAGCTTGAAGAGAGATGGAAAGGGGAATGCTCAAGAGAGAAGATGGGTGATGATAGATGAAAATGTTTGTGGGATCTCAAGGTTCAAAGAGTGACAAAGTTGTTCTTGTGGAGCGTTTCCAATAACCTGTTGCCAACAAAAGATAACGTCTTCAAAAGGAAAGTAAAGAAGAGTAAGAATACCCTTTGTGCAAAGCAGAAGGGGAATTTATAATGCATTTGTTGTGGGAGTGTCCATCAGCTAATGGCATATGGGGACAAGATGAAAGTTGTGTTAGAAAATGGGCTAGCAATTATGGAAACTCTGTATGGCAAAACTCACTAAGGGGCAACTAAAGGAAGTGGTAGTGCTGCTAAGACAAGTGTGCCTGAAAAGAAATGCTTGGGTCTTTGAAAAAAATCTGTCTTGCCCCAACAATGCTTTTATCAATACTAAGGCTGCTTTCCATGATTTTCAAGAAACTCAATCTGCCCAGACAAGGGGATCCAAACAGTTGACTATTAGAGGAAGATCTGTTAAGGGACAATGGGAGAAACTAGACTTGGGCTATGTTAAGCTTCATTGGGATGGCTCTCTAGATGTAAAAGGAAAGAAAATGGGAATGGGCATAATCATCAAAAATGAGAAAGGGGAGGCTATGGTTGCTATGTGTGAATCAAAGGCCAATATGCTGGATCCATTTGTAGCAGAGTGTGTTGCCTTGAGGAAAGCTGCAGAAGTCTGTTTCGATTTGAATATTCTAAGGCCATGTTCGAAGGTGATGCAAAAATTATCATTCAAGCTATGCATAGTGATGATGAGCTTATTAATTCTTATAGTTCTATAGTAAAAGATGTTAGAGTATACTTTAGAGCTAGGCCAGATTAGCATTTATAGTATGCACATAGAGATAATAATACAGTTGCACATACATTAGCAAAGAAAGCACTTGCTATAGAGGAAGAAAAGATATGGATTGCGGAGGTCTAGGAATGTATTGTGGGATACTTGCTTCTTGATACAAGTTGTAATACTATAATTACCAGTTAATGAAATGTTTTGAGGTTCTTTAAAAAAAAAAAAGTCTAAATGTTGGAGTTCGGGATTGATACGGACCCCAAACTCCGATTTAGACTTCGACTAAAGGAGTCAGAGTACTTATTTCGACTTCGACTCTGATTTCCAAAAACTTCGACTCTATTGGAGTAGGAGCCTTGTTGGAGTTTGGTCGGCCGGAGCTTGAAGATTTTTCCCTCCCATAGCCTTTGCTTAATTTATTAGTAAAATTCTACTTATCATATTTTACACCACACTCCGTATTTTTAAAAACTACTAGTCTTCCTACTAGGAGTTTCTGCTATATATATATATATACTTAATGATTAAGAAAATGTTCTTTCAGTGATGTGATTTTTTTTAAAAAATATTTAAAAGTATAAAAAAATGCACGTGAAAGAAATGAAAACAATACATATAAAATGAGTGATTAGGATCCCCCAATAGGAGCTCCCAATGGTGGGTGTAGAGTTACCTCACTTTTTTATATCGAATTATATTAGTCCTTCTACTCATTGTTCCAATACAACAGCCATACAAAATTTATTTTTTTATTTGTTTTTGTTTTATTCTTGCTAAATTAAAAGAATTCCTCTATTCATAATTTATACACTACATACTTGGAAAGAGAAAAAAAAATGTTTGATGTGTGACGTAGGGATAATGAGTATAATTTTTCCTTATAGTAAGGTGGGAGAATGTGTGATACCCTATATGAAAATGATAATAGTAAGTGATATATGATATCTCACATTATTTAAAAAGCCAATATTGCTCTTTATAATATTTTAATGGGAGTCCAATGTGTCATTGACTAGTCCTTTTTAAACATAGATAATTTATTGGGTCTTCTATTAAGGTGTTACAAATGATATCAGAATTAGGTTATTATGAAATCTTATATGATAAGAATAACAGTAAATGATGTATTGGATTTCACATTACTTGGGAATGAAAAGTTCTTTATATTTATAAAATTTCAATAGGGTTCTATTTATGTCACTAATTAGTCATTTTAGAATATTCTATGTGGTTTGGGTCTTCTATTGAAGTGTTACAGATGGTATTAGAGCCTATCTCAATCATAAATGTGGGACTTTAGTTGTGCCACCTATGATAGATTGACCTATCGAAGACATCGAAATTTTAAAGTAGTAGATTGTGTTACCCAATATGATAAGGATAATGGTAGCTGGTATATGAGGTCTTATATTGTTTAGAAATGAGAAGTTCTTACTCTTTATAAGACTGTAATAGAGTTCTAATTATATCATTTACTAATAATTTGGAAGTATAGGCCATAATTTGGGCATTCTATTGGGACATACAAAATGAGCTCTTCTATAGTGTAAAATTTTGTACTCTTCAGTGTGAACACTAAAAAAACAAAAAACAAAAATTATACTTTCCAACACCATGCACTAATATATGATTTTTCATTTTTGTCATTTTATTTAAAGACACACATATTGGTATGTAAATATATGTGTTTAAATCGAATGACAAATCACATTTTTTTTAGGAAGAGTCAGGGCTATATGTCCAGTAGTAGCCTCTATTCCAATTTTATTAATAAATCCTTACTTATAGTGAAGGAATATTGTGATTGCAGGACATTCATGTGAGGGTTTACATATAAATACCAAAACTCAGGCATAAAAACATCATTAAACTATATAAACAATTGACAATAAAAGAACAACTAAACAATCTTAAACCTATTCTGAAAGGAAAATTACCTCTCTTATTCAGAATAAAAACCATTAAAATCTTATTGAAGGCAAACCCATCTTATCAACTTTTAAAATACCTTTTAGCTTGTGAGGGAGTTATCTGTATTGATGCCAACTATTTTTAGTCCCTTTCGCCCCAAGATGGGCAAGAAAATCAGTTGTCGCATTACATTCTCTATAAACATGACAAACTGTAACTTGCATTCTATCCAAATTCTATTGGATTTCCTCCCAAAAATCATAAAGATACCAAAAATCAAAGATACCATTTTGTAACCACATAACAACAATCAACGAATCCATTTCAATTTCTAAATTTGAGATGCTTGAAAACAATGTCGAATCCCAACAAGTAAATAAGAGGGTTCTGCAAAATTATTAGTTCCATTACCCAAGGAAGCTAGAAAAGCCATTTTTAACTCTCCTATAGATTTTCGAATAATGCCACCACACCACAAACACCAAGATTACCAATTGAACTTTCATCGATGTTTAATTTAAGGCCATTCTCAGCAAGACATAACCAACGAACAATTTGAACATTTTTTTTTGTTTTCTTGACTTCACGTGAATATTTAGGTTTTTCAGAATTGCTTCATCGGCCAGACGACTCTTAGAAGCCTCTTTTAATTTCAAATCAACCCAGGAAATCCAAAATTTAATATTCTACCATAGAGCTTCCAAACTAATTTTTTTCCCATACATTCTTGCTTTACATCTCCAGAGCCATAGTTGCCATGTAGTAATGGGAGGAATCAAACCGTGCACACAACTTTTTGGTGATGATTTATTAGCATGCCAGAACCATAACTCAACACTTTCTTTCCAGTCCTTGCTATAGGTATAAGGCATCCCAACTTGTATAGAAATTCTTCTCCACATTTCCTTTGCCATATTTCCTCTAGCCAAGACATGATTTTGATCTTTGTACTCTCCCAGATCACAACACCGACACTTGGAGACAATCAGAATTCCTATACGATGTATAAGGTCATTCACCGCAAAGTAGAAATGAAGCGCTTTCCACATGGTCACAAAAATTTTCTTAGGTAAAGCAGTGTGCCACACCCAGTCTGACCACCCCATTTTAGAGGTCTTAATGCGAATACAATCCCAAGCACTCTTAAAAGTAAATTTTCCATTATCAGTTGGTGTCCAAATAAGCACATCATTACCAACTTTCTGTCCGCCTAAATGCTCCATGATTTCATTCATTTTATCAACACCCACTAGCCGAGTGATCATGTCACTATCCTAGCCATCATCAAGTTTACAATCTTGAATAATGATTTGCAAGTTCCCCACCACTAGGCAGGTTTCAACAATTGGACCATGGGATAACCAATTATCCCTCCAAAAGGGGACATTACCATCTCTAATATGCCATTTAGATAAATTCAGAATTTGAGACATCACCTGCATAATACTACGCCAGAATCTAGTCCCCTTATGGTCATCCACCAGAGGAATATGTAATTGTTTCACATATTTTGCTCTGAAGAAACTTGACCACAAAGAATTATCTGTTAGAAATTTCCAAATAAATTTCAGATGAAGAGACCTTTGAACCTCTTCCAAACTTCTCAATCCAACACCACCTTCTGACACAGGTTTACAAAGATGTTCCGAAGCAACCCATTTTCTTTTAGCTTTTCCATCACCCGAACCCCAAAAAAGGAGCTTAAGATTTGTTTAATGGCAAATAAAACCAACTTTGGGGTAGCTACCGTAGAGAGTAAATGAACCAGAATACAGGTCAAGACTTGACGAAGCAAGATCAATCTCAACCCTGATGAAAGTAATTTATATTTCCAGACATCCACCTTACTTCTTATTTTATTAATCATTGCATCAAAATGCACAACTATTAGCCTGCCAGAAACAATTGGGACACCAAGGTAAGAAGTTGAAAGAGTACCTTCCGTAAAGCCCGTAATATGTAACAAGTTCTACCTGCATGACCTTGAGCAAGAATTAGGAAAATAGAGTGTCGATTTTGCTTTGTTCACCACTTGGCCAGATCACTACTCATATTGTTTGAAAGTGTCATTGATTCCTCGCAAAGAATTTCTCATGCCATTAGCAAAAATAATAATATCATTTGCATACAAAAGATGAGAGATTAATGGGGAACTTCAAGGTTGAACAAAGGCTTTATTTTTCCTTTTTTCAATTTTTTTTATTAGTCGAGAAAGAATCTCCTCGACCATAATAAAAAGATATGGGGATAGTGGATCCCCCTGTCTCAGACCACGATCTCCTTGGAAAAATCCTCTAGAAGTGTCATTTGTAACAACCGAAAATCAAGGAGCCTCAACACATTGCTTGATTAGATTTTGAAAAGGATTCGAAAACCCATAGGCTTCCAAAACCTTAAATAAAGAATCTCATCTCACTGTGTCATAAGCCTTAGCAATATTAACTTTAATCATCACATTGCCACCCCTAGCCTTTTATTCAAAGAATGAATCATTTCTTGAGCAGTCGTTACATATTCAAAAATACTCCTGCTTGAAACGAAGGCGCCTTCTTCTAGGAAAATTATTAATTTCAACAACGGTTCAATTCTTCGAACCAAAATTCTGGAACAAACTTTATATATCATTGAACAAAGACTTATGGGTATGAATTCTTTAGAAATTAGGACCACATAAGAAGCAATATAGAACCTAGGTAGAGGAGTCCCCATGAAAAAATCAATTACTGCATCACAAACATCCTATCCAACAGTACGCCAACATGCTTTATAGAAACTTGACCCAAAACCATCAGATCCTTGGCTGCTGTCAATAGGAATAGAAAACATGACTTCTTTAATTTCCATATTTGTTGGAATCTGCTTCAGAGCATCATTATGGACTCTAGTAATCACTAGAGAGACTTAAATCACCCTCTTGCCGATTACTTAAAAAATCTTGGAAATATTTGACCGCGCCATCATGGATTTCTTTCGGAGATCTCATAATCCGGCCATCAGTAAAATGCATTTATTTAACCACATTGATTTTTTTTTTGTTTGCATAGCCTTAAAGAATCTTCCATTCATTTCACCTTTATCAATCCATTGAGATTTAAAGAATTGAGAAAGTCGAGATTCCTCCCCCTGATTCCACACCTTAAGATCTTTTTTTGTTGTAATCAACTCCATTTCAACATTTTTTGAGAATTATGCTTGAAGTTGTTGCTCTAAATTCTCATTCGATCTTCTAGGAATTTTATGTGAACCTCAGTACGACCAAACACTTGTCTATTCCAAGCTCAAAAATCTGCTTCATCTTTTTGAGTTTTAACGCAATGCGCCATAACCCCGAGGCCAATCCAAAATCCTCCTCCAACCAAGCTTTAGCCACATAATTATTAAAATCAGAGTGATCAACTCACATTTGTTAAAATCTAAACAAACTAGTACCATATCTTGTATTGACAGGAACCATGTCTAAACGTACCAGAGTGTGATCCGAATTCAACCGAGGCAAATATTTTCGCGAGGCCTAAGAAAATAAATTCAATCAATGCACATTAACTAGGCACCTATCCAACCAAGCCCAACATGCCCATTACACCAGGAAAACGTGTTGCCATTGCTAGGTAGATCAACAAGACCACAAGAATCAATGAAACAATTAAAATCTTCCATAGCTGAAGCTTGTCTAGGTCTTCCTCCCTTTCTCTCAGCATCACATCGTATAATATTAAAATCCTCCACAACAATCCATGGATAAGCACATGCCTCATTAATCTATAGATCATAACATTCTCCTTTCAAGTGCATTACATTTTGCATAGATAAAAGAGATGACTACTCTTTGATTGCTCTCATTCATAGCGACAATAACATGTTGAGAGTGAGAAAACAACACCTGCACATTCAGTCATTCTTTCCAAAACAACCACAGTTTACCTCATTCCTCATGATTCGAAAAACAAATCTCCATCTTTAGCATATTACGAAGTCTTTGAATTTTATTATGGGGAATGAAAGGTTTAGCCAGAGCAATTATTTTAGGTTTATGCTCCACAACCACCTTTTTATAATTGTTTTCTAGAGGTCCCTACTCCTCTAATGTTCCAAAAGAGATATCTATTCATCAAAGGTCAAACGAGAGGGTTTGCTAGGAACCCTTGCTGACCTCCTCACTTTAATTTCTTTAGTATCAGACTTTTTTTCCCAATAGCATCAGAGTCCAATAGAATGTCTTTGTCTTTTTTCGGTTAGTGTCCATGTGTGACCAAGTCACTTTCTGATTTTGTGCCCTTTTCATTTGGATCGACCTCTTCTATCTCCTCATCAACTTCTTCTACTGTAACCAACTCCATATTCTGATCTAGCTGAATGACCAGAAGGCCATTTGATTCCTGGTTCTTGCTTTCCTTCTTAGAGTCCAACAAACTATCTGGATTTAATACTGCATTGATCGTCACAGTTTTAATTCCATCAGCATTCTCAATACTTTGTGTAGGCAATACTACATTTCTGTCTTGATTTTGGTATCCTAAAATCATCAGTTGTGTCTCTTGATTTCCCTCTTCTTTATTTTTTTCCCAGCTTGCAAAGTCGTCACATGTTGGTATGTATTGCGGAAATAATAACTAGCATTTCTATATGTAAAAAAAAAAAACATTTGAGAAATTTTTGGAAAAGAAATAGAAAAAAATACAACTTCCTTTTCTTTTAGAAAACATACAAATTCCTTTTCTTTTAGAATCTCATATAATATATATATATGTATATATATATATATATATATATTACATACATACATATATTGAAGAATATTGAACAATTTGGTTTTTGTAAAAGAATTCACTTTTGAAACTAATTGCAAGTTCTCAATTTGTTCTAAATTTGTTTATGCGTTCATACAATTATTCTCAAGTCTCCTCTATTTTGTTCCCACCATTCCAAGGAAATTAATTAATATAAAAATTTAAATAGAGACTTTGTATGCAGAAAAAAAAGGTCATTGTTTTCTTTCTTAGAAATAATAATTCCAGAGATTCGACAAGTTTTTGTCCAAGCAAAGACTCTTTGTTAGACTATAAATTATTTTGCCTAAGCAAAAGATAATGAGTAGTGACGATTAAGATAAAGATTGACTAAGAAAACCAAAAAGAACCTGATGGGAAATTTGGTTGGACTTCTACATTTGCTAAGAATGACTAAAATCGCATTCGACAATGACTCATGAATTTAACAAAATTACTTCGACCATTGTTGTTCCGTAGGAACAATGATTACTCTAATGGGGTCAATATTACTACTCTCGAGTTTTTTTTTTAAATTTTTTTTTGAAAAAATTGATCCTTAGAATCACATTATGTTTAAAGATTTTGTTTCACAATAATATAAGAACATAATATATATAATCATTAGACATTAGGACCGTAGCAAAAGAAATACTAAAACCAATATCAATATCATATTTGGCTCTTCAAACCTAATCAAAGGCTCTGAAAGAAATAGTACCATCATGTTTGTAAGAAACAAATTAAATCGTAGTATAGATAAATAATGCCTTATATTTTTCCAGATCTAGAAGAAACTCAATTGGTTTAAGCTAATTCGGGTTATAATGAAAACGGCAAAGAATATTAGTTTATATTATTTCAATAGTTTCATGCTAGCTAAAGTTTAAATTAGAGACAGGGAAAATACTTTATACCACCAAGTCATTAACCCCGTCGCGACTTCGCCAACGTGGCACACTAATAAAATGACGTCGTTTCAGTTTTCACGGTCTTCTCCCATTTTCCTTTGGTCCTTCATCTTTCATATCATTTCTCTCTCGATTTTCATCTATTTACTCTTCCATTTCCCTCTCCAACGTCGTCCTCCCTCTCTCCTGAAGCTGCATACTCGTTGTCTTCCACCCTAAAGCCACGAACTAGAGCTCGTAGAGCTCACGAACCAGAGTCCATCCTTGATCGGGAACCCACGGACTTCGTGAACCATACGAACCCAATAACCCACATGAACCCCCTTCCCACAAAGCTCTGAAACCCTTACCACCAGCGAAGAAGCTCTCTTTGGTCTTTGAGCCAAATCAGGTCTTTCCTTACAGCTGGGTTTCAGCATTGTGAAAAAAAAAAGTAAAGCACTAATGCAAGATGCTGGGAGGAAAATAACAAAGAAAATCCAAAAACTGGAAGCAAAAAAAAAATGGAAGTAAAAAACAATAGATGGAAGCAAAAACACAAACATAGAAGCAAAACCAACCGGCGAGACCAATATCGGGACGGCGACAACGACCAAAGACTATGTGATGGTACCCCATTAAAAACCGCCCTAAATTATGCCTTGACACTGCTAGGGGAAGGTCAGGACAGTCACTTGGCTAGTCTACATGCATGTCTTGGCTAAGACCTTGACACGCAGCAAGCAACCATGGAGGCCACTTGCGACGCACAGCCCATGCGCCCAGACTGCCAGCTTGGGCCATTCATAACCATCACCCTGGCACACAGCCCGGGTCATGCAAGACCACCACCCAAGCCACCTAACTGGGCCACACTACCACAGCATGGCATCACCTGGGACACATCATCAAGCTTAGGCATGTCACCATGTCATGCACACTATTAGATGCGATGCAACCAGGAGCCATGCAGACAACCATTCGTGGGCCATGCCATGCCACAAGCCATGCCTAGGCCACAACATGCCACGGCCCCATCATCATTGGCGCCACCTTTGCTTATTTATGTATTTATTTTATTTATTTATACATTTGGTTATTTTAGTAATTATCTTATTTTGTTAGAGGTCTTTTGGAGGTTTCTAATTTGTTAGACTCTATAAATAGAACCTCTAGGTTTTCATTTCACATCTTTTTAGAGAATTGAGAATTGGAGTGGCTTCCTTAGGAGCTTAGGCCGGCCATCATTGTGGTTTGGATTTTTGGTGCTTAGGCACTTGGGCTTCAAGGGGTGCAATTCGTGAATCCCCTTGAAGAGGAACACATTGTGCAATTCGTGAATCGATGTGTTTCACATCTATCCTTTATTTATCAAAGTATTTGAGGTATTTCTTTCAATTTGATGTTCTTGTCTATTTGGTGTTGTTCTTGAGTCCTTGGAGTTGGTTTAGTTTGTTCTTTGTTCTTGAAATTATTTAGAGTTCTTTTCTATTTATTGATTCTTGAAAAACTACAAAAAAGAGTGTTTTAGTGTCTTGTTCGAGTACCAAATTGACATCACTTGTGAATTTGAGAATTGTGTTGAGTGTCTTGTGAAAGTGCCAAATTCACACCACTTGTGAATTTGAGAAGTGAGTGAGTGTGTCGAGGATTTCGAAATTCACATCCCTTAGTGAATTTCGGATCCGTCAATTGTGAGTGATTGAGTGTTCATGTGTGCATTGTTGAAGTGTTGTTGGTGAGTTGAAGTTGTGAAGGCCGAACCACCCTTGGTGCATTGCCATTGGTGTGTTTTTGAAATCCCTTGAGTGATCCATCAATCCCTTAATTGTTTACTCATTTTTCAATCATTTTTCATTGTCCCAAACGGCAGGCCATCAACCCTAGCATACCCCACGGCCACAACACATAAAACCCTAGCTCCATACTTTGCCAATTTTGCCCTTTACCCTAGCCGGCCACTCATCATCTTCCACTCTTATATTTTCTCACTTAAATCCACCTCATCCCTCATCCAAATCAAGCCAATTTCATGCCACCCTAGACCTTGCATGACCGGCCACCCAAAGTGAATTTGAATTCAAATTGATTCAAATTCAAATCAAACCAACAATCCTTATTTTTTCTCATATTCGGCCATCATCCATTTACTCTAGCCAAACCCCATTGCCACATCATCTAATGCCACATCATCTCTCTAATTCAAATCAATTCAAATCAAAACCATAACCACTTATCTTATCCAAAATCACATTCGGCCACCTCACACCAAGCCCTAACCGAACCCCTCACTTGTCACCTTATCCACCATAACTTCCCATATTTCTCTCAACCAAGTCAATTCAAATTCAAAACCTATTCTACCGACCAAATCCATTCCATAACCGACCACTACAATAATCCCTATATCCGGCCACATACATTCCCCAATTTCAAATCATTTCAAAATTTAAACCAAAATTCCAACCAAATCTCCAACAACAATAACTGGCCATCATTCCCTTATCTTCTCTTAAATTTACCCAATTAAATCAAATCTTTCTACTTTCCATAAATATCTCACTCGGCCATTCCATCCCTAGCTAGAGCCGAAATTCTCCACTTGCCACATCACCAAATTAATCCTTAATTCTCTCAAATGATTAATCAATTATCCAATCGATTGAATCAATCAAATCTTATCCCAAAATAGAAGCAATACTTGGCTAACAACCCTACCTCATTGCCGCCCACTTATCTTGCTAAAATCCTAATTCCTACATTTTAGGAATTACCCAAAACATCTCAAAACCCTATCCCACCTAACTTTAATCTACCCGTGGCCAAAATCCATCTTCCCAAACCCTAGTCAATTGACTTCCAAACCCTAACCCAATCTCAATCTCAAAATTTCCCCTAACCTCTACTAAAACCCTAGTCCTACTACATCATATTACCTATAATTATTACCAAAGAGACCCCAATACATAGGCCTACCCAAAGGATTTTACCCTAAACCTTTTTTGCCCTAATCTACCACTCAGCCCACCACATCTCCCTTCCCAATACCAGAACCAAGACTACCATAGTCTAAATACCACCTTATTGCTCCATACACTTAGCCATCCAACCCCATTGTCATACACCACTCTACTCTACCTTAACCAAGACGAACTCAATCAATTTCTCTTAACCACCTCAACCTCATATCACCATTTCATTCATTGTTGGTGTACGCAAACCATCACAAGCAAAATGAGCCTTACTCGGTCATTGAGGAGCAACAAGGCGAGGATGATCAGCTTAGTTGAGTGGGGACACGACCGAGGTCCCTATCAACCAAACTGGTGCTTTCATTGATAGGGTTTCCCGGAAGGCTCCACCATTTCATTGAGGTCTCACCCGAGACCATTGCTTGGTGTATTGAGAAGTTTTCACTTCTCTTAAGGTAAACAACGTGACAACTAGAAACTTTGTGAATTTTTTGGGAGGACTAGGGAGGTCCTCGACAGTGTTTACATTTTTACAAATTTGTTATTGGAAATTTGTTGAATTGTTGAAGAAGTTTGGAGGTTCAGAGAGTTTAGAGTAGATAGCCTTGTAGGGGTCGGCCACAATTGTAGCGGAGGACCCAAGGTTGGACTATTGAAGCCGAAACCTAAAACATTCCCATTGACCAACCAAACTTCACCAACCCGAACCCAAAAAGCCACACCTTGTCCAAGGCAATTGCAAATATTGACCATGAGGTGTCTAGAGTTGAGGGTCATGACGGTTCCACTCGGAAACATCTTGATACCTTAGAAGTTCAAACCAATAGAATAGACCAATCTCTTAATGAGATTAAGGCTAGCATGGCCAAGTTGACAATGGCAATGAATGCCAACAACCGTGTGGCGGATGAAAATAGAAGGAGAATAAGAGCCCTACAACGTGAACCCAAGACATTCCATGAAAGGTATGAGGGGAGAGAGGCCAAAACACATGGTGAGAAACCCCCCACAAAACCATACCCACCTAACCCGAGAAGGCATGAAGCCTATGGTGAAAGGACCACGTATAAGTTGGGAGGTTATGTCGAGCACCACTATTTGGTAGTCAAGAGCTTGGCCCGTGACCATGACCATCACCTTAGAAGTCCAAAAATAATGAGAGAACCTTATAGTGAAAGGTTTAGAGTGCCAATGAGAGAAGGGCACCAGGAGACTAAGAAAGACTTGGAACATGAGAAGCCGATTGATCATAATGACCGTCTTGAGAGAAAACAACCCCACCATGATGAAATGAGAGACCACCGAGAGGTGAGATACCATGATGATCTTGATGATTCCCCAAATCCTAAGGAAGAAAATGAGAAGACCGAACATGGGGGAGAAAGAGATGAGTCTTGTGAGGACACTATGGTCGAGAAATTGGGGGAGGATGAAGCTCATTGCTTTGCTACTAAGTTGGCCAAAGAAGATATGGTCTTTGAAGTGAAAGAAGTAGGAGAGGTGAGCAACCAAGAGAGATTATCCTTGCTGCCCATGGAGCTCCCAAAGGTTTTTAAAGACCATTGGAGGGCCTTGAAGGTGCCTCTCACATTGCCACCTACCAAGCCCCTCAACTATCCCATTGTCGGGATTGATGAGAACTAACCTATGATTATTTCCACATATCACTATGTACTCTTCCACAAGAAAGAAATAGAAGACCCATTCGGTGACATGTGGAAGAGTAGAGTAACCCGATCTAGCATAAGTCCCTTATTCCTCATCAATTTTGTTGCTAGGAAAAATGGATGGTACATGGAGATTCTACTTGATTCTCGGGTAGTGACACGGGGGAAAGATATGAGGGAGATTTGGAAAGCTTTGAGTCATGGGAAAAAGGTGCCGAGAGAGGAGGTATCATGGGAGGATTTTGATGACATGGTGTCTAGGCATTCACACATGATCCTTGAGGGCAAGGATTTTCTTAAAGGGAGGGGGAGTGATAGTACCCCATTAAAAACCGCCCAAGATTATGCCTTGACACCGCTAGGGGAAGGTCAGGACAGTTACTTGGCTAGCCTGCATGCATGTCTTGGCTCAGACCTTGACACGCAGCAAGCAACCATGGAGGCTACTTGCAACGCGCAGCCCATGCGCCCAGACCGCCAGCTTGGGCCATTCATGACCATCACCTTGGCACTCAGCCCGGGCCATGCAAGATCACCGCCCAAGCCACCTGACTGGGCCACACTACCACAGCACGGCATCACTCGGGACACATCATCAAGCTTAGGCATGTCACCTTGTCATGCACACTATCAGATGCCATGCAGCCAGGCGCCATGCAGACAACCATCCGTAGGCCCTGCCATGCCACGGCCTCATCATCATTGGCACCACCTTTGCTTATTTATGTATTTATTTATGCATTTGGTTATTTTAGTAATTATCTTATTTTGTTAGGGGCCTTTTGGGGGTTTCCAATTTGTTAGACTCTATAAATAGGACCTCTAGGTTTTCATTTCACATATTTTTGGAGAATTGAGAATTGAAGTGGCTTCCTTAGGAGCTTAGGCCAACCACCATTGTGGTTTGGATTTTCGGTGCTTAGGCACTTGAGCTTCAAGGGGTGCAATTCGTGATTCCCCTTGAAGAGGAACACATTGTGCAATTCGTGAATCGATGTGTTTCACATCTATCATTTATTTATCAAAGTATTTGAGGTATTTCTTTCAATTTGGTGTTGTTCTTGAGTCCTTGGAGTTAGTTTAGTTTGTTCTTTGTTCTTGAAATTATTTAGAGTTCTTTTCTATTTATTGATTCTTGAAAAACTACAAAAAAAAGTGTTTTAGTGTCTTGTTCGAGTACCAAATTCACACCATTTGTGAATTTGAGAATTGTGTTGAGTGTCTTGTGAAAGTGCCAAATTCACACCACTTGTGAATTTGAGAAGTGAGTGAGTGTGTCGAGGATTTCGAAATTCACATCCTTAGTGAATTTCGGATCCGTCAATTGTGAGTGATTGAGTGTTCATGTGTGCATTGTTGAAGTGTTGTTGGTGAGTTAAAGTTGTGAAGGCCGAACCACCCTTGGTGCATTACCATTGGCGTGTTTTTGCAATCTCTTGAGTGATCCATCAATCCCTTAATTGTTCACTCATTTTTCATTCATTTTCCATTGTCCCAAACGGCAGGCCATCAACCCTAGCATACCCCACGGCCACAACACATAAAACCCTAGCTCCATACTTTGCCAATTTTGTCCTTTACCCTAGCCGGCCACTTATCATCTTCCACTCCTATATTTTCTCACTTAAATCCACCTTATCCCTCATCCAAATCAAGCCAATTTCGTGCCCCCCTAGACCTTGCATGACCGGCCACCCAAAGTGAATTTGAATTCAAATTGACTCAAAATCAAATCAAACCAACAATCCCTATTTTTTCTCATATTCGGCCATCATCCATTTACCCCAGCCAAACCCCATTGCCACATCATCTAATGCCACATCATCCCTCTAATTCAAATCAATTCAAATCAAAACCATAACCATTTATCTTATCCAAAATTACATTCGACCACCTCACACCAAACCCTAACCGAACCCCTCACTTGTCACCTTATCCATCATAACTTCCCATATTTCTTTCAACCAAGTCAATTTAAATTCTAAACCTATTCTACCGACCAAAACCATTCCATAACCGATCACTACAATAATCCCTATATCCGGCCACATACATTCTCCAATTTCAAATCATTTCAAAATTTAAACCAAAATTCCAACCAAAATTCCAACCAAATCTCCAACAACAATAACTGGCTATCATTCCCTTATCTTCTCCTAAATTTACCCAAATAAATCAAATCTTCCCTAATCCAAAAACAACCCAAATCTCGGCCCCAACAAGCCTCCACCAACTCTAACCAAATCAATTCAAAATCAAATCTTTTCACTTTCCATAAATATCTCACTCGGTCATTCCATCCCTAGCTAGTGCCGAAATTCTCCACTTGCCACATCACCAAATTCACCCTTAATTCTCTCAAATGATTAATCAATTATCCAATCAATTAAATCAATCAAATCTTATCCCAAAATAGAAGCAATACTCGGCCAACAACCCTACCTCATTTCCGCCCATTTATCTTGCTAAAATCCTAATTCCTACATTTTAGGAATTATCCAAAACATCTCAAAACCCTATCACACCTAACTTTAATCTACCCTTGGCCAAAGTCCATCTTCCCAAACCCTAGTCAATTGACTTCCAAACCCTAACCCAATCTCAATCTCGAAATTCCCCTTAACCTCTAATAAAACCCTAGTCCTACTACACCATATGACCCATAATCCTTACCAAAGAGACCCCAATACATAGGCCTACCCAATGGATCTTATCCTAAACCTTTTTTGCCCTAATCTACCACTCAGCTCACCACATCTCCCTTCCCAATACCATAACCAAGACTATCATAGTCTAAATACCACCTTATTGCTCCATACACTTAGCCATCCAACCCCATTGTTGTTCACCACTCTACCCTACCTTAGCCAAGACGAACTCAATCAATTTCTCTTAACCACCTCAACCTCATATCACCATTTCATCCATTGTTGGTGTTCGCGAACCATCACAAGCAAAAGGAGTCTTACTCGGTCATTGAGGAGCAATAAGGCGAGGAGGATCAGTTTAGTTGAGTGGGGACACGACCGAGGTCCCTATCACTATGACCACGCACGGTGACCAAATATGGAGAGGTTGGGATGAGCTGGGCGAAGATGGCTCTGCTTTCCCGGGAGGTTCAAATGGAGAGGCTGGAAGTGGCTCTGCTTTCCCTCAATCTTGTTTCTATATCTGATTTCCCTCTCTTCTCTTTTCTTTTCTTTTCTTTTCCTCTCGTCAGCCGTATTGCCACGTCAGCCGCGATGTCACTGCGGGGATCCCTCACAGCGATCCCTAGCACTACTCGCGGCAGGGATCCCTCAAACCTAATCAAAGGCTCTGAAAGAAATAGTACCATCATGTTTGTAAGAAACAAATTAAATCATAGTATAGATAAATAATGCCTTATATTTTTCCAGATTTAGAAGAAACTCAATTGGTTTAAGCTAATTAGGGTTATAATGAAAACGGCAAAGAATATTTGTTTATATTATTTCAATAGTTTCATGCTAGCTAAAGTTTAAATTAGAGACAGCATCTGACTTATCTTATATGGAGATCAACGCAAACACATCTTGTACATGATGTGCCACAATTGATCTGACCCACAGAAAATGACCAGAGTCTCAACCCTTTGTAGATCTACACCAAAAAAGAAAAAGAAATGCCAAAGTGGCTGACTTGTATATGTTGGCTTTGGGAATCCCATGCGTTCCCTTTCGAAATAGCCCCTTAAAAAATGGCCAAAAGCATAGCACCAACCAACCACTGCAAAAAGCCTCCCCTAGCCCTGATCCACGCCCATCATCAGCTGCTAGATGCCGCAACTTTAAAAAGCTCACAACCAACGTTGTCAAGTGAACAAGCAAAATGGTTGTCCCTGGCACAAAAATGGGCGACTCATTGAAGGTAAACCTACCAGCATCATCTTCACCATCACCACTTTCACTGGCTTGGTCTTTTGGTGTAACTTCAAAGACTGTCTCATATAATCCAAAGAGCTTGAGCATGACACTAAAAAATCCGAACAACCATGCTGTCATTGTGCTTACCCTTGTCATGCTCTAGTTATTCCACCACACTTGAACTGACAGGCCGGCTCTCGAGTATTCATATAATGTGTTTATGTTGTTTGTGAGAAAGAGAGCAATTGGTACCCATAGGGCTGGCTCCTGGACCTAACATATATAATGTACAAATATTAATTTTGGGAAAATTGTGTTTGCAGTGCCAAGTGAGAATTGTGTGTGCAAACTCATTAATGTATTTCATTAAATAGGAAAAAGTATTATTTTAAGAAGAATATTATTATAATTTTAAAAAACTTTTAAAAGACAAAATTATCCAGGCTTGCATAAGTAGTCTCCAAATGGAGACTGTACCTAGACTCTCTCTTAATTTCGAGCTTTTAAGAGTGAGAATTGAAGGTTGTGGCTTCTGAATCTTACCTTGGGCAAAAAGTGAGAGTCGACAATAATACAATAGGCTGGAAGAGCAACATAGCATAGCTCAAAGACTGGATGTAGGCCTGAACTGAGGATCAATAGATAGACTAAGCTTTGCCTCCATTGGAGCTTTGCAAAGATGGAGGCAAATATGGGACAACCTCTGCTGAATAGAATCTCAAGCACGCTAGTTGCCCACCTCTTTTGTTGGGTCATTGTGGCAGGGCCACTTGAGGGAGCACACCCACGAAAGGCAGGTGGGTCTGGGGTACAATAGCAAGACCTCCAACCCCTTTTATGAATCAGTAACCCTATTTGGATGTCCTCTGTTGCTGATCCATACAACCAACCCATCTGTAATGGGACAACCAAAAACATAGAAGTAAAAAAAAAATAATGCTATAGCCATAAAGAGATCAGATTATATAAAAGTAATCATACAAACTAACATGGCTTTTATAATCTATTAGATCTGCTTTATAATAAAAGTAACTTTACAATTTGACAAATCATATTAAGCCATAATAGTTTGTGGAAAATCCCTTTGTAATTAGAACATTTCTCGAAAAGAGCATTGCAAAACCATATGTGCAAACTCCTTTATTGAAATGGGCTTTCAATTTTGGACCTTTTTATGGCTTGCTAACTGACCTTTTTACCCCAACCAGTGCCATTCTCATACCCACAACCAGATACTTGGTAGGCTGCCTCAATACAGCTTTGAAGACTGTTTGGTGGATGTGTTTCCCCTTTCAAAGCATCAGCAACCGATTTGATCAACTCTTTTGAACTCCCAAACTTGGAACATATATCCAAAGCCAAATTTGCTGTGAAAATGAGGAATGAAAACTAATTTTTCACACAAAAAGGCAAAACCTCAATAAATAAGGTGTTAAAGTTCCAGCCGAATAGAAACCTCGAGAATGCATTTTTTTAATTATTTTTTGAGTTAAAAAAAAATAAAGTTAATTACTTAACTTACCATTAGTTGAGTCTACATCATCTATGGACAAACCATATATAATATTTCTTATGTGAAAACAACCTGTTCCTGCATAGATTGGTCCTTGAATTCCTGCCGTTCCACGTCCAAATTGCTATGTACATAAGCAAAATACAATCATTTTTGTGGTAAAACAACATGTAAGAATGAGCATGAAAAAGAAGAGAAAAAAAACGATTGAAATTTGACCCACTTGGAGTGCAACCACCATTTGATTGCCATACGGATCATCCTTCAATCCATCATAGAATTCTTGCGGGAATTGAGCAAATGCTACTTTTGATTTACTCTTGGAATCCAAGAACATGCACATTGCATGAAGAACAGCTTTTGGATTGTTCACAAACATGTCGCAATCTACGTTGAGTATGTAGGGAGCATTCGTCGTCAATCCAGACACTCTTGTCTGTATTATAAATATTTGATAGAAGCAATGGATAATTAATTAGAAAAACATTGGTATTTACCTGTAGAGAATGAATCATCAATTCCATATGAATAATCAACTTCGGTCTTTTAATGACTAAATAAATTTATTAATCTTACTAGAACGTTCATGACTCCTGCTTTATAATGATTTGTGTAACACCCCAATCCCGGAGGGGTCCGAGAGTTACTACTTATCACATATACTCACATTCAACACTATAATTATAGACTCCAAATTTCCAAATATCATATAAAACTTGGTTTGAAGATCACTTTCCTCAATATCACCAATTTTAGAAATGTTAAGTCACCAGACTACAATAATATTTTTTTACTAAACCTTATCAATGTTCATATAAATTCTCTATACTTAATCAACCATTCTTGAGTCATCTCACCCAATGCTTCGTAATCCAATCCTTGGCTGAAATATCCAAACTCATCTGAAAAATATTCAGAAATAAGGGGTGAGTTTAACCATAACTTAGTAAGCAGAGAATATATACAAGAGTGCAAACATGAGCATTTTCTAAAATACAATATGCAGAGCAAAATATTCTTAAATTTTTAATATGCAGAAACAAAACATATTTTTTTCTAAACGTAACAGAGCGAATTTTTTTAAATCATATAAAATACAGAGTACTTTGGCATAACAAAACTGAGCATCATCATCATATCAAAACAGAGCATCTTACAGAGCAGAGACCATGTTTAATTCCCGTGGTAGGGTTGTGCTAATCCCAGTGGCCAAATCAGGCAGAGACAGAGGTGAAACATTCCCTTAATCATTCTCGGAGCCCCGAGTGTGCACACAGGAAAGTCCACAATAAACTACTTTATTTTCAAAATGGGTGCACTCAGAGACAGAGAAGTTGGTACCAACCCAAACAGAGCAGAGACAGAGTCAGATAGAAACCAGTAGACCATGCCAAAGATTTTTAGAGTCAACAAAATAACACATAGTTCCAAATTATTTTCAGAAACATTCTTATATAAACAAAACAGAGTCAGATCATCTTTATAAAATTAATGCACAAAATTTCAGATCCTTAATATCGCTCTTTCACATTTCAGAAACAACATGACTAAAACTAAGCTCATGTCTGCACAATGCATGATAGAAATATTTTTCTTTCTTTCATATAAGCTTTATGAGTAATGCAAAGAAATGACTGAGGTTGGTTTTTCTCAAGTTCTCATTTCATAACAAAACATGCATAAATTTTCAGAAAGTCAACCTCAGTCTATATTTGGTACAAAGTTAAGCATAGGAACCCCGCTTACCTGAATCTTTTAGCTTTTCAAAAATATCCTCAACAAAGTTGCACAAACTCAATCACCACCTATAAGATAATCGCATACTTTCATAAATGTTCCAATTGATCACCAACCTCGAAAATGTAACCTGAGATATAGAAGCCAATATCTTATCTTAACATTAAGAGTCCCCGAATCTTGAATATAACTCTTAATAATTGAATTTATCAAAATCCTCCAAAACTCTAAAATTCTCCAATACCTCAATTTTCGCCAGAAAAATACTTAAATACTGAAACGTCGTTAAAATGAAAATATTACCGGACCCGAAATAAATTTAGAACTCAAGCACAAAATGATATAGAACCCGAATTCACCTCAAAAGCATTAACTAAAATAAAAGTTTTTCTTCAAAAGGTTCAGAGAATGAAGTTTGGTTATTTCTAAAAAATAATAATATTACTCATAATATATTTCAAATATTTATTTATTCGCTTTATAAGCTATACATATTTAAATAAAAAATTTCATAAAAAAAGAAATCTAGATTTAATAGGAAACCCGCGTAGTGTGTTTCAATAAATAAACAAATAGGTCATGCATGGTCTCAACAAAGAAAACAGAGAATAAGAAAAAAACAAATAAGATTTATTCTTCTAGGTTTATCCATGCGACAAAAATAAACCCATCGAATGAAACGAAAACTTGCGACAAAGATGATGAGATCGACACTAGGTGGACATCTACGGCGGTGAGGCGGGGTGTAGAAGCATCTTACTGTGTGAGAGACAAAGTGACAAAGAAACGCCGAGAGTGGTGAGAGCAACAAGGAGAAACGGAAATGCAAAATAGTCAGGAGAGGCTCGTTGTGGCTTACCGGAAGGGTACGACGGGCATGAAGTGAAGAAGAAGTGTTTGGCGGTGCTATCTGTGCAGGTGGTGAACAACGGGACGGGGTGGCGATGTGGCTCAAGATGGGAAATCCTTCCCCTGTTTCGGTGGTGCGAAAACAAAGCACCAAATCCAGATTTTTGGGTGGCTAAACGCGGAGGGGGATCAAGGGTTACGGTGGTGGTGTTTTCTTCTGGGTGGTTTCGGTCGTCCGGCAACGCTTTGAGGGTGGCGAAAGCACAGGCCACGGTGTAAGCGGCATTGCTCCGTTTCCAAGGATTAAAAACAGAGGACTGTTCGACGGTGGTTTATGCGAGAAGGAATGGCTACAACATGAAGGGCAAGGCTTATGTGGTGGTCGTTTATGGTGGCTAAAAGATGGTGCTACTCGTGGTGGTGCAGAAACCTGGCAAGGGGTGCGGCGGTGATGTTTCTAAAAGCACGCGATGTGTATATTTATAAGATGATAAGAAACCCTAGTGACAATACAGGAAGAGAAGAAATGTTACGTGAAACAGAGGCTATACGTGAGTTGTTGCCGTGATATCCGTGGGATGGGAACGTGTGGGATGGGAACATGCATAGGGAGAAACATGCATGCAGGATGTGGAAACATGCTTATTTATAGCAACAAAATCTTTAAATTCATATATATATATATATACATATATGTTGCCCAGATGGCTAACACAAGAGGGGGGGTGAATTGGGTTATATTATAAAAATTAACACTTATTAATCAAATACACAATATAAAATATAAACAGAATATAAAGCAGTAAGAAATGTAAAGAGTAGGGTAAGAGAAAACAAACTCAGTATTTTTACGAGGTTCAGTCCCACTGCCTACGTCCTCGCCTCAAGCTACCCCTTGAGGATCCCGAATTCACTAGTCAATCTCCTTTAGGTGGAGATAGAAACCTATTACACTTTTGAGCAGCACCGCTCCAAAGAATCCGTGTAGAACACCCTCTACACTTCCAATCACCTTACACTTGGTGATTTAACTATTCCCCGTGTAGAACACCTTCTACACACACAAGAGTTATACGCACCCTCTTACAAATACAAGAGTTGATAGTGGGTGACTATCAAAGTACACTCCTCAACGAGTGAGATAGAAACAATACAGCGCAACCTATATCTCTCTCAACAAGAACAAAAATTAAGGCTCAAAACTTTAGAAAAGAGAGAATGAGAGTTTTGAAATAATGATGCAAAACTTAACAATAGATGTGTAAGCTCTTGTTGTGATTTTTGTAAAACTCAAGTGAGCTATTTATAGGCAAATGAGTCTTCAATTTCAAATTTGAAAAGATTCCCATATCAAAGACATCATCATTCACTTTTCAAAAATTTCAAACCTAATCTTTTTACTTTTTGCATGTGCCAAAAGGAGCACACTTTACTTTTCAAAATTTTCAAACCTAATCTTTTACTTTTTGCATATGACAAAATGAACACACTTTACTTTTCAAAATTTTCAAACAAAGATATCTACCTTTTACATAAGTCAAGAAAAGCATCCATCAATTTTGAAAATATTTAAATAAAACATGCACATGTGAAAGATGATAATCAATCATTTTAATATTTTCAAAGTTCAAACCTTTAATCATGTCATGCACATGTGAAAGATGGCAATCAATCATTTTTCAAAATTTTCAAATTTAATTTTCAAAATATTCATGCACATGTGGAAAATGTATTTTAATGCTTTATGATAAAATATTAATTTTGAGCCTTAATCTTAATTTCGAATTTTTAAGATATTTACAACATTACTCTATGATTTTAATGTGAACGTGTTCCCTTCTTGCTCATGCTTGATTCCTTGATGTGCTTGATTCTATTGTGTGGACAACTTGAGCTTGAAACTCCTTTATTCTTTGAATTCATTTGTTATCATCAAAATCCATGTGTAGATTTATAATTACACGAAACTTGAAACCTTAGGTTCAACAATATATATATATATATCTATATATATATATATATAAATACACACACGAATAAGATAAATAATAATAATAATAATAAAATCAATTTGTCTAAAAAAAATTTCTCGACCTATAAAAAGATTTTTAATAATCATCAAATCGAATGAGAAAAGATAAAATTTACTAATACAACAATTTTACACTCGTGGTCAATTTTAAAATAAATCTTTGAATATCAAAAATGAGTTTTTACTTAAATAAATAATTAATTAAATAACACATTTTAAAAAGAATTGTGTCGCTAGAGCCGGGTGTTACACTCTTCCCCTCTTAAAAAAATTCGACCTTGAAATTTGCTAGTACCACAAGAAAAACCCATAAATTTTATCAGCCACATCCATTCCATGCCGAATCCAACTTTATTATACGGTTGAACCTAATAATAACTCTGAATTATCCGCATAATCTATGAACCTCAAACAAGTAGCAACAAAAACTTTCAAATGATCAAAATGCCAAAACCACACTTCCGCGCTCTAATCAACTTGTAGTCTCGAATACATAATTACCCAATTATCATAAATCGCTTCCTTAACAATTACAAAAGATCTACAACCTCACATCCACCAGACACATTTTGCAAGTGCCAAAGCCTTACAAAATCATTTTAAAAATAAAAATAATAAATAAAATAAATAAAATCATATCCTAGAGCCCACAAAAATTCTATGACCTTAAATCTCATCAAAACACTTTTACAAACATGTAGCATCCCTAAACACCGAAGCTCCAAGAGCTCAAACCATAAAATATGTAGAGCCTTAAATTTGAATCTCAATAGTCCTCTTAGTGCTTAGATTTTTAAATCTCAAATCTAAATCACTTCTTAAACTGACAGATGTTCAAAACTTCGTATAGATATAGTCTACAAAACTGCAAAACTGGCTTTTGGTCAAACTTATGTCTACTTCAACATCTAAACCTTAAATAATATCCGAGTCATGTCCTAGAGTTTTTAGAAGAGCCAATTAAATCAAATCCTTGAATTTTCACAACCTCAATGCGGAGTCTAATCCATTTAACCACCTATCAAGATAACCCTTTATCACATTTTGGAAGCATAAAATATTTGTCGCCTAGCAAACCAAATACACTGGTCACTTATAAATCTTGAGACACTCATCCATTCTCAATTGCAATCAATAGCCATTAAAATACAATGTGTCTGATGACCACACACTACTATTCATGACATCCATACCATCCTTTCATTAGGAGTGCTCTGAGAACTCATATACCCATATATAAGTCGAAAAGTCATAACGGAATGATCGAAGGCCTAAGATGAAGCAGTGTAAGTTGGATTTTTTTTTTTTTTTTTGCAGTCATCAGCTCGATGAAAGAAACTGGTATAATAAAATGAAGATCCAGAGGTCCAGAAAGTTAACTTCTTTTTCTCAAAAACAACTCCAATATAAAATCTCAAACTTTAAGAATTTCTACACAAAATGTAATCTCATTTATTCAACACAAAAAAAATTAAAATCCCTCCACTGAACAACTAAATAAGAACCTCAAAAGAAAAAAAAAAATTACCATCTCCACAAGTAGTCAAATTATCCTTAACTCAACGAAATAATAAAAAAATGACTGCCAAAGATAAACAATTAAGTATGATCCTCAAAATACTTACACCCTTGGCACTCAAATTCCTAATCCTCCATACCCATTTGCACAAGTAGTGCTGCACTTCAAAAGGTCCAAATCCAGTCTAGACTATAAACCTTAAAAATCCAATTAATAACTTAAAATAACTTTACCCACTCCACAATCCATGAACCTCATAAAAAGGTAGGGAAATAAACTCTAAAACTATCATATCACTGCAATCACGCTTCCGCTGCACACTCTAATAACTCGCAACCCTTATATAAAATCAAGTCTAAACCTCTAGTTCTTAACCAAGACTTGTACCACAAGGTTAAACAAAAATCTGAATTCCTAGTTTTCCATCAGTCAAATAAAATATGCAAAATCTCAAACCTCAAATTTCGTATTCCACCTTCCATGAGTATGTAAACGTGGCAGCCATATATCTCATTAAAAATCATATCTTGGGCGTATAGAATTTTAAAACCTCAAGTCGTATCAAACTTCTCATATAGTATGTAGAATCTCTAATTTGGCTTTCTTTCAAACCTATGAAAACTTTAAAATCTAAACCTTGAATCATATCCAACTCATGCCAACACAATCCACCAATTGAATTTAAAATCTCAAATTCCTAAAATCTCACCGCATAAAGTCTGTAGAACCCTAAAACCTTTGCTCTGATACCATCTGTAACGCCTCAATCCCGAAGGGATCCGAGAGTTACTACTTATCACATATACTCACATTCAACACTATAATTATAGACTCCAAATTTCCAAATATCATATAAAACTTGGTTTGAAGATCACTTTCCTCAATATCACCAATTCTAGAAATGTTAAGTCACCAGACTACAATAATATTTTCTTACTAAACCTTATCAATGTTCATATAAATTCTCTATACTTAATCAACCATTCTTGAGTCATCTCACCCAATGCTTCGTAATCCAATCCTTGGCTGAAATATCCAAACTCATCTGAAAAATATTCAGAGATAAGGGGTGAGTTTAACCACAACTCAGTAAGCAGACAACATATACAAGAGTGCAAACATGAGCATTTTCTAAAATACAATATGCAGAGCAAAATATTCTTAAATTTTTAATATGCGAAAACAAAACACATTTTTTTCTAAATGTAACAGAGCGACAATTTTTAAATCATATAAAATACAGAGTACTTTGGCATAACAAAACTGAGCATCATCATCATATCAAAACAGAGCATCTTACAGAGCAGAGACCATGTTTAACCCCTGTGGTAGGGTTGTGCTAATCCCGGTGGCCAAACCAGGCAGAGACAGAGGTGAAACATTCCCTTAATCATTCTCGGAGCCCCGAGTGTGCACACAGGACAGTCCACAATAAACTACTTTATTTTCAAAATGGGTGCACTCAGAGACAGAGAAGTTGGTACCAACCCAAACAGAGTAGAGACAAAGCAGAGCAGAGCAGAGCAGAGACAGAGTCAGATAGAAACCAGTATACCATGCCAAAGATTTTTAGAGTCAACAAAATAACACATAGTTCCAAATTATTTTCAGAAACATTCTTATATAAACAAAACAGAGTCAAATCATCTTTATAAAATTGATGCACAAATTTTCAGATCCTTAATATCGCTCTTTCACATATCAGAAACAACATGACTAAAACTAAGCTCATGTCTGCACAATACATAATAGAAATATTTTTCTTTCTTTCATATAAGCTTTATGAGTAATGCAAAGAAATGACTGAGGTTGGTTTTTCTCAAGTTCTCATTTCATAACAAAACATGCATAAATTTTCAGAAAGTCAACCTCAGTCTATATTTGGTATAAAGTTAAGCATAGGAACCCCGCTTACCTGAATCTTTTAGCTTTTCAAAAATATCCTCAACAAAGTTGCACAAACTCAATCACCACCTATAAGATAATTGCGTACTTTCATAAATGTTCCAATTGATCACCAACCTCGAAAATGTAACCTGAGATATAGAAGCCAATATCTTATCTTAACATTAAGAGTCCCCGAATCTTGAATATAACTCTTAATAATTGAATTTATCAAAATTCTCCAAAACTCTAAAATTCTCCAATACCTCAATTTTCGCTAGAAAAATACTTAAATACTGAAACGTCGTTAAAATGAAAATATTACCGGACCCGAAATAAATTTAGAACTCAAGCACAAAATGATATAGAACCCGAATTCACCTCAAAAGCATTAACTAAAATAAAAGTTTTTCTTCAAAAGGTTCAGAGAATGAAGTTTGGTTATTTCTAAAAAATAATAATATTACTCATAATATATTTCAAATATTTATTTATTCGCTTTATAAGCTATACATATTTAAATAAAAAATTTCATAAAAAAAGAAATCTAGATTTAATAGGAAACCCACATAGTGTGTTTCAATAAATAAAAAAATAGGTCATGCATGGTCTCAACAGAGAAAACAGAGAATAAGAAAAAGAACAAATAAGATTTATTCTTCTAGGTTTATCCATGCGACAAAAATAAACCCACCGAGTGAAACGAAAACTTGCGACAAAGATGATGAGATCGACACTGGGTGGACATCTACGGCGGCGAGGCGGGGTGTAGAAGCATCTTACTGTGTGAGAGACAAAGTGACAAAGAAACGCCGAGAGTGGTGAGAGCAACAAAGAGAAACAGAAATGCAAAATAGTCGGGAGAGGCTCGTCGTGGCTTACCGGAAGGGTACGACGGGCATGAAGCGAAGAAGAAGTGTTTGGCGGTACTATCTGTGTAGGTGGTGAACAACGGGAGGGGGTGGCGATGTGGCTCAAGATGGGAAATCCTTCCCCTGTTTCAGTGGTGTGAAAACAGAGCACCAAATCTAGATTTTTGGGTGGCTAAACGCGGAGGGGGATCAAGGGTTACGGTGGTGGTGTTTTCTTCTGGGTGGTTTCGGTCGTCCGGCAACGCTTTGAGGGTGGCGAAAGCACAGGCCACGGTGTAAGGGGCATTGCTCCGTTTCCAAGGATTAAAAACAGAGGACTGTTCGACGGTGGTTTATGCGAGAAGGAATGGCTACAACATGAAGGGCAAGGCTTATGTGGTGGTCGTTTATGGTGGCTAAAAGATGGTGCTACTCGTGGTGGTGCAGAAACCTGGCAAGGGGTGCGGCGGTGATGTTTCTAAAAGCACGCGATGTGTATATTTATAAGATGATAAGAAACCCTAGTGACAATATAGGAAGAGAAGAAATGCTACGTGAAACAGAGGCTATACGTGAGTTGTTGCCATGATATCCGTGGGATGGGAACGTGTGGGATGGGAACGTGCATAGGGAGAAACATACATGCAGGATGTGGAAACATGCTTATTTATTGCAACAAAATCTTTAAATTCATATATATATATATATATACATATATATCTATATATATTTATAAATACACACACGAATAAGATAAATAATAATAATAATAATAAAATCAATTTTTCTAAAAAAAATTTCTCGACCCATAAAAAGATTTTTAATAATCATCAAATCGAATGAGAAAAGACAAAATTTACTAATACAACAATTTTACACTCGTGGTCAATTTTAAAATAAATCTTTGAATATCAAAAATGAGTTTTTACTTAAATAAATAATTAATTAAATAACACATTTCAAAAAGAATTATGTCGCTGGAGTCGGGTGTTACAATTTGGATGATCAAGCTGCTTCTCCCTAGATATATAGACCAAATGAGGCAACCCATCTGGGAGACTTTCCTTGTTCTCCCACATGACCTGCAATAATTTGGTTGTCATGACTCATCTCCTTCAGAGTTAGACATAATTATTCCTTGGACAAAAGAAAAAGAAATCATGCACATTTTCCTGAAAAATGAAATTTGTGAACTTTTAGAACACCAGCAACTGAAAAAACATAAAAAGTAAGCGAAGTCATGAAAACATAAATAATGAAAAATAGATTTAAAAAACAAACACAAATTGAAAAAAATAAAGAAAAATGATCCCTTTTTTTTTTTGGCTTTCAAAATTTGAATATCCGGACCACGTCCAAGTACAGATCCGGGTATAGCCGAACTGGGTCAACACTCAGCTTGGCAATTCTACACAAGTCATATATAGTTTGGAGTCATGTACTTGAATTAAGACCGTAATTAATATATATAGTCGTATAATCAGGGGTTTTTTTAATTCTTAAGTTCATCCAAAATTACACACACATGATATTATATATATATATATATATATATGTCCCAGCAAAATGAAAAAGTGAGTTTACCCTGATAATAGTAGGATGGTTCTTGCGATCTACATTCGAGAACTCTGCAAAATCCTCTGTAAAATCATGAGGTGGCACAGATTTTTGGACCGCCACCTCAATTTTGTGGCAAAGCTGCTCATACTCATCCTACACGAGATGAATACAGAAAGGCTCTTTAAGTTGTATCAAAATTTTGAGATGAACTCTTTAGGTACTCTGGCAGGCAATGAATTATTACCATTAATTACCTTCATCATTTTCCATTCATGTTGGAAATCCTTTGTCCTATCACTGAACGTTATAATGGCCGGATCATTGGAAAAGTATCTAAAGGGAGCTCTAACTTGAATATCATACTTCCTACAAAAAGGTACATAAAGTTGGGCAAACTTTGAGGCCTCGACGAGGGAATAGTAGGTAAGAGGAGAACAGCCATCATCCGATACGTAGCAAGCAAGCTTGTGAGCTGGGTATTCTACAGCCAATAAAGAGAGCACTGTGTTTACAAGCACTGCAACAAATTCTACTTTTTGCCACGAATTTTTTTTCCATTATCAAAATATCGTGGCAAATAATGTTCTATTGACACCAAAAATTTTCGTGGAAATAAAATGTACTTTTTATCACAAAATCATATTGGTGAAAATAATGTAGTGGTAAAAGAAATTTTTACTACGAAAAAATGTATTTTTTGCCACCACGTTGTGTTAATGGTAAAAAAAATTCATAATGACACTTATCTTCGTGGATTAAAATTTTTAATGTCAGCAAAAATTTTTTTGCCATGAAATTGACATCGTCGCATAAAATATGTCCGATTACAAAATTTTTCTTCATGGTTATTTAAGTATTTGTTACGAGATTAACTATGTTTTGCCACGAAATTAAGTGGCCACAAAAAAAATGATATTTAAATTTTAAAACATCCCCTGTCCCGTATTCCCTACCATAACCCTCGCCTCTCTGTCTCTTCCCCCAGTGCTGTTCTTCTCTCCCTCGATCTCTAGTCTTCATGCCACCACATAGCTGTCGCTGTACGCCGCTGTCGACCCATCGTCACCGTCCACCTTCACCGTTTTCGGCCAACCCAACCAAGCCCCTCTCTTGCGGCTTCTCTCTCTCTCCTGCTGATCTCCCTCTCTCTTCACCCTGAGTCTTTTCTCTCTCGGGTTCCCAGTGCCGGCGCGTCCTCAGCCGCTGCACCACCTCCAGCTACCAGCGTAGCTACCCCCCAAAGGTCTCAGTGCCACCACAAGCTCTCCCTCTCTCTCACCGTCGATCTGCTCTACCCCGCACGGATCTCGCTCAAGCGCCTCGTACAAGCCCTGCGCTGCCTTCCTCCATGGCGCAGCACCACCGCAAGTCAGCCCTCCACACGGCCGCAACGCCACCCCCTTGCTCCACCGCCTCCCCTTCAACGCCGTAAGCCAACCCAGAACAGAGTAGGGTTTGTGACTAAAAAATTCTTTTTTTTTTTTAAATAGGTAATAAGATATTTTATTCCACGTTACATTGTTTTTATCATTCATATTTTTAGTAATCTAATTCTTAATCTCATAATGTGATGTTTTTTCACAAACTCTGGTTTATCAAAGAAATACTATATTTACTTTGCTATGAGTTGTGAAGATATTACGATGTAATTTCTCAATTTATGTTCTACTTATTTGGTGGTCAGATTTGAAGCAGATATAGTGATTGATCTAGTGTTTATGACTGTAGCCTAGTTTTTTACTGAATTTTAATGATAGCAGTCTTGGGTGTTTATGCGGGTTAATTTGGTTGATCTAGTGTTTATTTTGGATGTTGGTATGACAAGTTATTTTTTGGGTATGCAGACTTAGTTGTGCTTATGTTGGTATGCAGATTTAGTTGTGCTTATGTTGTTGTGATTGTATCATAATTTTCTTATTCATTAGACAAAAAGAAATTATGCATATGTTATTGTGATTGTTTTAGAATTGGTTGGTGGGTTGGGCTAGGATTAACCGTTGTATATTAAACTTGTGCTAACCAATGCTTTATACCCAAAGTATCTTTTCTGGTTGTTTTTGTGACTTAGGATAACATTTTACTTAACACTTTGGGTTTCTGTTCTGATTGAGATCATTTGATTGCCACTTTTTCCAAGCGTTAGTTTATATTAGTGCAAAATGTAGGTAGGATAAATTATTAGTTGTTGGTGGAATAAGTTTGTGTAGTAGTGAACCACCTTTAATAAATGAAAATAATATTCAGATCATGAAACAGGTCATCAGGTTTTGGCTAAAAAGATTAGTGCTAATGGCATGCTCAAAAAAAAAAATATCTTGTTACTAAGTTGGAAGCAACAAAATTGTCCCTGGGTTTTCATAATTAAGACAGCCAAGAATAGCATATGTATTAGCCTTGCAATTTAGACTTTTATTATAATACCTGTAATGGATGTCTAAATCATCTAAAAGTATTTTTAGAAAAATAAACTGTATGTTGGGTATGAAACATTATTTATTTTTGGCTGAAGGATTCTTGTTAATTTGCATTAACGGGTTCCCATCTCCCTAAAAAAATTGAGTAAAAGTGAGAAGGTGTGGTTCTAATGCGATGTTGAAACTAATACAAGTTTTCTAATATAGGGCAGCAACTATACAAGTTTTTTGTTGGAGTTTGTAACATTTTGGGCATCAACTATACAAGTTTTTTTTTGCTTTGTTCATGCTGAGTTAGTTGTATATATGATTAATTTAGTTGTATATGCAAAGTTAGTTGTATATATGATTAATTTAAAGAGCTCCCCTGTCTGTGCAAAGTTAGTTGTGTATATGATTAATTTAGAAAGCTTCCCTGTCTAATCAAGTGAGTAAAAGAAGATTCGGGAACTGTAATGAAGCCTTGTATTTTTAGGGAATGGGACTTTTGCAAGTGGTTTCTGTATATTCAAAAATATGGATCTTCTTTATGGACAAGCTTCTGTTTAACTCAACTAGACATCATTGACTCTATTTTTTGTTATTTTTTGAAGTTGCTGGACATGATTACTGAAATATAACACTGCATGCTCTTTGTTTTGTTTTTTATTTTGAGGACTACCATGATGGTGCGTGATGAGTCATGATAGTGCGTGATGGGTTTTATCCTCAACACTAACTTACACTGCTCTCATAAAGGTATGTCTATGTAATCCCTAATTTTGTTGTATGTTGTTAGAAGTATACATTTAAAAATGTGCTGTGTTCATATATAGAGATGGAACCTAGGTGTTGTGTTCATATACAGAGATGGAACCTAGGGGACCTCTTTGTTTGATTGCATAAGTGTGTATTTGATTATTGAGCCCCTCCATTATTTAGCCTGTATTAGACTATTTATTTTGATTGTTTTTTGCTCAAGTCTAATTTTTTGATTTTGTAATTTTTTTTTTTTGAAATTTTGTAACATTTGCCATGAATGTAATTCGTGGGTAAAGATGCATTTCGACCAATTGATTCCGTGACAATACTTATTTTCTGACTATGACTTTCATGGGTAAAGAAGTCCAAAGCACCACAAAGCCTTGACTCTCAATAACTTTTGCCACGAACCAAATTAGTTTTTACGACAAATTGGATTCTTGGGAAAAATGTATCTTTTTCCACGAAAAAAAAAATTTGGTGGAAAAAATAGTATTCGCCACTCATTATATGCCACGAAGCTCCCACGATAACATTTGGTGGGAAAAAATCTTTTTGTCACCTAATTTCAGTTTTTTGTGACTATTACCTTTCGTGGCAAAAGCCACTATTTCTTGTAGTGAAGGATGATAGGAGGTTCTAGCACAGGGTCTGCAGTCGTCACAAACATGTCCACTGAGGGAAGCTCAGCTAGACTATGTTCAATAAATTGAAGAAAATCATTAGAATATTAAGTTGGAAAATTAATGGAACATTTATTGACGGTAATAATTTACCCGATCGATCACAATTGTTCAGCAATCTTTTTATATTTTTTTTTGTTGTAGGAAATTCAAATATTTTGTTTTAGCATAAATCAAATTATATATATGTTATTCCAACAATTTATGTAGCAAAAAAATCATAGAAGAATTACGCTTGCAAGAGACGGTCCGGGTACGTTTTGAATATGACTGGACTCCAATGGAGGTTGAGGTTGAGAAGCCAAGTGAGAGTCAACCATGACTTGCATAGGAAGGCAAGGAGCCAAGTGAATCCTCCTCCATGGTATTTGAGGTGGAGAATACGATAAATTAGGAGAGAAAGGAGTAGGATTAAGATTATGATATTGAAGGTTCTTTGCAGAGTGTTTCTAAGAGGGATTCTTTCATGTAAAGGGAGACAGATAGGGCTCGCCATGGATCCTTAATGCTGCTTGTATATATTCAAGGTGTTCAAACCTCCATTATTGTCACTAATTTATAGAGAACTATCAGGTGACTTTGTAGGTTTCATGGCCATAATTTGTTGCGTACCTGGCTGTGAGGTGGCTATTAAATGTTTTGATTGAACAAGGAAGATTTTTGAAATGCCAATTGATCTTACCATTATATAATATATTAGGCTTCAGTGTGTCTAATAGAACTGTCAAATTTGTGTTCTTGAATATTATGAGTAATAAATATAGCATTAATGTGCAATATACTCTAAGTTGAACCAATTCATTTACTTTGCTAGCACAAAATTTTTTCTGATTTCTATAAATGTAATTTCGGATTAGCTAGGATTAGATGATCTGAGTTTAAATGTTGTTGTTGATAAAGAAGGGCCTAGGGAGGAAAGTGTGCTAGTTCCTGAGTTTAATGATGTAGCAGGGGTGCAAGATGATCATGGAACAGAGGCCCAAATAGAGGAAAATGTTTCAATATTGCGTAGTAACCAGAACTTAGATAGTGACACTAGTCATGGTATTATTGCTAATGCCGAAGTTTTGACTTCGATTTTGGAATCGCTTCTTATTACTAAGGTGATGAACAAAGCAATGGATCAACCTTTGGTGTCAAAGTCCTGGCAATTTTGTGATTGAGGAGTTGATTGATGATGTGGTGGTAGAAAGTGTGGAAGTAGGGCCTTCACAGGGATTACAGGATGCAGAAAATCTAATTCAAAAGGGCTCGGATTCTTTGAGAATGGAAGGAAAGGAAGATTGTGGGTCCGAACCAGAAAATGGAGAAAAACCTGACCAAAGGTGGAAGATTGTTCAAAAGTTCAACTCAGGTTCCTAGCAAACATATTCGTATGAATTATGATCTGTAATCCTATATTTTGGAATATTTGGGGCCTTAGATCGTCTCAGAGAAGGTTGTGTAAGTTGGTTAGAAAATTTTGAATTATATTATGTTATTTGAATCATTTGTAGATGATCATAGAATGGTTGGTCTGAAAAACTTGTTGAATTTTGAGCATTGTTTTTCTAATCTTTGTATTTGTAGTAAACTTTGGTTGTCATGGAAACAGGGCTTGCAGATATCGGTCATTAGCTATGGTGCTTAACAAGTGACTTTTCCTTTGTGTATGGAATCTCAACAATTTGTTGTTTTTCTCGTTTATGCTAAATGCAGTCATTTGGAAAGTAGAGAACTATGGAGATTGTTATAGTTGGATGCAGTCCAAGATGCACCTTGGTTATGCCTAGATGATTTTAATATTATTTGTGGGGAGAAGGAACATCGTGGTGGTAGATCGAGATTGAGGATTGCCAGGGATAAGTTTAATGAGTTTATTGAGAACTTTGGCTTCATTGACATGAATTCAGTTGGGAGTAAATTTTCTAGGTGTAATTAATGGCCAGAAGGGGCTTATCTAGAAGTTGGTCGAAATTAGACAAATGCTTGATGAATGTTGTGGTTGCAGGTTTATTGTCGGATGCTTTTTCAAGTATCTGGTAAGATTGACTTCGGATCATGCCCATTGTCTTTTGTTTTAAAGGCCCTAAAAACTCAATATGGTCCTTCTTCTTTTAAATTCCAGCAAATGTGGGTGTCCTATACAAATTTCAAGGAAGTGGTTAAGGAAACTTAGAATAAACCGGTTGGTACTATTGGGATATTCGGTTTGGCTACTAAGTTGAAGAAATTGAAAGTGGTGCTGAAAGATTGGAATCGTCGGGTTTTTGGGCGCACTGAGATGAATATTCAGGCTTTGGCAAATCAAATTGAACAATTAGAAAGCCAACTTCAGGAGAGTTTCTTGGAAGATACAGAGATCACTTTATTTATGGCTAAGGAAGAACTCACTATATGGGTACAAAGAGAAGAAACTAGGCTTTCACAACATGTGAAGCTTAGTTGGATGGAGAAAGGAGACACTTTGGCTCAGTTCTTCAAGAATTTGCTTCTTTAACTGAGCCTATAGTGCATGAAATGAGGCTTTGGGATGGGATATACCTGGCCACTTCGGAAGCTATTCACTTAGGCACTATGCATTATTTTAGTTATTTTCTTCGAGCTAGACCTCGTAGAGATCTTCCTGATTTGTCTATGCTTGTGCAAATCTATTCTAGAGAAGGAGAATGATAATCTCCTTCAGTTCCCTTCGATCCAAGAGGTTAAAGAGGCTGTGTTTTCCAATCCTGTTGATAGCAACCCGAGCCCAATTGGGTTTGGTTCTGGATTCTCTAAATCATACTAGGATATTGTTGAAGCTGATGTGGTGGCAACTGTTCGAGATTTTTTTCTTGGGATTCCGATGCCTAGATTTTACTCAGCTTCTTATATTTGCAGCAACCAACTAATTTTGATAAGTTTCGCCTTATAAGCCTATGCTTAGTAGTGTACAATATTTTCTCTAAAATCTTGATTCAAAGATTGTCCCCCATTTTGAATAAAATTATTTCTCAGGAAAAATGTGCTTCTTGGGAGAAGTATTTTTGAAAATATTTATTTGGCCCAAGAAATGATACACATGCTTAATAAGAAGATTCGTGGTGGTAACATCGTCATCAAAGTTGACATGGCTAAGACATATGACTGGAAATTTTTAATTCATGTTATAGCATCCTTTGGCTTTTCTATGCATCTTTGTGACTTGATCAGAAATTGTATTTCGATTCCTTAGTTCTCTGCGGTTATAAATGAATCAGTAAAAGGATTTTTTTTTTTCTAGTGGACGTGGTCTATGTCAAGGTAATCCTTTTTCACCATATATGTTTATCATCGTTGAAGAGGTGCTCTCTAGATTGTTAAACCATAACTTTGTTATTGGGAATATTATTCTGCTCTCCCATTCTCGAGGTACCCCCTTGTTTCTCACTTATTATATGTTGATAATATTGTACTTTTTGCTGATGGATGAAGATCTTCGCTTCAAACAATCAGAGATACTTTGCTCAATATGAAGATTGTTCTAGTCAGGTGGTGAGTAAAGAAAAACCATATATTTTCTTTTCAAAATATGCCACTACTACTCGAAAAAGGAGTTCTTTGTTGTTGACTTCTTTTTGGAAGGTTTCTTTCCGATTAATTATTTGGGTGTTCTTCTTATGGCTGGCCGGATTAAGGTCTAGCATTTTGATGATTTGTTGAATCGCATCCGAGGAAAATTGGAGGGATGGCAGAATCGACGTTTTTTATCTTGTAGTGCCCGCCTTCTTTTATTGAGATATGTTGTAACAAGTATTCCAATTCACTTGTTCTCTATTCTTCATGCTCCCAAGACTGTAATGGCATCCTTAAATTGGATTATGAGTATTTTTTTTTTTTGGGATCCTTGAATGGAAAATAAAAGCGTAAGTGGGTTGCTTGGTATAAAGTGTAACTCACCGATACAGGAATGGGGTTTAGGTCTACGTAAATTAGAGGAAGTTCAATCTTTCTTATTAATGAAACTTGCTTGGAACTTATTGACAAGTGATTCTTTATGGTCAATTTTTTTCAAGAAAATGTATGTTAAAGATAAGCATATGACTTTGGTAGATCATCAGAAAGGAACTTTATTTTGGAAACATATTATGGTTATGGTCCCGAAGGTTTTAAGCAATTCTTGGTGGCGGGTTCGAGAAGGACATTTCTTCTTTTGGCGAGATCCTTGGCTGAAATCAAGTGTCCTCTTGAATTATTCTGAGATATTTGCTCGCCCCTCTCTTAAAGTAAGGGAATGTAAACTTTATAATGGTTGAGATGTGGACCTTTTAAATAACTTGGTGGGGGAATCAAAAATGGAAGAAATTCTGAATTATTTAGGTGAACAAAAAGACAGAGAAGACTTGCTGATTTGGAAGCCAAAATTGAATGGTGAATTCTCATTGAATTCGGCTTGGAATTGCATTTGTGTTCGTGCACCTAAATCTGAATGGGTTTCTTGGATTGGCATTAAGCTCTTCCTAAGAAATATTCGGTTACAATTTGGAAGGCTCTAAATTTTAGCCTTAGTGTTGATAGTTGTATCATACCTTTGGGTATTCTTTTGGCATCAAAATGTGAATGTTGTACTCAGAGGTATGTGGAAGATCATGATCATGTCCTTGCCACCAGGATGGTTGCAGCAGATATTTGGAGGTGTGTCTCTTTACAGTTGGGTATGTTGTATGACCCAATTAGATCATGGAAAGTGTTGGGAATAAACGGATAAACAAACAACACAGATATGAAATCAAATGTAGCAGTAGCAACTAAGATAAGTAAAACAGTAAAGACAATACAGAACACAGAGATTTAAGTGGTTTAGCTCAATTGAGTTTACATCCACTGGGGGTTGGTCTCAAAACTTCACTATGATCAAATATAGATTACAGAGAGAGAATCAAGAGATTCTTACAGTAGAAATCACTTACCTCACGTGTAGAAATGAGCTTGGGAGGATGCTCTGTTCGACGGGGGCGAAAACAGGGGTGTGGAGCTTGTTTGGGATGAAGCAGAAAAGAGATCATGAGCAAGGTCAATCTTGCTCGAGCTGAATGACGAGCGAGGGTCGAGCGTAGTCTCTACCTGAATCTCACTCAAGCGAGAGTCGAGCGAACTCTCAGGTTACACTTCGCTCGAGCTAGACGTTGAGCGAAGGTCGAGCGAACTCACAGGTTGGACTCTCACTCGAGCGGGATCAACTTCGCTCGAGCGAGAGTGCAGGGGAGGCATGTATCCAAGCCATAACTCAACAAATCTCCATCTTGGCTTGAATACCTAAAACCCTCACTGAAACCCAATATCAACAAAAGAAACCAACCCCATCAAAAGATCCCCTAAGGGATCTGAAAACCTCGAACTCCAATCAAGTCCAAACGAAATTTGAACTTGTGTACTGGAACTGACTTTGTCATCGTGTCTGCTGGATTCTCTGAAGTAGCAATCTTCTGAATACTCACTATTCACTGTACCATCTACAACTACTTCTCTGAGAAAATGATATCTGACATCGATGTGCTTCGTCCTCTCATGATATATTTGATTTTTGGTCAAATGTATAGCGCTCTAGCTATCACAAAACACTGTCATCCCTTCCTGCTGAAGACTCAGGTCACTGATCAGCCCCTTCACCCAAATGGCCTTCTTGACAGCCTCAGCTGCTGCCATGTATTCTGCCTCCGTAGTTGATAAAGCAATAGTTGATTGAAGTGTTGCTTTCCAACTAATTGCAGAACCACACAATATGAAAACATAGCCTGTCAATGATCTTCTCTTGTCTAAATCCCCAGCATAGTCAGAATCAACAAACCCAACAACATCAAAACTGAGATTAACATCTCTATCAAATAACAAGCCAACATGCGAGGTTCCCCTCCAGTACCTCAGAATTCATTTTAGTGCCTGCCAGTGAACTCTACCAGGGTTAGCCATGTACCTACTAACCACGCCCATTGCCTGTGAAATGTCTAGATGGGTACAAACCATGGCATACATAATGCTGCCAACTACACTAGAGTAAGGAACTTTTTCCATGGACTGTTCCTCCTCATCAGTCTGGGGAGATAGGGAAGCTGAAAGTCTAAAATGCATCGCCAACGATGTGCTTACAGGTTTGGAGTTAGACATTCCAAACCTGTCAAGAACCTTCTCAAGGTACTTTCTCTGGGACAAGTACAACTTCCCAACTTTCCTATCCCTGTGAATTTCCATTCCCAAAATCTTTCTAGCAACACCTAAGTCTTTCATCTCAAACTCATTTCTAAGTTGAGTTTTCATCAAATCAACATAAACCATGCTTTAAGCAGCTATAAGCATGTCATCAACATAAAGCAATAAGTGAATGAAAGATTTATCAGGCAATTGTTTGTGATACACACAACAATCATAACTACTTCTCAAATAGCTATGATCAATCATAAACAAGTCAAAACGCTTATACCATTGCTTAGGCGACTGCTTCAACCCATACAAAAACTTCTTCAGTCTGCATACTTGGTCCTCCTTGCCTTCAACAATGAACCCCTTTGGCTGACGCATATAGATAGTCTCTTCAAGTTCGCCATATAAAAATACTGTCTTCACATCAAGCTGCTGAAACTCCAGATCAAACAAAGCCGTAACGGCTAGTAAAACTCTGATTGAACTGTGTTTTACTATTGGAGAGAATACTTCATTGAAGTCAATCCCCTCCCTCTAATTGAAACCTTTAGCAACTAGGCGTGCTTTGTATCTTGCATCTGTCTCAGACTAGATTCCCTCTTTTCTCTTGAAGACCCATTTGCAGCCCACAACCTTTGTCTTTCCTGGTAACTTAACCAAATCCCAGGTTTGGTTCTTGTGAAGAGATTCAATCTCTTCAGTCATAATTGAGCACCACTGAGCAGACTCAATACTCTTCACAGCCTCTGAGTAACTGGAGGGCTCCTGTCCAATAATTTCTTTTGCTGTAGCGAGTGCATACATAACCATGTCTACTTGAGCATATCTCTGAGGTGGTCTGATCTGCCTCCTCTGTCTACCAGTAGCTATACTGTACTGCTCCTCAACCGGTGCTTCAATCTCAGGCTCAGAATCATGTTCATCAGCCATAGCATGATCCTGAATTTCAGTTGGTGTCCTCTGTAGAGCCTGCTGTAACTCCATTTTCTTCCCTGTAGACACAGGAATCTCCTTTCTCGGATTAAGCATAGATTTTTCATCAAAAGTAACATCTCTGCTAATCACGAACTTAGGTGACTTGGGATCAATACACCACAACCTATATCCCTTTACCCCAATAGCATATCCCATAAATATGCATTTCTTTGCCCTAGGTTCTAGCTTACCATCATTAACATGAAAATAAGCAAGACAACAAAAAATTTTCAAATTCAAATAATCAGTAGGTGCATCAGACCATACCTGATTAGGTGTCTTCAAACCAATAGTTGTGACTAGAGAGTGGTTTACCAGAAAGCAGGTTGTGTTGACTGCTTCCGCCCAGAAGTCCTTAGTTAGCTCGGCATTAGAAAGCATACTGCGTGCTCGTTCTAGGAGGGTACGGTTCATCTGTTCAGCTACCCCATTCTGTTGTGGAGTGTGCCTAACTGTACGGTGCCTGACAATCCCTTCATTCTTGCAGAACTCATCAAAATCACTGCTACAAAATTCCATTCCATTGTCAGTGCGAAGTCGTTTAACCTTCTTGCCAGTCTGGTTCTCTATCAAAACTTTCTACGGCTTAAAATTCTTGAACACATCACTTTTCTGCTTCAGAAAATAAACCCACACCTTCCGTGAGTAATCATTAATCAAAGTAAGCAAGTAGTTTGCTCCACCTTTCGATGGAACTGAGGATGGACCCCAAAGGTCGGAATGAATGTAGTCTACTGTACCTTTAGTGCTGTGGACCCCTATTGCAAACTGGACTATGCTCTGTTTGCCAAACACGCAGTGCTCACACAAGTCAAGTTTGCCTAAATTATGATTCCCTAACAACCCTTGCTTATAGAGGATAGACATCCCCTTCTCACTCATATGACCGAATCTCATGTGCCATAGACAAGTGTTATCTGACTCTGCCACATCAGATACTGAAACTGCAGCTTCACCGCTAACAGTACTGCCCCAGAGGAAATAGAGACCATCTTTATGATCTCCCTTTATGATAATCATGGAGCTTTTGCTAACTTTCAGTACTCCATCTTGTCTCGTGTACTTCAACCCCAAAGAATCAAGGGCACTCATGGAGATAAGATTCTTTTTCAGATCTAGAATGTGCCGAACATTAGTCAATGTCCTAACTATCCCATCAAATATCTTGATCTTCACTGAACCCATTCCCACAATCTTGCAAGCTGTGTCATTCCCCAACAAAACAGAACTACTGTTGACTGGTTCATAAGTCATGATCCAGTCCCTTTTGGGACACATGTGAATAGTGCAAACTGAATCTATGACCCACTTGTCACTAAACAGACTGGTTGAATCACTGATTGCAAGGACCACATCTGAGTTATCAGATTCATCAGCAACACTGACGGCATTAGAGGAACTCGTGGATTCCTCCTTCTTCTTCAATTTAGTACACTCACTCTTGTAATGTCCAAACTTCTGGCAGTAATAACACTTGACGTTTTTCTTGTTGGACTTGGATTTCCCCTAGGACTTGCCTCTGCCCTTCTCTAAACCCTTATTGCTGAATCTTCCACTGTTGGACGAATCTTTGACAATCAGTCCACCAGCTTGAATTTCACCACCCTTATCACTATACATGTTCCTTGACTCCTTCGAGTTCAAAGCTGACTTCACATCAACTAAGGAGATGGTATCTCGGCCATATAGCATAGAATTTACAAAATTCTCAAATGATGCAGGTAATGAATACAATACTATTAAAGCTTGATCTTCATCATCAAACTTGATGTCAACATTTCTAAGATCCATAACAATTTTGTTAAACTCATCTAAGTGTTCAGACACTGACGAACCCTCATTCATCTTGAAAGTGTATAACCGTTGTTTCAAATATAACTGGTTAGTAAGTGATTTCTTAATGTACAAGCTCTCAAGTTTATTCTAGAGACTCTCAGCAGTCTCTTCCTCAGCAACCTCTCTTAACACTCCATCAGATAAAGACAATAAAATAGTACTATGTACCTTCTCTTCATCGTCCTTAGACAGTACAGGAGAATCACCAGACCTCTCTTCAAGAATTTTGAACAACCCCTGCTGGCGTAACAAAGCTTTCATCTTCAAGCGCCACAAACTGAAACTATTATGTCCATCAAACTTCTCTACTTCAAATCTGGCTATGGCCATCCCTTCTGTCCTTCACAGAGCTAGATAGCTCTGATACCAGTTTGTTGGGAATAAACCGATAAACAAACAATACAGATATGAAATCAAATTGAGCAGTAGCAACTAAGAGAAATAAAACAGTAAAGACAATACAGAACACAGAGATTTAAGTGGTTCAGCTCAACTGAGCTTACATCCACTGGGGGTTGGTCTCAAAGCTTCATTATGATTAAATGGAGATTACAAAGAGAGAATCAAGAGATTCTTACAGTAGAAATCACTCACCTTACGTGTATACACTCAATGCTCACGTGTTTACACTTAACCACTGAGGAAATAGAGAAGAAATGAGCTTGAGAGGATGCTCTGTTCGTCGGGAGCGAAAACAGGGGCGCGGAGCTCGTTTATGACGAAGCAGAAAAAAGATCGCGATATTTATATTTATGCGATCTCGCTTGAACGAGATTTAAACTCGCTCGAGCGAACACTGCTAGGTCAATCTTGCTCGAGCTGAACATCGAGCGAGGGTCGAGCGTAGTCTCTACCTGAATCTCGCTCGAGCGGGACCTCGAGCGAGGGTCGAGCGAACTCTCGGATTGCACTTCGCTCGAGCTGGACGTCGAGCGAAGGTCGAGTGAACTCACGGGTTGAACTATCGCTCGAGCAGGATCAACTTCGCTCGAGCGAGAGTGCAGGGGAGGCGTGTATCCAAGCCATAACTCAACAGAAAGCAACTATGGAATTACGATTTTGGTGAGCTGCTCATTCAACTCAAAAAATGTACTTTGCTTGCTATTGTTCCTGTTATTATGACCTGGTCTCTTTGGGTTTGGAGATGTATAGCACGTATGGAAGGTAAAATGAATTTTGTGAAATCTGTATGGGGCTCGATTAAGGTTGCTATTGCTTGGGTGAGACTTTGATTTCGTGCCAGTAAAAAGATGAATGATGGGGATGAAAAAGTATTAAATTTCTTTTCTATATCAATCAAACCTATTAATAGACAGAGATCAAGTTTTGTGAAATGGAATAAACCGATCTCGAGCTGGTTTAAATTAAATGTGGACGAGAGTTCTTTGAAAAATTCAGGTCGTTTGGGAGTAGGTGGTTTAATTAGAGACGATAAGGGCATGTTATATAGTCTTTTGCCAAAGAATTGAGTTATGGTTCTAATAATGAAGCTGAACTTCTAGCATTATTTTATGGTCTATAGTGTTTATATGGATTTGGCTATTCAAAGAGTGGAGATTGAATCAGACTCTTTGTTAGTGGTACATTAGGTAGAAAAAGGAAGATGTGGTATGTGGTATCTTGAAGATTATTGGAAAAAGACACAAATTACTCTTTCTACTTTGGAATTTAAAATAAGACATATATATAGAAAAGGAAATGGAGTAGATTTCTTGGCACGTTAGGCTTTAGATCGGGAATCTGGGATGCGGATTAGCTACAATGAAGTGCCTCATTTGCTAAAAGGGATTTTGACAGTTGATAAAGTTGGTCTTCGTGCCATTTGCCTATAATGACCATGGGATCCTAGAGACATTGTGGGGTTGCTTGCAATAAGGTGCTAATGGACAGAATAAGAGCGTCAGGTTATTTTGTTTTTCTTGTATTTTCAGGCATGTTTAGACCTTTGAGTATTGTTAGCTCTTCTTTAGGCTTGTTAGAATTTTAATTATTGCTGGATTTATTTTGGTTTTAATGGTTTGTTTTGACACTTGCGTTTGGGTATTTTTTTTTTTTTAATATATATCTTGTAAACCTCCAAGTGTAATGATATTTGATAAGTGTAATTTTTACATGAATTTTATTACTTTATTACTTATTAAAATTGCTAATTTTCTTTTATTTCTTTTGATTTGATTTGATTTGATTTGATTTTTATTTTTATTTCTTTAATTGTTTTTTGTTGAAGGAATGAGAAGAAAAGAAAGAAAAATGTTCACAAAGAGGGACTTTAGACTTAAACGGCATTTGACTTTGCTTGGAGATTTAATTCAACATGAACCGCACTTAACGTTTGTCTTAAACAACATATATGTGTGTATGTATATATGCACTGAGGACCTAGTCCAGTGGACAGCGCCACACTTCAATTTAAGTGGAATTAATGGGCTTCACTCACGATTGACATAAAAGATGCCCCATAAACCCACAAGGCCTCAACACCTCACTCGGCCCCACTTCAATTTTAGCAAGTACAAGCATGTTTTTAAACGCACGGACTGACTTCATGCAAGAGACCAGCTACATATATTTCAATCCATAACAAAGGGCCGCACACATGGGCTCAATCGCATCCTCTGATCTTAATCCACATGATGGACTTAGTCACGACACTTTTCAATTTGAGACGGCTTCCTGGTGCCGCACAATATAAAAGGGCGAGAGAGCAGCGCGCAAAAGGGGGAGACCGGGAGAAAGGGAGCGGTAGCGCATCAATTGGGTGACTTTTTCAAGTTTTTTTTTTTTTAAGTTTTTCTTAATCGCTTTTATGTTAAACTTTTTTATTAGATTTTCATTTAGTTTATTCAAGAGCTAATTTATTTTTCTAGGATTACAATATAACCTAATTTTGATTATGTAAATTTTTCATAGTTGGATTAATTTAAAATTTATTTCATATAATTGAGTATTTCATTTTGGATTTAATGCTTGTGAATACGTGATCACTATTTACAAGATTTGGGATTAGTTTGAGACTGAAAATTGATAATTATTTCAGCCTTTATTTGAAATACTATAGGATGCTATAGGATAGAGATATATATGGGCCTATATAATCTTTATAGGGTTTTTTTTATTCTTAATAAATTTTGACAGAATCAGAATTATCATAAAGATGTAGGAAATTTACCTGTTGAAATATTTCGTTAGTGCTTGAGAAAGATTAACGAAAAAATTAAAGAAACCTAATTATCAACAATAGGAACAGATATTTTTAATTCAATGAGAAAAAATGCATAGTATTAGTTATGGTAAATCAAAAACCCTAAATCCTTACTTTCTTGATAAAAACTTGCTTCTTTAATTTTTTAGTTTACTGTTCTAGTTTAGTAATTAATTATTTTTATTCGAATTATCAGATAGATATTAATTGAATACATTTTGATACTTATTGATAATTTTTCAATCCTCGTGGGACAATACTTTTACTCATTCACTTCATTACATGTTACGATTCGTGCAATTGCAAATTTGACGAACAATATTACCATGGTATTCATCCGCCATAAGTGAGAGTATTATTAATAAAATTAGAATGAGGACTACTATTGAATATATGGCTCTGACTCTTTGCTAAAAATGAATAAATAAATAAATAATAAGTATTTAGCTAGAATACTTACTAATTATATAATGATGCTTAGCATATTACTTAGTATTAGTATTATAGTAATTATACTAAGTACTTACTATATACCAAATATATTAGTTAGCATATTAGTATTATAATATACTAATACTAGAAGTATATTAGGATATATATGCTAGAATAAATATATAGTATAAGTATATAGGATAATATATGCTATAATAAATATATAGCACATACTATATACTAATAAAAGTATATATGGTATATGCTAGAAGAAATATATAGTATAACGTAACAATATAATTTGTATAATCGAACCAATATGCTAGCTGTTTGACAATCTAAATCTTAGTTCAAACGGGTAGCATCATGCATTGGACTTTGTCTCAGGATTCAGCAACTTGGCTTGCTACTTATGTCGGTATCCTTATTTGCATGTATGCACTGATGGCTACATCTTCTTAGGCTACATTCCCCGAAATGTAAAAGATCACATATAAAATCATTACCTGATAATGAGCTATATTCCAACAAAATAAGTATAAAATTTTAATTTAAAATTCATTTGTATATATTTATACTGATTGTTTATAATTTTTTGTAGGATGAGTTTGATCTTGATTTTGACCGGTGAGATAATCGATTAACGATACATTCTGTAGGTACAAAGGTCGATGTCATGCACACTATAAGAAGTCTAGTACTACGACATAGTCACGCCAGCATCCATTTTAAGCAATAGTGCCAAACAAGTGGGAAAATATTTGTGAGATGTTTGAAAATCCTACTTATTAGGAATTTTGCTGCTATCTTTATTTTAGTAGTATATAATAGATGTATTAAACATATACTTATAATATATTCTTTTTAGCAATGGAGTATTGTGAACAAAGTAAATATATCAAATTTAATGATACATCATTATGGGAATTCTCGATCTTTTCATCATTTGCCTAAAAAAATAGTCAGTTATTCTAGTCTCTGTTAAATATTAATATGTATATTTTTCTCAATTAAGTTCTAATATAGATTTTCCTTTTGCAGTAGAAAGAAAGTCCTGCTAACTATGATCTGACTCAATTGTATACTAAAGTACATAAAAATCATGATATTGCTTGAACCAGTCCCATCTCCAAAAGCAAATTATGTAAGTTTAAGTTTCTTTAATTCAAGTCTAATACATTATTATTTTTATTTATACTAACTTTAATGTTTTTATTTGTAGAACAAGATGATATTTCTTAAGGAAACTGTTGGGATCCATTTGATAAATCATTAGTCAACTATGTTTAGATCCTGCTCAAGTTCTTGGATCACGTTCTAAATATTTGAGGGGCCTAGGGTGTTGCATGAAGCCATCCTCAACATCTTCTAAAGTCAAATTCAATGACGATAAGACTAAGAAATTAGAGACAGCACAACTTGAAATAAAACGATTGAGGTCCAAAAAAAAGAATTGCCGACTTAATTAGATAAAGCATTGGATTTAGAGGCTAGATTAAAAGAGAGACTGGAGTTGAACTACCAAAAAATGCAAAACAAATGTTTGAACAATGGCAGCTAATGTTGTCCTAAAACTCTATGTCGCCACTACAATTTTAAGACTTATTTTTTTCTTTAATTGGCTCTTTATTATTTTGTTTCAGTTAATTTGAACAGTTGTGATATTTAAATTATATTTTTATAATATTATTATGGTATTTTCAATTAAATGTGAATATGTATAATTAGTACCGTTCGAATGAGAAATAGAACGGTTCGAACAGTAAATTACAATTTATAATTCCATTAAAAAAAACCAACCTTTCGAACAAAAAATAACCCATTCGAATGAAAATTGATTAATACCGTGCTTACGTTCATTCGAAAAATAAAATATTTGTTGGAACACCATTAAATCAATTTTTGGAAATAAAATACAAAATTTATATTTGAACAAAACTCATTTGTTTGAACAAAGTAAATCTATTCGAACACTCAAATAATATCAAATATGGTCATTAATTTGAATCAAAATTTTGATCCATATCGGTTCAAACAGATCGGATCCCATTAGAATGATTTTTTGATACAAAAATGGTTCATCTCAAACAAAAAAACTCGTTTGAACAGTATCGGATGGTTTGACCGAATTTCATCCCCAAAAATAAATTTTAGTCTCGAAAACATTTTGAGATAGGTTTTTCAAGACAAAATAGAGATTTTTTTTTTTTTTGTCTCCAAAAACATTTTGGAATGAAATTTGGGCTTTTTTGAGATAAAATTATTCGTATAAAAAAACTCCAGTACCTTGTAGGGTAATTACTATATATATAATTAGATCAATTAGGTTATTTGTTTTCCTAATTTGTGTTCTTTGTGCCTCTATATATTTTTTTGCCTAGAGAGATGAATACTTGAAAAACTACTCCACTAGTGTTCTATTTGTCACGTTTAATTCCCTACTTAGGCATCGGGTTGAACTGCAGATAGCTAAGAATATAGCTAAAAATATTTCATACATTTCAATAGTTTTGGATTACAAGCATATGATAGAGACATTGTCCGACTAATCTTATATGCAAATCAATTCCAACACATATTGCAAGGTGCCATAAGTTATCTAACCCAAAGGCGCGAAAATTATGAGAAAACAATATTGTTAGAACTACGCGACGTCCAAAGTTTCAACGCATTGCAGAACTTCTTCTACACCAATAAACAAAAAGAAATGCCAAAGTGGCTGACTTATATATGGTGGCTTTAGGAATTCCATGTCTTCCTTTTCCGAACAGTCCCTTAAAAAATGGCCAGAAGCATAGCACCAACCACCCACTACAAAACGTCTCCCCTAGCCCAGATCCATCAGCTGGTGGATGTTGCAATTTTAACAAGCTCACTACCAAAGTAGTCAAGTGAACAAGTAAAATGGTTGTCCCTGGCACAAATATGGGTGACTTATCGAAGGTAAACCTACCAGCATCATTATCATCATCATCATCATCAACACCACTATCACTGGACTGTTCTTTTTGTGTAACTTCAAAGACTGTCTCAGATAATCCAAAGAGCTTCAGCATGACACTAAAAAATCCGGATAACCATGCAGTCATTGTAATTACTCTTGCCATTCTTTGGTTATTCCACCATGCTTTAACAGACTGGCCGGTTCTCATGTACTCGGATAATGTGTATATGTTGTATGTGACAAAGAGAGCAAGTACTGGTACATATAGGGCAGGGTCTTCGACCTATATATATATGTACAAACATTAATTGTGAGCGTGCCCTTAAAAGGAACATATATATATCTCTATGAACTAGATTTTGAATATCTTATTTGTACTGATCATGAGCTTCACTACGAGCAAATCATAATTATTGTAAGATTTAAAATAATAAAATCTACATTTTTCTATCAACTTATGGTTTTGACACAAATGATGATTTTACATAATATCAGAGCAAATTTTCTAAATTCCAATGGACTTTACAATTTATCTCATTTAATTAAATATTTTATTTATTAGACCTATTCATTGGTAGAAAGCTGGCCCACAAGTGAGAGAAAGAGTTAAAATTTCAAATAATAAATTTTACCTCTTTTCATCAATTTAAACTTTTAATTCAAGTGATAATTTAACAATTACTATATTTTCCAAAAGGACAAAAATTAAGTTACGAGATCAATTAAAGCCGTACGTAGGTTAAAAATAATGTCACGCAAGGTGGTTTATGTTGAGGCAGATTAATATTGTATGGTGGAGGGTTGCTAGTGTCTTTTTAAACATTTGAATGTGCTGTAAGAGTACTTAAGATTGGACGGTTCTGGCTTATCAATTATTAACCATACCTTGGGCAAGAAATGGGAATCGGCAATAATACAATAGGCTGGAAGGGCTGCATAACATAGCTCGAAGATTGGGCGTAGGCCCAATGTGAGGAGCCACACATAGGCCAAGCACTGCCTCCATTGTAGCTTTGCAAAGTGAGAGGCAAATATGGGACAGCGTTTGCTAAATAGAATTTCCAGCAAACCAGTAGCCCATCTCTTTTGTTGGGTCAATGCAGCGGGGCCGCCTGAGGGAGCACAACCCAGAAAGGCAGGTGGGTTTGGAGTACAATAGGCTGACCTCCAACCCTCGTTATGAATCCTTAGTCCGGTTTGTACGTCCTCTGATGTTGATCCATAGATCCAGCCTAACTGAAATGGACATTCACAAAGATGATCAAAAGTGGAACAAAGGCGAGGATTGATATACATATTCACCTTTGACTTACATTAGTGATCATAAAAGACTAGTACAAGTATTTTGAGTTTTCTAATTATAATGGATCTCACGGGAAGTGAGGAATTTATATATCCACTTTGTAGCAGAACTCATTATAAGAAAACTGTTTGGATTTGACTTGTTATTTCTTGCAAACATTATTATTTTCGTTCCAAAAAAGTTTATTTCAGTAGTAAATAATCATTATCATGGTATATAATTCGTCATAGAAACTCGTTTTTTTTTTTTTTTTGTAGTTACAATTATAGGATTAGTAGCATCATGACATAGAAAGAGGATAGAGTTCTATTTTTCTACTAGGTCATTATTTTAGGAGCAGTCTCCATCATAATATTATAAGTAATCTTATCGCGTTAATTAGTTCTTGTTGCCAATCATGTAAGGAATATCAGATCAACGACTAAGAATACATTGCTTGGGCACATAAAATGCGAGTAAATATTTGGGGTCTCGGCGTTGGCCCCTTTGTGCCCCTATGGGAGTTTTAAAATAGAAAAAAAAATTAAAAAATTAAAAAATTAAAAAAATCACATATATTTTATCTCCATACATTTTTTTATTAATTTTGTGAAAGAAAATGAAATGCAAAAAAGTGTAAAAAAATTTTACACTACGGAAGCGCAAAGGAGTCCCAATGCCAGAACCCCATAGAATTTGCCATGCATTTTAACAATAATTTATTGAAATTACTGATAAATTAGTGGATCCACCGAAATTAAGTTAAAATGAGCTTTTAATTTGGAACCTTTTTATCATGTTTGCTGATCACTGACCTTTGTACCCCAACTAGTGCCGTATTCATACCCACAACCGGTTACTTTGTATGCTGCCTCAATCCGGCTTTGGAGACTCTGATTTGGTGGAGTACCTGTCTTCCCTTCCAAAGCATCTTTAGCTGATTTGGTCAACTCCTTTGAATTCCCAAATTTTGAAGATATATCCTCAACCAATTTTCCTACGAAAATGAGACGAAATTAAAAACAATTTTCATACAAAAAGGAATTAAAAACCTCTTAATTATTACATTATATATAAGTAGGACTTATTTCAATTACCATTAACTGAAGCCACGTTATCTGGGGATAAACCATAGATAATTTTCCTTCTGTGGAAACAGCATGTTCCCCCATAAAATGCTCCTTGAAGTCCTGATATTCCACGTACTATATACTACGTACGTATGTACGTATATAATTAAGCAAATTATGACATTAAACATATGATCATCCCTAGATATAATAAAAAGAAAAAATGGAATAAGATGAAAAGAAGGAATAAATTAATTAAATATGACCTACTTCGAACAAAACCACCAACTGATTGCCATAAGGATCATCCTTTAATCCATCGTAGAACACTTGCGGGAACTGAGCAAATGCAATTTCTGATTCACTCTTGGAACCCAATAATACGCACATTGCATGAAGAATGGCTTTTGGATTGTTCACAAACATATCGCAGTCTACGTTGAGCATGTAGGGAGCATTCGTCATCAATGCAGAGACTCTCGTCTATATATACATATATTTGATAGAAACAGTTGAAAAAATTATATATATGTCATGTTAACATATAATACGTACAAAACATTTGTATAGAATTATGACTTCCATATGTGAGTGTGCGTGTGTGTATATCTATATATCTATATATATATATATATATATATATATAACTGCTACTAGCTAGGACCAAAATTTAACCGATAGAATTGTCCGATAAGTGTAAATGCACTTTTTTTTTTCTTTCAATTAATTTTTATATATTTTATATATTTTTAAAAAATAAAAAATTACCAATTCAAAAATATATAGTCGCTTTATTTTAGCTAAAAATAAAAATTTAATTTGTCAATTTTATCTATCATTTTTATCGGTTTAACTAGCATTTTTCATATAAAAAATATGAATTCATGATGTGAACTCCTCTTTATAATTTTAATAAATAGATAAAAAAAAAAAAATGATCGATCATCATACTAGTGCATTCATGGCACCCGCTTTGTAATGATGTGGATGCTTATGCCGCTTTTCCCTGGATATATAGACCAAATGTGGCAACCGGCCATCTTGGAGACCTTCTAAATTGTTCTCCCATATAACCTGCAATCAACATTATCTAATTTAGTCTTTCTATAAGTTATATAAATATATATATATATATATAATTAAAGGGTAAATTATTAAACCATAGCTTTCACCCCACAAATCACATATTGCCAATGTCATAATCTCAGAACATTTTAATTGGGATATGAACCGTTATGCCTTACCTCCAAAATATTAAAGTTTTATTGTTGATCATGTGGAAGTGATCAACCATTATTAATATTACTGATCTAGATGAGGGTGTTGAATTAATGGAAGATAAATTGATCGGTAAATATATCATACAAATAACATAATTTTTCTTCTGTAAAGATTGATTAAAAATGACACAAAGAAATTAGGAAAGAATTAACACATAAATTAACACTCTTAAAATTAAAGTGCTATCCTAATTTTCAATAAGCCCCAAAACTATCAATTTGAATATGAGTCATACCCAAAAATTACCGAATAGTTGCATTGTACCTCTTTGTTAAAGCCATAAAAATTGGTCAACAGACCGGGACAGGAGAAAGAGTCATTTATGGCCCACTGATGCGAGTTGGTTTCATTTGGTGTCCTTTGAGACTCCCGACGAGACTCTGGTGCGATTGTACATACGTGGATAGTAAATAAAGAAATAGAGAGACACGATATTTACGTGGTTCGGCGTAAAATCCACGTCCATGGGGGTTTGAGAAAGAGGGTCCACTATAATAAATATTTTTAAAGTCTCTCATGAATCTTTGTACAGGGAAAATATACATAAATCTACTGGTTTGAGCTCTCGAGTCCCTCTGCGAAGACTGAAGAAGATGATACCAGTTTGTAGATGATGAGTTGGTCTCAAAGAGTAAAAGTGTCCTGGTCATCTGATAATTGCCTTTATATAAGATCCTAGATTGCGTATTTCAATCGGTTTGTTCTCTTTTCCTTCCTTTTTTTCCACATGTCCACATGTTTATGTGCCTGATAACTATTGATCTTGACCCATACCCCTGCCACTTTATACCTGTTAGCCCATGCTTTCTTCCTTGCCCCATCATGTCCCCTTTTACTTTTGTTCTCTAGTGCACTACACAATAGGCCTAGTCCCTACTTAGCAGATTCACCCCTCGCAGAATCTCGCAAATTCTTAGCAAAGGCACTCTGGTGGAAATTTTCATGAAGTACTTTCTTTTGAAATTTCTTCTTCTCTCTTACTTTTATTTACCCTACGAATTCTTACCACCTAGAAGGTGGTGGAAATACACTGTTGATATCCCCCATCTTTGGATTTTGAGAAGATGGAGGTTCATCTCCCGAGCCTAAGGTTAGAAAGACATAAGAACATGCAACAAACATTCTATCAAGAGAATTTCGTAATTAATATTCCAAAACTTTCAATGGAGTAAAGTGCAAGCATGGGGTTTGGTTAAGCGTGAGATAGGCTCAACCGCAAACGTGAGAGCGCGGAGCTTATAGGTAATGGGAGATGGGCTCGATTGCGGACGCGGGAACGCAGAGCTCAAAAATAGTGGGAGATAGACTCGACCGCAGATGTGGGAGCGCGAAACTCCAAGATAGCGGGAGACGGGCCTGACAACGGATGTGGGAGCGTAGAGCTTAAAGGTGGCGGGAGATGGGCTCGACCGCGGACACAGGAGCCTGGAGCTCAAAGGTAGCGGGAGATAGGCTTGATTGCGAACGACGAGATCGCGGAGCTCGTACCAACGCTGAGAGAGGGTTTACAAGTATGCTTGGCTAGGGCCCTAGCCTAGAGCCTAGACCTCGTGTGATGAGAGGGCGAGGCTCGTACTGTCGCAGGAGATGACTCGGCCACGTGAGACGAGAGCGCGGAGCTCGTACCGTCGATGAGAGAGGGTTTACGAGTATGATCGGCTGGGGCCCTAGCCTAGAGCCTCGACCTCGTGGTCGTGGTTTTGAATCCCACAGACGGCGCCACTGTTAAATCTATAAAAATCGGTCAACAGACTGGGGCAGGAAAAAGAGTCATTCTCGGCCCATTGGTACAAGTTAGGCTTCGTTCGATGTTGTTTGGGACTCCCGACGAGACTTCGGTGCATCGTACGTGGGTAGTAAATAAATAAATATAGATAGACACGATATTTAAGTGGTTTGGCGTAAAGCCTACCTCCATGGGGGTTTGGGAAAATGGATCTACTATAATAAATATTTTTACAGTCTCTCATAAATCTCTGTACAGGAAAAATATACATAAATCTATTGGTTTGAGCTCTCGGGCCCCTCTGCGAAGGCTGAAGAAAATGATGCCGGTTTATAGACGATGAGTTGGTCTCAGAGAGTGAGAGTGTCCTAGTCATCTGATCACTGCCTATATATAAGTTTTTAAGTTACGTACACTTTATACCTTTACGCTAGCCCATTTTTTCCTCCTTGCCTCATCATGTCCTTCTTTACTTTTGTCTTCTAGTGCACTACACAATAGGCCTGGTCCCTATTTAGCAGATTCACCCCTCACATAAAACAGCGCCACTATTAAAGCCATAAAAATCAGCCAACAGACCGGGGTAGGAGAAAGAGTTATTCTTGGCCCACTATTGCGAGTTGGGTTTTGTTCGGTGTCATTTGGGACTCTTGACAAGACTCCGGTCCAGCTGTATTTATGTAGATAGCGGATAAATAAATAGAGATAAACATGATATTTACGTAGTTTGGCATAAAGCCTACGTCCGCGGGGGTTTGAAGAAGAGGATCCATTAGAATAAATATTTTTATAATCTCTCATGGATTTCTATATAGGAAAAATATACATAAATTTACTAGTTTGAGCTCTCGAGTCCCTCTGCGAAGACTGAAGAAGATGATGCCAGTTTGTAAACGATGAGTTGGTCTCAGAGAGTTAGAGTGTCCTGGTCATCTAATCACTACCTATATATAAGCTCTTAGGTTGCGTACTTCAATCGGTTTGTTCGCATTTCCTTCCTTTCTTTCCTTTGTCTGCATGTCTATGTACCTGACAACTATTGATCTTGACTCGTACTCTTAGCACTTTATACTTTTATGTTAGTCTATATTTTTCTTGCCCCATTATGTCCTCCTTTATTTTTGTCCTCTAGTGTAGTATACAATAGCCCTTATCTCTACTTAGCAGATTCACCCCTCACACTCTCCATCAAAAGTTTGACACCATTACCTTGAAACTTAATTAATCTAAGATTCAAGCATATTTAGAGAACCAGAAAAATTAAAACATTATTTAAACAATAAGAAATAGGAAAAAAAGAAAAACCATAAATCAGAAAGTAATTATTTAAAAAAATTAAAAAACTTAAAACATATAGAAATAATTATTTTAGGAAAAAAAGATTTAAAAAAAAATTGTAAGACATTAAAAACATGAAAAAATAATTTCAAATACGGGTCTTAGCATTAAGTTTTTAAATATCGTGATAACCAACACGTACCGCATCTGGTAATTAGCTCCTGGGATTACATGATTAATATAAATGAGTAAGATTAGGTATAAGTCTTGTACAAACTCTAAATATAGAAGTCTTTTATAATAATATGGGTTCAATAACAAAAATAAAATAAAATTTTTACACTTCTTTACGATGGGATCCATTTTTTTTATAAAGCACTTGTGAATTTTTATATTTGAAACTTGTATATAATATTTCTCTAATATAAATAGATTTACATTATACCCAATTGTCAAATGGAAAGTGAGTTAATTACCTTAATAATCGTAGGATGGTTTCTTCGTTCTACACTAGAGAATTCTGCAAAATCCCCTGTAAAATCACAATTAGGTGGCACAGAATTTTGCACTGCAACCTCAATTTTGCGGCTAAGCTGCTCATACTCGTCCTACATGATCAGATAAAGACAAAAAGTAGCTAAGCTCTTTAAGCGATATATATACCAAATTAGTAATTAAGTACTTAGAAATATTCTAAGTTGATGATCTAGCAGGTATGAATTAATATTAATTATTATTACCTTCATCCTTTTCCATTCATGTTGGAACTCCCTCGGTCTATTGCTGATCAATGTTATAACGGGATCATTGGAAAAGTACCTAAAAGGAGCTCTGACTTGAATATCGTACTTCTTGCAAAATGGAACCCAAAGTTGGGCAAACTTTGAGGCCTCAACGAGGGAATAGTAGGTAAGAGGAGAACAGCCATCATCCGAGACATAGCAAGCAAGCTTGTGGGCTGGATAATCTATTGCCATTAAAGAGAGCACTGTGTTTACAGTGATGATAGGAGGTTCTAGCATAGGGTCCGCTGTTGTCGCAAACATGTCCACTTGGGGAAGCTCATCAGGTTCCCTGTCAAGAATATCGTCATCATCAAAATTATATATTCAATAAAATGACGCATAATCAAGAATATTCATTACAATATTCAGTTAAAAATTAAATAATTGAATTTTTTATGATCAAATATCATTCACTCTTATTATTTGTTAATATCTGTACATACACTGATCTTGTGTTTGCTTCTTATCAAACAAAAATAAACAAAATTGTTTTGTTGAATAATTTTTTTTTCAGTAAAAGTAATTCCAATTTTACGAAAAATAAAAATTGTCTCTAAAGGAGGGTGGCTATATATATATATAGATATATAGAGGTATAGATAGAACAAGAGCAAGGAGTGTGTATATAAAGATCATGTTTACCAAGCTTGCAAGAGATGGTCCGGGTGCGTTTCGAATATCACAGGATTCCATTTCATGTTGAGGACAAGAAGCCAAGTGAAAGTGAACCATGACTCGCATAGGAAGGCAAGTAGCCAAGTGACTCCATGGTTTTTGAGGTGGAGAAGACGATAAGTAAGGAGAAAAAGGAGAAGGAAAAAGATAATAATATCCAAGGTCGTTTGCAAAGTGTTTTTACGTGCTATTTTTTCATATAAAGGGAGAGAGACGGTGTTCGCCATTGGATCAATAAATTGCAAGGCAAGGCAGTTTTAGTGGGAGGGAGGGTCGATGCCGGCCTTTTGTTTCCAAAGTGCTGTATGTTGTGTTAAATATCATATAGAGGCTGCTAGCTAGGTGATCACATCCGCGTCTATATACGTAGTTGCATATATTAAATAGGCTTTTTGTTATATTAAATTTTATAACAAAAAATCTTATACAGGCTGCTAACTAGGTGATCACATCGTATAGAGGCCTCTAGCTAGGTGATCACATCGTGTACGTAGTTGCATACCTCCCTACAAAAAAAAAAAAAGACTTTTTGTTATATTAAATTTTATCACAAAAAAAAAATGTCGCAAAATATTACTTTCGGCAAAAACCAATAATTTTGATTACATTAAATTAATTATTTCTATTTCTTTTTCTTGTAAATCCTTCATAACTATTTGTTGCATTTGTGGTTATGAATAGCCCGTTCATCCAGGTCAGCCCGCTAATTTAAAATTTTATTTATTTTTTAATATTTTTTATTTATTTTTTAAAAAATTTAAAGAAATATCGAATCTGAATTCGCATTCTCAAATTCAGATAAAGACAAAAAGTAGCTAAGCTCGTACGTATCTTCTTGCATATCCCAGAGATGATAAATGTCAAGTCAATGAATAGTTTCATCGATAAATTGATCGATTGTATAATTATTTTTTAAAAAAACAAATTAATAATTAAAGAAATAATTATTAATAAATATATAATATATTAAAATCTTAATAATATTAAAAAAAAAAACTGTATTATCGATTCTATATTATCAGCACCAATCATAGTGCTATACTCTTCCTTCATTATTGACATCGATATTATCATATCGATGACTGACCGAACCATATCGATACTGACAAATACTTCCACTTGCGGATATGGTTCTATCAGTCATTCTTGAACGCTTGATATCATCATAAGCAATTTAGCAGGAATCTTCCTTCATTATTGACATACTGTAGGACAGCCGTGGAAGGTTTTTGTCGATACGTATTATTTTCCATAAGGTTATTCCAATCAATCGAAAATTTCCAATATTTTCCAAAAGCTCAGACCACATGTTAAGTAATGGAACATGCTAGGCTAGTGAAAAGACCACATCGTCGTCGTCATCGTTCGTCGTTCGTCGTTCGTCGTGTTCTTCCACTTGTAATTGTTATTTTATTTATTATTTTGTTTGTTTAATGCCAATTACTAGATTCAAATTCCGCTTCATCAGTTACTGTTAATAATTCCTCATTAAATGTATTTGGTATTAGAAAACTCAAATTAATTTTCACTCATTAATGGAAACGACGAGCTAGCTATTGGACCCATTACAATAAAAGGATAAGAATGAGCTAGCTATATTTACAATCGATTGAAATATGTGATTCATATTTGATGAGAGTACACTGACAGGTGGCAAAGCGAGCAAACGAGCAACAAGAATATTTTTATAATTTTTTCTAAATACGTCTGTACACCTAGTGTTAGTTTAAATATATATGTTGTAATCTTAATTTTGATGATAATAAAATTTAGACACTCGGTCCTGTGGATGTAGGCACATCGTCGAATCACATAAATTTCTGTGTTATTTCTCTTTTGTTTTCTTTTCGATTATTCCATATTATGTATCATAATTACCGAACGATCATAACAACTGATATCAAGAGCTCAGATTACGATGTCTGGGATTTCGTTTGCAAAATTCGATATGATCAAGTTCGATGAAACTCGTAATTTCAAATTATGACAACGGAAGATTAAGGATTTGTTAGTGCAGCAGGGCATGGTGAAGGTGTTATGCAAAAAGAAACCGAAAAGCATGGAGAAGACAGAATAGGAAGCGAAGGCTGTGACGACCATCAAGCTTTTCTAATTGATGACGTGATGTATCATGTCATGGATGAGGAATCATCGGTGGCAGTTTGGCTAAAACTAGAAAGCTGATATATGTCCTAGTCATTAACAAACAAGTTTTATCTTAAGCATAAGCTGTTTGGCCTTAAGATGTCAAAGGGCTTGGATCTGAGCCAACACATCAATGTGTTCAATCAGATCACTAGCGATTTGAAGTGAGTTGATGTGAAGTTCGAAGATGAAGACAAGGCATTGATGTTGCTAAATTCCCTACCGGCGTCTCTTACGTACGAGAATTTGATTACGACTCTAATGTAGAGGAAAGAAACCCTCGAGTTAGAAAATGTCATAGGTGTTCTGTTAGGCTTTCATCAACAGAAGAAAGTCAGTGCTAAGACTTCACAAGGTAAAGGACTTGTGGTGAGAGGTAACCAGGAACGTGGAAGAAGCAAGTCTCGGAATGGATCGGATAACAATAAAACTCGGTCTAAATCGAGGAAGAAGAAGGACATCACGTATTACAAGTACGGAAAAAATGGACACATTAAATGGGAGTATCCAAAGAAAAATAAAGCGAATGTAGAAAACAAAAAGGATCTATCAAAGTCTGCAAATGTAGTGGAAAAAGAAGATTTAGAAAGCGGTGACGGTGATATGCTTTATGTTTCATCCAGTTCAGATCATCTGACAGATTCGTGAATTATGAATTCAGCATGCTCTTATCACATGACACCTAACAAAGATTGGTTTGACACTTACAGGTCAATAAATTTTGGTTTTGTTCTTATGAGTATCGATGCATCCTGCAAAGTTGTTGGAATAGGGAATATCAGAATTAAAATATTTGATGGTGTGGTTAGAACATTATGTGATGTTAGACATGTATCGAATCTAAGGAAGAATCTGATTTCATTGGGCACTTTAGATTATAATGACTGTAGTTATAAATTTGTAAGTGGAGTAATGAAAGTGAGTAAAGGTATGCTGATAGTGATGAAGGGACATAAACTAGCAAGAAATATTTATAGATTGTTAGGTACCACAATTGTAGGTGGAGTTGCTGCTGTAGAGTCTGAGTTAGATGGTACAGTCTTGTGGCATGTGTGGCTAGGTTATATGGGTGAGTGTGGGATGATGGAGCTTCATGAGAGAAATATATTGAAGGGTATCAAGACATGCAAGTTCGATTTCTACAAGTATTATGTTCTTGAAAAATAGAACAGGGTGCAGTTCAGGACAGTCACACATAAGACAGGGGGTTCTTGACTATGTTCATACAGATCTTTAGGGACCAGTCAACGTAGCATCACAGGGAGAACATATGTATGTCGTGAGTTTCATGGATGACTACTCGCGAAAGGTTTGGGTGTACTTCATGCGGTACAAGTCAAAAACATTTGCCAAGTTCAAGTTATGGAAAGCTGAAGTAGAGAACCAGACAGGGAGGTAGATTAAATGCCTCAAATCAGACAATGACACTGAGTAGACAGATTCAAAAATCCAGAAGTTGTGTGAGCAGCATGGGATTAAGAGATATTTCACAGTTTGCAAGACACCATAGCAAAATGGTGTAGCAGAAAGGATGAACATAACAATAGATAAGAGAGCTCGATGTCTTAGACTGAATGCAGGACTTGCAAAGAATTTCTGGGCAGAGATAGTAAATATGGCATGTTTCTTGATTAACATATCACCAAAGACAGCACAAGATGGAAGAGTATCAGAGGTGGTGTGGACAGGCAATGCGGTAGACTACTCTAACTTGAGAGTGTTTGGATGTCCAGCATACATGCATGTTTCTAGTGAGAACAGATCGAAACTTAATGCAAAATCTAGATAGTGTATCTTTCTAGGTTATCAGAAAGGGGTGAAAGGCTTCAAGTTGTGGGATCTGAAAGCAAACAAGGTGGTGATCAGTAGAGATGTAATTTTTGATAAAAAAAAAATCCATATTGTAGCATATTTAAGGAGAAGAGAAACAGATGCCAGAAAATTGTAGCAGCAATGAGCATATGGTATAGGTGGAGTTAGAGACCTATGATAGAGATGACAATGCACATGATTCAGAGAGTTCTAGCTCAGAGAGTCAGGAGCATCACACTATAACCATAAACAGGTCCAAATGCACTATTAAGCCACCCATCAGGTACGATTTTGAGGATTTGGTTTCTTATGCACTTATCACTAGTAGCGAAGATCCTACTACTTTTTCAGGAGGCAACACTCAGCCAAGAGAAAAGTAAATGGATGGTGGAGGAGATGGAGTCGCTGCATAAGAATCATATATGGGATTTGGTGGAACTTCCAGAAGGGAAGAGAGCAATAGGATGCAAATGGTATAAGAAAAAAGATGCAGTATCAGAAAAAGAAGGAGAGAAGTTCAAGGCTCGCCTAATAGCAAAGGGACACTCACAGAGGGAAAGAGTTGATTATGATGAGATTTTTTCTCCTGTAGTCAGGCAAACTTTCATCAAGACAGTGTTAGCTTTGATAGCACATTCAGACATGCAGTTGGAGCAGATGGATGTAAAGACAACTTTTATTCATGGTGATTTGGAGGAGTAGATTTACATGATACAGCCATAGAGGTTCAATCACCTTGGACAGGAACACTTAGTTTTTAAATTGAAGAAATCACTTTATGGGTTTAAGCAGTCTCCAAGGCAGTGGTACAAGCGATTTGAGTATGATTATTGTGTTTATGTGAAAAGTCTTGATGATGGTTCATTTATTTTTTAGTTATTCTATGTGGATGATATATTGATTACTGCAAAGAGTATGAGTGAGGTCAAGAAGTTGAAGACTTTGTTAATCAAAGAATTTGACATGAAAGATTTGGTTACTGCCAAGAAAATTCTTGGGATGAAAATTCGCAAGGACAGAGCCTCCAGAAGATTATGGCTATCTCAGGGTAGCTATGTTGAGAATGTGTTGGACATATTCAGCATAGGTAATACAAAACCAATGAGTACACTATTGGTGCATCACTTTAGAATGTCTACCACACAATGCTCGAAAACAGATGATGAGGTTCAAAACATGTCAAAAGTTTCACATGCAAGTGCAGTGGGATGTTTAATGTATGCTATGATTTGCACAAGACCAAATTTGGCATAGGCTATCAGTGTGGTGAGCAAGTTTCTATCAAATCTAGGTCAATAGTATTGAGATGCAATCAAGTGGATTTTCAGATACTTGAGGGCTACTACAGACTATGGCATCATGTTTAACAGACAGCATAGTGATCCTTCACTTGTGGGATATGTGGATGCAGACTATGCATAGGACTTGGATGACAGGAGATCTACCACATGATATGTATTCATTCTTATGGGAGGACCTATTTGCTGGAGGTTCATGGTATAGTCTCTAGTTGCACTATCTACTACTGAGTCAGAGTATATGGCAACGGTTGAGACTGCCAAGAAAGCTCCATGGCTTATAGGGTTGGTCAAGGAGCTAGGTATCCAGCAAGGTGGAGTTCAATTACATTGTGATAGTTAGAGTTTCATTTATTTGGTGAAAAACCACGTGTATCAGGCAAGGACCAAGCATATAAATGCGAGGTTTCAAAAGATCATGGAGCTAGTTTCTTTTAGTGAATTATTACTTGAGAAAGTTCACACTTCTAAAAATTTAGCAAACATGTTGACAAAACCTATTACTACAGATAAGTTCAAGTATTGTTTGGACTTGATTAATATCTCTAGTTGCTAGATGAGAAGCGCCCCAACTCAGCGTCCCAGGTGAAGTTCTCAGTTATTCTTTCTTTTTTCCGTAAGGGTGGATATTAGCCAATGTGGAGATTGTTAGAGTATGTATCTCATATTTGACGAGGATATAGTAGCAAGTGGCAGATGGCAGATGGCAGATGGCGGAGCAAGTGTGCGAGCGATGGGGGTATTTTTGTAATTTTTTCTAAATATGTCCGTACATTAGGGTTAATATAAATACATATTTGTAACCCTAATTCTGATGATAATAAAATTTAGCCGCTCACTCCTGTGAATGTAAGCACATCGTCGAATTACGTAAATCTCTGTGTTATTTTTCTGTTGTTTTCTTTTTGATTATTCTGTATTATTCATCATAATTATTGCACGATCACAACACATTCGATCTCAAATTTTTACTTTAACATTATATAAAATCATAATTTATGTTAAAAAAATTAAATTAATTAAATTTTATAACTTATATTAAAAAAAACTAATAATCACAAGGAAAAAAAGATAATAAAGATTTCACTTTCATTCTTGGATGTTATTAAGTTTATTATCTTTCTATCACTCTTTTATTATTTTATAGTGTAACTGAAATTTTATTTATTATTATTTTTTTTAAGTATTTTTTTTAACAATTTTAGTTATTAAGAAAAAATTCAAAAAAATATATAATTTCATTAATAATTACTTCTTTAATTATTAAATAAAGAAAAAAATTAATAATAAATGGATGGTATGTATTAATCCTATCAAGTAAGAATGCGGGTGCCAGTTATCATGAACTGAACAAAGACCAAACTTCAATTGTCCATGTTCTTAAAATGACGTAGGTTGTTTAGATAGAGCTGCATTGGTGATGCTTTTTCAGGCTAGAGAAAGGGAGTGATCAATGTCGCTGGAGTTGTGTAGTATACTACTAACGTATGTCCTGATTCCTGCGTCCCCCTCTCTGGATGGAATTGTGGAGAACTTTTCAGGGAGGGCCTCCGCCTGATCTCTTTTGTTGTTTTATAATAATTTATTTGCTGCAATGCCTCGGCGAGCTCACGGTATATACTTTTTCATTTTTGTAATCCCATTATTTGATTGGTTAATTTTTAAAAAAAAAAATTATAAATTTATACACATATCAAAAAAAATTTATTATATTTAATCAAAAATAGAAAAAAAAAAGTGAGAAAAGAAAATAAAAATATTTTTACACTTTAAAAGTGAATAATAAATTCAAAATTTCTTCACTTTTGAATTTACTATTCATTTTAAATTTATTTCGAAAGTATAGAAAATTTTGAATTTACTATTCACTTTTGAAGAGTAAAAATACTTTTATTTTATTTTTCTATTTTTTTCTTCCCACTTTTGATCATTTATGATAAGATTTTTTCGATATGTGTGCAAATTTATATTTAAAAAAAAATTAGAAAATATAATGTTAATGTGCTAATTCAGTCCCGTTTGAATTCGAAGATGAAATGAATTGAAATGAATTTAGTTTATTTTTTAATATTATTATTATTTTAGAATTTGAAAAAGTTTAATTGGGATTCAAAAATGTGTATTGGGATTTGAAAAAGATATATAAAATTTTGTTTTGTATGAAAAATTGAAAAAGTATAATAATAAAATAAAGATAAATTAAAATGAGTTTTGAATTCAAACTAGGCCATAACCAACCGTGTAACATTTCTGATAGCACGAGAATCAAGAATACCTATGGAGATAAGCAGTAACGTTTGACCACTGAACACGATTCCAAACGAATGATGGTTGAAGTGCGGGAACTAGGCTAATTACTCTGAAGTCTAGCTCTCGTCTGAATTCAAAATTTATTTTATTTTATATTATTTTTTAAAATTTTTATATAAAATATAATAAAAAAAACTTGGTCCAAATAAGTATAAAATCTCATTTTGTACCCAACCAACCAAATTTGGACACGTAAACAGTCTATAAATTCTCACACAAAAGCAACACCCATCTTACCCATCCCTTACTTTTGAGTTGTGGGAGAACAAACCCCCATCCGATTCCCCCTCCCCAATCTCGCGAATCCAAATTTCCAAAGGTAAATTGCCAAACATCTAAACCCCGTGTCGGCGATGAACACCCAATAAGTCCCTTGACGAACGCCATACATCGTTCCTCCTCAATCTCTTGCAAACGTTTGATGTCGTGTTTCGCAGCATGGGCTGCTCGACAATGTCCAAATGGCCTGATTGTAGGAGGGTAGAGGTAGTACAATTTGTGCTTTGTTTAGAATCGTCCTAGCGAGATTTCGATGCGGTTAACGATTACGTTGATAGTAGATAAAATAAATAGACATGGATACAATATTTACGTGGTTCGGAATAAAGCCTACGTCCACAAACGTTTGGAGAGGGGAATTCACTATATATTTTACAGTCTCTCATGACTCATTGTACAAGAAAAAATATACACCAATCTATACATGAAATTCATTTGGTTGGAGCTCCTGAATGCTTTTGAGAAGATGGAGAAAGCTGGAGAAGACAATGGGTTGGAGAGGGGGTTATATGTTGGTCTCCGGAAGAGAGAGAAAGTCCTACTTTTCATCTGTCTGAGACCTTTTTATAGGCTCCTGGGTTGCATGTGTCAGTCCCTTAGTATGCGTGCCTTTTCTTTTTCTTCTTTTGCCATCTCCTGCTTACACCCATCTTCTCACTTTCTACACACATTTATTGCACCTCAAGTCATGGGTCTTTCACCTCTTGTCGCATCCTTTCGGACCATGCATTAATGGCTGGGCCCTACCCATATTTTTCCTCCCTCACAGTACCCTGCGAATTCTCAGCAAAGATACTTTGGTAGGAATTTTAAAGCACCTACCCTCCGAACTCTAAGAAGGCGATAATTCAATTTCTGAGCCTGAGGTAAGAAATACAAAAAAACATGCGACAAATAATTATCAAGATAATGCCTTGATGCGTTGGTGATCCTAAAATTTTTTATGACGTGAGCGCGGGACTCAGTTAGGGCGGGAGATAGGCTCGACCGCAAGCATGGGAAATGGAAAGCACAAGCGTGATAGGAGATGGACTCGACCGTAAACGTGGGAGCGGGAAGCTCAAAGGTAGTGAGTGATGGGTTCAATCGCGAACGGTTGTGCTGGTGCCTTTGTTTCATATGGTCACTGTCTTCTTTTTATGCCTTTGGTACCTCAAACTCTGAGGAGGTGGCAGTTCATTTCCTAGGCCCGAAGTAATGAAAACTTGCAATAAAGTATCGTTATATGTCTATATCTCAAACACTCACGATGGCGATCCGATGGTGCTCAGAGTTGGCAATGGAGACGTGTTGGCGAGTGAATCGGCATGCAGGGTGTACGAGCGGGAAAGGGCCCTAGACTCGACCCCATGATTTGCTGGCATCCTAGTGGGTGAATCGGCGTGCGAGGGTTACAAGCGGGCAAGGGCCCTAGACTCGATATCGTGACTCACTAACGTTTGCTGATGGAGATGGGGAGAGGATTTACGAGTATGCTCGGCTAGGACCCTAGTTCTGAAGCCTCGACCTCATGACGAATCGGCGCACAAGGGTTTAGAAGTGGGCAAGAGCCCCAGACTTGACCCCGCGATTCGTTATCGTTTGCTAATAGAGATAGGCGAATCAGCGTGAAAGAATTTAGGAGTGGGTGAGAGCCCAAGACTTGACCCCCCGATTCTTTATCATTTGCTGATGGAGATGGGGAGAGGAGTTACGAGTATGCTCTGTTAGGGCCCTAGTTCTGGAGCCTCAACCTCATGATGAATCGGCGTGCGAGGGTTTAGGAGCGGGCGAGAGCCCTAAACTTGACCCCATGATTCATTATCGTTTAATGATGGAGATGGGCGAATTGGCGTGCGAGAATTTAGGAGTGGACGAGAGCCCAGAACTCAACCCCACGATTCGTTATCGTTTGTAAATAGAGATGGGCGAATCAGCATGTGAGCATTCAGGAGTAAGCAAGAGCCCAAGACTCGACCCCGCGATTCGCTATCGTTTGCTGATAGAGATAAGGAGATGATTTATGAGTATGCTCGGTTAGGTCCCTAGTCCTGGAGCCTCGACCTCATGATGAATTGGCGTATGAGGGTTTAGGAGTGGGCGAGAGCCCAGAACTCAACCCCACAATTCGTTGGTGTCCTGCGTGTGTGACGAGAGCGCTAATCTCGTTTCGTTGCAGGAGATGTATTGTCGCTTCACGTTGTAGAAAATAACTTCATTAGTAGGAAAATGAATTCACATGCTGTGAGTGATGCCAACCAGAGATCCTAAGTGGCCACAGTTGATTTTTGTAAACTTATAATTGTTGTATCTGAGCCTGCGTGTGTTGAGTCCGAGTTGGACTCAGTCCAGCAGTCACAGTGATTCCTTACCATGCGGAATGCCTAGGTACTGAGTGGGTGAGTAATTGGGAGCTCTCGAGTGGGTGGAGCTGTGAGTGTTGAAGCGTCTCGAGTTGGATTCCATGCATGGTGGTGTTTGAGAAGTGGTTCAAGCGAGTCCTGTGTTGTGGTCTAGGCGAGTCCCGTGTGGTAGCCCAAGCGAATCCCGTGCGGTAGTTCAGGCAAGTCCTGTGTGGTAAGTGTCAAAGTCCCGAGGAGGGCTTCCTCGAGTGGCCCAAGTGTTGGGAAGGCAAGGGACAATCCCAGGTATAGTGAAACCCGAGTGGGCGAATGTGCTTCCCGTGAGGTGTCCGAGGTTCGGTGGCGGGTCCCGAGTGTCTGGTCACCAGACATGGCTTCCGGCAGGTCCTATAAGCGGACCTAAGACACTCATCGAGTGGACTGGGCCTATACCCGCTTGGAAGTTCGATCTCGGTAACCAGGTACCCTGGAAGGCAGGCGAGGGTCTCGCCGAAGACAGAGAGTTGGCGACGGTCTCTCAGGGGACAGAAGGTGCCGGCGACCTCAGTGGTGGGTGCTGGCGTCTTTGTCCCCTCGCCCCCTTCGGGCACGATGGAGCCCTGTAAGGTGAGTTGCTCGTGTGTCGGGCATGGCCGTTTTTGAAGAAGCAACCAGCCAGTCATTCACCCGTCGGAAACAAAAACTGTCAGCGGTCCAAATAGAGACCGCCAGCAGGACCACAAGACTCATGGCACGACACCGCGAGGCACGGGGTGCACCGTGGCGTCACCCCCTCCCCCCCTTTCGTGGTACTATGCATGCATAGTATGTGTATGTGTGCGCTTAAGTGCACAGTATCCGCCCATGCACAGTATGTGGGCGGGTATTGTGTCCTTAAGTGCATAGTGTCCGCCCTTACCTTACTAAGCATTGGTCCCTCTGTTTTTGTGCTACCGTGTACAAAAGTTATGTGCTCACGAGTAAAGGACTTGATCTTAATTCTTGGACATGAGAAAATAATGCTTTCTCATTGCCCATTTGCTTTTTTTTTTTTTACGTATATGAACGCTTAAAAATAAAGGCTGAGGATACTCATCTGGGGGGCCTTTTTTTGCTTGTCAGGTAATTTATTCAGTGTATCAAGAAATATCTTTCTCCCACCCCCGGTTTAGAAAGTGTTCGGATTCCACTACACAGTCGTGGGGTTCTTCTCGACAAGTAGTTTGGAATCGTGTCACAGCCGGCATACAGAGTACACGCCATACAATCCCACAAACGACGCCACTGTTGATATTGTGTTCTGTGGCCTGGGCTGCTCAACAATGTCCAAACGGTCTGGTTGTAGGAGTGTAGAGGTAGTGCGATTTGGACTTTGTTCGGAACTGTTTGGGGCCCCAGACGAGATTGCGGTGCGGTTGGCGATTACGTTGATAGCAGATAAAATAAATAGACATGAATACAATATTTACGTGGTTCAGCGTAAAACCTACGTCCACGAGCGTTTAAGGAGGAGAATTCACTATAAGGAGTATTTTACAGTCTCTCGTGGTTCACTGTACAAAGAAAAATATGCATCAATCTATAGATAAAATTCATCTAGTTGAAGCTCCTGAATGCTTCTGATAAGATGGAGAAAGTTGAAGAAGACGATGAGTTGGAGAGCGGGTTATGTGTTGGTCTTTGGGAAAGAGTGTCCTACTTTTTATTTGTCCAAGGCTTTTTTATAGGCTCTTGGGTCAATGTATCAGTCTCCTTAGTGTGCCTACCTTTTCTTTTTCTTCTTTTGCCGTCTCCTACTTATACCTATTCTCTCACTTTCTGCATACATTTATTGCACTTCAAGTCATGGATTTTCACCTCTTGTCGCATTCTTTCTGACCATGCATTAATGGTTGTGCCCTACCCATTAATGGCAAGTGGAAGACCCATTAATGGGCCCTATCCATTGTTTGTTAATGAAATGGATGTGTTCTTATCAATATATATATATATATATGACAATAGAGCTTGGTGGTGCCAACCAAGATGATGAGGCGTACACAATCTCAATTTATTGTAGTGTTAATTTTAATTGTCTACTATAATGAAGAAAATTTGGAGAATTTCATAATATATCAAGATCTTGTGATGCCCACATGTGTTCTGACCCAAAGAGAACTTATGCGAAAACAAGAATAGAAATAGTACACGAACAAAGTGTCTAAACTTTTGGTAGACCTCATGGACAAAGTCTAAAAAATTCAAAGAAAATAAAATGGCTTTAATTTTACTGATCACACTGAACTAGATTTCCTACCTGGTTGTGATACCCTTTATGACGTTATACTACTCATCTAAAGTTTTTTTTACTTCTTTCCGGATCCCTATTAAATGGAAAAAATGATGATTTGGTTGGTGATGAAAACCAGTTGACATTTTGTTGTGTCATTATCATATTATATAACTTTTAAAGATATTTTGTTATGCTATCATTTGGAAGTAATGAAGTTGGATATGTTTGTGTCGTGTGCGTAATATGCTAATGGATTTGTAATTAATCCAAGATTATTGGTGAATATCTTTTCTAGTAAATAGTGCAAGATCGAACATACATATATAATAATCTGCAAAGTTACAAAATATTTACAATATATATTTAACATTTATTAAAACTAATATCAATATTATATATATCAGGTCCTTCAACCCTTGTTAAATTCTTTTAGAGAGCAAATATCATGGCTTTATATTCTTTTAGTTTCATGTTGTAACGAAGACTCTGAAGAATATTTCATATTGCTCCAAGTTTTTGTGATGTGCCACAAGTGATCTGATCCAAATAAAAGTTCTGAGAAAACAATAATAGAATTACATAAGATACCTAATGCAGTCAACCGATTGCAGTTCTTGATCTACACCAATACAGAAAAAGAAATGCCAAAGTGGCTGACTTGTATATGGTGGCTTTGGGAATCCCATGCTTTCCTTTTCCAAAAAGTCCCTTAAAAAACGGCCAGAAGCATAGCACCAACCACGCACTACAAAAAGCCTCCCCTAGCCCAGATCCATGCCCATCATAAGCTGGTTTATGTTGCATCTTTAACAAGCTCGCTACCAAAGTAGTCAAATGAACGAGCAAAATGGTTGTCCCTGGCACAAACATGGGTGACTCATCGAATGTGAACCGACCGACGTCATTATCATCACCATCATTAGAGGCTTGTTCTTTTTGTGTAACCTCAAAGACTGTCTCGGATAATCCTAAGAGCTTGAGAAGAACGCTAAGAAATCCAAATAACCATGCAGTCATTGTGGTTACTCTTGCCATTCTTTGGTTATTCCACCAAGCTCGCACCGACTGCCCAGCTCTCAAGTACTCGGCGAAAGTGTATATATTGTGAGCTAGAAAGAGAGAAACTGGTAGATATAGAGCTGGTTCTTGGACCTATATATGTACAGACATTAATTTTTGGCTTTTATAAAGAACATAACATTATGGACGTGATTTAGAATAATTCATTGTAGTCATGAGATTCACATGAAAATCCTGATTACCATCTTGTCCAAATAGAGGAAAAGCAAGTTAAGAGAAAAAAGAAAATTGTATAGGTTAGAAATAATGACATGCAAGCTTGATATTTTATAAGTTTTTTTTTCTTTAAAAAAAAAAAAAAACAGTGGAAAGGGCCCCCACTCGCTACGGCATATTCGAATTGAACCATAACTACTAAACTCGTGAGGATGTCACTGCAACCCTACCGAAGTTCCTTCATGCAAAGGCCATCAAGACTTTGGTTCACAACTTTTATTAAGACAAGCCGTTTTGAACCTGTACTGACCTCTAACAAGAGAGGAAAGAATGATCCCTTAACTTTTGCTAACTGGGCTACCGCCCTGGTGATAGCTTTATGTTCCTTGTTGGATGTAAGGTTTAGGGTTGCATGTTTTTATTTGAATCATGCAAAACCGCATGTAAGGGTTAAAACTGGAGGTTCTAGTTTTTGAATCTTACCTTGGGCAAAAAGTGGGAGTCTGCCATTATACAATAGGCAGAAAGGGAAGCATAGCATAACTCGAAGATGGAGCGTAGACCCCAAGTGAGGATCCACAGATACGCCAAACATTGCCTCCATTGGAGCTTTGCAAAAAAGGAGGCAAATATGGGACAACTTTTGCTAAATAGAACCTCAAGCAACCCGGTAGCCCACCTCTTTTGTTGGGTCATTGCAGCAGGGCCACTCAATGGGGCACAACCTAGAAAGGCAGGTGGGTTTGGAGTACAAGAGGCAGACCTCCAACCGTTCTTATGAATCATTAGCCCAGTATTGATGTCCTCTGCTGTAGATCCATAGATCCAACCCATCTGATACAGGATAACCACAAGATTGAAAGAAGACATGAAAAGGAAGTAGAAAAAACCTATTTGAAAGTCTGCTTATTCATACAGCCAACATGTTTGACTATATATAGAAGTCTTCTATATTAGTTAGTATTAGTGTTTTAAAACTGATATAAATACAAATAAATTATATAAAAGTAAACCTATAAACTGACATAGTTTCATGTGATCTGTTATACTTACTTTAGGTTAAAAGTAATTTTACAATTTCACATATTATATTAAGCCACGTCAATTTATAGATTAATTTTGTATAATCTCTTTATAACTATTATGTTTATCTAAATATAATAGATTCCATAGCAAGTAATATACCGACTTAGGATTAGCTAGTAAGAATGAGTACGACCAAGAGTACAAGGGTGAAAAAAAAAATCTCTTCATCGGCTTTGTGCACTTTGGTAGACATAATATTAATGCATACGACATATCTAATCTAACATTGGAATTACTGTTAAATTGCTTTAAGTTGCATGCTTACAGGGGATCCCCCAAAAAATTTAACTTACTGAGCTTTCAATTTGGGACCCTTTTATGTTTGCTAACTGACCTTTGTACCCCAGCTAGTGCCATACTCGTACCCACAACCGGCTATTTGGTATGCTGCCTCCACATAGCTCTGAAGATTAATGTATGGTTCATGCCCAGTTTTTCCTTTTAAAGCATCAACACCTGATTTGATCAACTCCTTTGAATTCCCAAATCCTGAAAACAAAGCCTCAGCCAATTTTCCTGTGAAAATGACAAGTTGAAAAACATTCATTTTATACAAAAGGAAAAACTCATCAACTAAGGAAAGCATTTTTTTAGTTAAAAAAGGTACATGTTACTTCACTTACCATCAATTGAATCTACATTATCTGGGGATAAACCATAGATAATCTTCCTTCTGTGAAAACAACCTGTTCCACCATAAAATGGTCCTTGAATGCCGTCTATTCCTCGTGCCATATACTGTACATAATTAGCAAGATACAATCATTTCTCTCTCTCTATATATATATAGATATATATATATATATGAAATATTGTAATTAAGAATGGAAGAAAAATAAAAGGAAAAAAAAGATATCTTTTAAGTTCAAGATTTAAACTTGACGCACCTCGAACAAAACTTCCAGCTGATTGCCATAAGGATCATCCTTTAGTCCATCGTAGAATCGTTGCGGGAACTGAACATATGCAATTTCTGATTCACTCTTGGAATCCAATAACACGCACATTGCATGCAGAACCACTTTTGGATTGTTCACAAACATATCGCAGTCTACGTTTAACATGTAGGGAGCGTTCGTCATCAATGCAGAGACTCTAGTCTATATATATATATATATATATATATATATTTGACATAAACAGGAGCACAATAATTAAGAGTGTTAATTTATAGTCAATCAGAAAAACACGATGCAGTAATTTATAAATTCTTGGGGGAGTTTCAATTGAACTCCTTTTCATAAAAATAAAATTAAAATTAAAATTAAAATGTCTTACTAGAGCGTTCATGGCACCCGCTTTGTAATGATGTGAATGCTTAGGCTTCTTCTCCCTAGATATATAGACCAAATGGGGGAACCCATCTGGGAGGCAATCCTTATTCTCCCACAAAACCTGAAACAGGATTATCTAGGTAAGTCCTTTTGGAACTTAAAAAGGTAAATTATTAAATCCTGATCACACTCCCACAAATATACTGCGATCATAGATAATCTCAAACGAGTAAAATTGTTAGTTAATTTGTTACATACAATCCCTAGCTATTTGGAAATTGCTCATACAAGTCAAGGTAATTTTTTCTTTCAAACTTTTAAAATTAAAATAATATATATATTTTTTTTATCTCATTTATAAAAAGCCTCCACATTCAATCTTCGAGTGGAGATTGCAAATAGAATTTCTCATCTCAAACACATATATAGATGATGCAATAACAAGAATTATAACAATTAGGACTCATTTAGTCAATGAGATGATATGTTTTAAATGATAGTTCAAAGTTGAATAAAACTTTGTTAAAATATTATTTTTTAATATTATTATTATTATTTTAAAATTTGAAAAAATTTAATTGCTTATTATATTTGTATGAATTTTTTTTTAAAATTATAATAATGAGATAGAATGAGATAATATAATACATTTTCTATATCCAAACAAGACCTTAGTCGCCTCCCAACAAACGATTTCTATAGTACCATTAAACCGCCTATGTCTCTATCTAACATAGTCGGTTTAATGGAAGATAAAATGCCAATATTAATAAGATCATATTTATAATGAAAATAACATAATGAGTATATTACTTCTTAAAGAAAGCTTAAAAGGGAACATAAAAAATGGCAAATTACCACCCAAAATTTGCAATCACCTCAAAAGCTTGAGATAATTACTCTTGATAACAAAATAAAACATGAAAAAGTAAAAAAGAATTGACGGGTGACTACAGAAGTCATAGTTTTGAGCTCATGTATTTTAGACATAAAACCAGTTTGTGAGGCTTTTCCTTAAGATTATCATCTGAATTTACATGCTATGGAGCTATGTGCACACCACCATGTCGAGACTTTCTTTAGAAAGTGACCTCACCATCGGCTTTGCTCGCTCTCTCTCTCCGCTTTTTCTCTATCCATAAAACCCCTCTCAGTCGCCAAAGTTTTTTCCCGTGTCCCAAGCTAGTAGTCAGCTTTCCCCTTTACCACTCCGTTTTTCAATTTTTGCCATCTTTTTTCCAGAGTGCCGAGACAAGCCAATCTCTGGCTTTACATCATCCTCCAGTCAACACGCACCGCGTATTCCACATCCCCAGCCGCTGATCTACAAGTTTGCGAAAGTTTTGCCGCTGTTTGCTCAGTGCGTTCGCCGCACATGTGGCTCTTGCCGACACACACAGCCCCACCGGCATTAGAGGCCTTAGATCCTCCAATCATGACCTCTTATTCCTCTTTTGCAGTGATGTGTGTCCTATACGCGCCGTCTCAACTAGTGTTAACTCTCCGCCAACGACTTGACTCTATTTCAAACTGTTTTCCTATGTTAATATTTTTCAAAATTGAGGATCAAGTAAAAATGGATATGAAAGTTCTCACAATCAGTCTAAACTAACACGATGCTACACACTCCACTGCTGCAGCTTCTAATTACAACTTTATAGTCTGTTCAACAAACTCTCTTAACCGTCGACAAACAATATTCCGTTTTAAGAAATGGTTGCGAGACATTAGTTTGACTCTGATCATCCATTTATTTTTCTTATCTTGTATTATATTATGTGTTAGTTTTTTAAAAATGATTATAGATTTCACTTAAATTTGTACCCTATAATACTTTAATTTTTTAATAGAATGCTAAACTTGTCTAAAAAGATTAAAAAAAAAAAGTGAGAACGAGAAAGATCACTCGTGGGATTCCATCATAAATTGGTATGTCCCTACAGCATAATGAAAAGTTGAATTTACCTTAATAATAGTTGGATGGTTTTTACGTTCTACATTTGAGAATTCTGCAAAATCCCCTGTAAGATCACTTGGTCGAACAGAACTTTGGACCGCCACCTCGATTTTGTTGGAAAGCTGCTCATACTCATTCTACATGAGACGAAGACAAAAAGGCTTTCTTCAGACATTAGTTATACATTATACTATAATTCAATTTGTATTCTATTAAATAAAATGTGACATATTTGTTATCATTAAATATATAATAAAAAAATATGTAATAAATGATCATTTAATTATAATAAATGTATCACATCTTATTAGTAAAATAATAATATAATGTATAAATTTTTCTTAATTTATAGAAGGAAATTAGTTAAGAGTACATATTCTAGCTCTCACAAGAATTAAATCCAGTTTGAATTTAAAATTTATTTCAATCTCATTTTATTACTATAATTTTTTAAAAATTTTAGATAAAATATAAGAAATAATTCAATTTTTAAAAATTTTAAAACTATAATAATATTAAAATATAAGGTTACATTTGGATAATAAGAAGTATTGAAAATTGTTATGAATAACAATAAAAAATAAGTTTAAAAAATAATATAACAAAATAAATAAAATAATAATAAAAAGTAAATAAAAAATAATAATACAATAATATATACAATAGTAAAATATTCTAAAAATAATTAACTCAAATCCTCCTGACGTAATTATTATTACCTTCATCATTTTCCATTCATGTTGGAACTCCTTTGTCATATCACTGAACGTTATAATAGGATCACTGGAAAAGTATCTAAAAGGAGCTCTAACTTGAATATCATACTTCCTACAAAAAGGTACCCAAAGTTGGGCAAACTTTGAGGCCTCGACAAGGGAATAGTAGGTAAGAGGAGAACAGCCATCATCGGAGACATAGCAAGCAAGCTTGTGAGCTGGGTAATCTACTGCCAACAAAGACCGCACTGTGTTTACAGTGATGATAGGAGGTTCCAGCACAGGGTCCGCTGTTGTCACAAACATGTCCACTAGGGGAAGCTAAGGCTGAGCAAAAATCCGACTCCGACTCCGACTCCGACTCCGACTCCGCCCCGACTCCGCTCCGACTCTGACAAATCGGAGTCGGAGTCGGAGTCGGAGGAAAAACTCCGACTTTAATCGGAGTCGGAGCGGAGTCCGACATACCGACTCCGATTTGTAACTCGACTCCGACTTCGACTACGATTCCGACTCCGATTCCGATTATATATCCGACTCTGACTCCGACATTTTGCATATAATTTGTAAAAAAAAATATATATCTATTTTTCATATACAACTATTATAAATAGATAATTAAATTAATTATTGTTTCCAAATAATTTACTCATAATAAGTCATATTAATTATTGTTTCCAAATAATTTACTTATAATATAATAGACATATATAATTATAAACACTAATATATTAAGAATTACTAATGTAATATTTTGTAATATTAATATATACAAAATTAAAGACTAACATATAAGTAGTGATGTATTATAAATTAATAAATAATAAAATATCATAATGTTGATAATTACTATTATATAATTTTTTAAGCATAAACTTATTCAAAATAATTTCTTAATAATATAATAGACATTTATTAAGACCAAAGTTCAAACCTTAAATTCTAAACCCTTAATTTTAAATCCTAGACTATTACAACCATAGATGATAATTAAATGAAATAATAGTATGTTGGATAATGTATAAATATCAATGTATGAGCCAATGTACATTAATAATAATATTAATGTATTAATACCAATGTGTTTTTAAAGACTAACATATAAGTAGTGATGTATTATAAGTTAATAAATAATAAAATATCATAATGTTGATAATTACTATTGTATAATTTTATAAACACAAGCTTATTCAAAATAATTTCTTAATAATACAATAGACATTTATTAAGACCAAAGTTCAAACTTTAAATTCTAAATCCTTAATCTTAAATCCTAGACTATTACAACCATAGATTGATAATTAAATGAAATAATAGTATGTTGAATAATGTATAAATATCAATGTCTGAGCTAATATACATTAATAATAATATTAATGTATTAATACCAATGTATTTTTAAAGACTAACATATAAGTAGTGATGTATTATAAGTTAATAAATAATAAAATATCATAATGTTGATAATTACTATTGTATAATTTTATAAGCATAAACTTATTCAAAATAATTTCTTAATAATATAATAGACAATTATTAAGACCAAAGTTCAAAGCTTAAATTCTAAACCCTTAATCTTAAATCCTAGACTATTACAACCATAAATTGATAATTAAATGAAATAATAGTATGTTGGATAATGTATAAATATCAATGTATGAGCCAATGTACATTAATAGTAATATTAATGTATTAATACCAATGTGTTTTTAAAGACTAACATATAAGTAGTGATGTATTATAAGTTAATAAATAATAAAATATCATAATGTTGATAATTACTATTGTATAATTTTATAAACACAAGCTTTTTCAAAATAATTTCTTAATAATAATATAATAGCAATATTAATGTATAAACACTAATGTGTTTTTAAAGACTAATATATAAGTAGTGATGTATTATAAGTTAATGAATAATAAAATATCATAATGTATCATAATACTATTGCATAAAGTTTAGGGAATTTGTTTTATTTAAAAAACTTATAATTATTTAAAATTATTTTTAAATTCCATTTACTAACATAATTTGTTTCTTTAAAAATATTTAATAAACTTTCAGTTTCTTATTTAATTTTATAATAAAATAATATTAGTTCTACAATTTATTTTGAATTAATTATATTATATTTTTACTTTTAATTATATATTTTTATTTAATTTATTTATAAACTTATTTATAAATTTAATATATACCGTTAGATCTAGGTTAATCTAGGTTTAACCTAGATCTAACGGTATACATTAAATACATATATATCCTATTACCTACCGTCGCTACCGATATCCCCATTGCCCTCGCGCCCCTCCCCTCCTTCTCATGCTCTCTTCATTTCAACGGATTCGGAGCTCCCCTGCGCACCTCAGGTCCTCAACGATAGCCCATTCCACCCGCGCCTGCTTCAACTATTCAAGAGTTGCTGTCGGGAGCTACTGTTGCTCTCCTCCAGATCAATACCGCTTACCGAAAGAGGTTAATTTGTATAACCCACATGCTTATTCTGTTATTCGTGACTTTGGTCTAATTTATTGTTGGTTTTGGATTTCGATTGATCTGCGTTGAGTTTGGTCTAATTGATTTCGGTTCTAATCTATGTTAGTGTGAGTATTGATTTTTTGTGGGTTTTCATGTTCATACTCTGTCCCCAGTCTCGGTGTCTCGATTTCAATTTTGGCTTGAGTATTGGAAATGGTATAAACTAATCCGTTTATGTTTATAAGTGAGCAAAAGATAACTAGGTTGTATTTGTAACTCGTTTCTGTTTATAAAAATGAAAAAAAAATTTGTTGTTTCCAGCTACATCCTGTAAGCACATCCTCATCTCCCCTGTTTTTGCTTCATTTTTACATTTGGCCTGAATTATTCCATGATTGGAGGGTAATTGCAGAGGCATTCATTGTTAGGAGTTTAATTAATTATTTCAATCACTTAAAAAAAATTGCAAGAATGAATCGAAATGATCAATATCAATTTTAAAACCCTGACACCAACTCCATTTTTTGCACCTTTATATCTGTACAAGCAATTGCCATTCCAACTGCTCGGGAAACTTGTTAATTTTTTTGGAAAGTATTGTTCCTATTACTATAATATTAAAGAAAAAGATTTATGCTTGCAAGCTGTTATATATAAAAGACACCTTAAATTAGCTCCACCCACTCATCCTATTCAAGTTAAATCATCTAACTTTGATTTGCAATGAAATATATTTTGATTTCCAAATGATCTCATCTCTAGCACTTAAATCCTTGTTGTTAACAAAATTAAGAGAAAAAAGAAATATTTCTAGCATATGTAATGGTCATGGTAATGACTTATTAGAAAAGCATTGTAATGACTTATTTTTTAATACAAGTTTTCTTAAAAAAAAAAAAACCGAGACAGAGATTACTATTTGTCTTTTTTATTTTGTTATAAAAAATTATGAACATAATGGAAGACTAATTTATACACCAAGTACTTCTAGTCTTTGTCTTTGAGGTCAAGGGCGGAGGAGGTATTTTGTAAATCATGATTCATGATCAGTAAATCTCATCATAAAAATATATTAAAAAAATCTATATTTGTAATGAAATATACTTTATATTTAACATTGTGATATCATATATTTATATTTCCTCTATTTTTTTTTTTTTTTGAAGTTTTAAATCATGAATATTCAAGGCTCTGGAAGCACTCTTACATCCACCTCTGCATCATGTCCAGCAGGACCACTACCTCCCCCAATGGAAGAACCTCCATCTCCCATGATCGCAGAGTCTAATGAACAATTAGACTCTGCGACGGCCACTCAGCCCACTTCTAAAACAACCTGCTCTACTCGTCAAAGAAATCCCCCCAAATATAGATCTATTGTCTGGGATAACTTCACAAAAGATACGGATTGCGATCCTGATGAACCCATATGCACTTGTAACCATTGTGGGAAACAATTTAAATGTCATCCTAAGAGGCAGGGTACTTCAGCATTGAAAACTCACGTTGATCTTTGCCCTAAAGGACCTAAGAAATGCAAAAGTCAACAATTCTTGATCTCAGAGACAAGAACTGATGGAGGGGAAGGGGAAAAGAAATTAGGGATGACCAAGTACAATGAGAAAAAAATTAGGGCTGCCCTAACTAGGATGGTGATTATTGATGAGTTACCTTTTTCAATTGTGTAAGGTGAAGGGTTTAGAGAATTTGTTAGATCTCTTGATCCTAGGTTTCATATTCCTTCTCGTTTTACGGTAATGAGGGATTGCATGAGACTGTTCTTGAGAGAAAATGATAGTTTGAAAAAAATGTTTTTAACTACTAAGCAAAGAGTGAGCTTGACCACTGACACTTGGACGTCTATCCAAAACATCAATTACATGTGTGTTACGACTCATTTTATTGATAGTAGTTGAAAGTTGCATAAGCGGATAATTTCATTTTCTCGTATTGGTGATCACAAAGGATCAACAATTGGTAGGGCATTGGAGGAGTGTATGCTTGATTGGGGGATTGACAAATTGCTTACAATAACTGTAGACAATGCTTCCACTAATGATTCCGCTATTGATTGGTTGAAAACAGTTGAAGTTGGAAGATTGGAGTGTGTTAAGGATCATGCGTATATCCACATAAGGTGTACTGCACATATTTTAAACCTTATTGTCCGAGAAGGTTTAAGCGAAGTTGATGAGTCAATCAGCAAGATCGGTAATTTGATTAGGTATGTGAAGTCTTCTCCTCAGAGACTTGCCACTTTCAAGACTTGTGTTGAAAGGTCAAAAGTTCCATGTCATAGTTTCTTATGTCTTGACGTACCCACTAAATGGAACTCAACTTTTCTTATGTTGGATGTAGCTAACAAGTATAAAAAAGCCTTACAACTTTTGCTTGATGATGACCCGTACTCACGGGTTTATTTGTCTGAAGATGGGCATGGGAGATTGAGAGCTCCCGTGCATGATGATTGGGAGGCAATAGAGAACTTTTCGAAGTTCTTGGGAGTATTTTATAATGTCACAATACGTCTTTCTGATACATTATATGTTACTTCGAATCTGTTTTTTAAAGAGCTCGCTGGCATTCATAAAAACTTGATGGGTTTTTGCGAGAGTAACAATCGACGCTTCAGTTCAATGGCCTTGAGAATGAAAGAAAAATATGATAAATACTGGGGTAATATTGAAAAAATAAACAGGTTATTGTTTATTGCTGCGATTCTTGATCCACGGTGCAAATTGGAAGCTCAAGAATATTGGTTCAAAAAAGCATTGGGTGAGGATAAATGTGAGGAATTTGTTGAAATCCTTAAGGATGATTTTACCTGACTATATGAACAATATGCAGAGTTCAATGGTGAGTACACTAGCATAAGTGGTCCTAGAGATGATACTTCTAGTGCTTAGAGTGATACTAGTATCTTAAAAAGGGATAGCAATAGCGTTATTGATGACGACATTTACATGGATCTCCATAAAGACAAGAGTTCAAGTATGTTGGATACTAAGTCGGAGTTAGAACGGTATTTGTTGGAAGCTGTTGAGATCCCCTCACAGAGTTTTGATATTTTAATTTGGTGGAGGGTCAACTCTACCAAATATCCAATTCTTTCAATGATGGCAAGAGAAATCTTGGCCATTCCAATTACCACTGTTGCTTCGGAGTCTGCATTTAGCATAGGAGGTCGTATTTTGGATCCATTCCGAAGTTCTTTGGCTCCTAGAACTGTGGAGGCCTTTGTGTGTACGCAAAACTGGTTGAAGTCTACTCACATATACTTGAGTCAAGATCATTTCGCTTTAATTGATGATGCAGAGAGTTATAAATTAGACTCAGGTAACATATTTCAAATTTAATTAAACATGTTACATAACTTGATTTGTCTTTTTTTTTTTAATACTAATAGCTTATATTTTAATATGTTAATGTAGAATTGGTTACTAATATGGCGAACTTACTACATGAAGAATGAAGATGATTGAGGTTTGAGGTGCTTTGTTATTGTTGAATTTGTGTACTTTTTTATTTGTTTAATTTTGTTTTTTTATTTGTAGAAATTTATGTGGTATCTTATTTCCTTACTAATTTTGGTTTTTTTTTCTTCAGGCACAGCCGCACAAGTGGGAAATTTGAAATGACATATAATTTATAATTTGCATTAGTTATTTTGTTGAAATGTGGAAACTATTGTTTGTTTGTTTTCTATTGTTTATCTTTTGTTGTTGGATGATAATTTGAAATTTAGGAAGATAAATTGTGGAATGTGGATGAATCATCTATATGATGTGATAGATGACGGAATATAGATTCAATGATGGTACGTGATGGGTGTTGTTTGCATATCCAGGATGATAAAATATGGGTTCAATGATTAACCATGATAGATGATAGAATGGGTATTGTTTGCTTTTATTTTTTGTTGAAATGAAACAATAGTATGGTTACTACCATCAAGTTATGTATTTAGTTAATTTGTAATAATACTTTTATTTTGTAATTCCCAATATTTGGTTTTGATTATGTATATTGTATTGTTAATTTGTAAGAATGATTTTATTTTATTATTGACATTTGACTTTGGTTTTGTAATTTTAATTGGTTGGAATTTGTAATTTTGGACTTTTGGCTTTGTATTTCGTTATGTAATGATATTGAAGCCCAACTTCGATTTATTATAGTTTGAAATTGTAAAATTGAAATGTCAAATGGGTTAAAAAAAAGTTCAATACAAAAGTCCAATAAAAAAGTCTAATTCCGACTCCGTTCCGACTCCGCTCCGACAAAGTCGAAGTTGGAGTCGGATCGGAGTGTATAGAAGTCGGAGTCAGAGTCGGAGTCGGAGGTCGGATTTCATTTCCGACCAAGTCGGAGTCGGAGTCGGAGGATTCCATTTTTGACTCCGACTTAGTCGGTGCTCAGCCCTAGTCAAACAGCCCTAGCCCTTATTTTTGCAGACCACCCCCATTGAACAGCCCCAACGCCAATTCTATCTCGCACTACCAGTCGCACACTATCACTGGTCCGTAGCCAAGCATCCTTGCCACCAAATAACAGTCATGGATGGCTGATTCAAGTGCTCTCAATGTTTCTCAGGTATTTTTCATCTATGACATGACAGGTGTTTGACAGAATGTTTCAATAGATTTTTTGTACTAGTTTTTGGTGTAATTAGTGTTGCATCATGCTCTTTTATAATAGAATTCTTTGCTATTGATCAAATGTATTTGATTGGTATTATTTCTTTTGTTGATTGAAGTATGGGTTGGTACGGGGGAATGAGTTTGAAGATAATATATGCAAAGTGATAAAAAGGAAAAACTGACTGTGATATTGTGTGGAATAGTTAGTCAAATAAGAAGAACATATGTGAGAAGACAAAACTTGATTATTCAAATTCAATTTACTAAAAAACAAACTAGTGTTTAAAACGCGACTTGGTTTGCTATTAACCTAAAAATATCGGAAGAGTTGACTTGTTACAATTTTCTACAAAGCTTATAAATATGGAGTTCAAATTACTCAATTCCATAGTATTATATCAAACAATTTAATCAATAATACATTAACTTTAAAGAAATTATTATTTCAAGAGTAGTATTATAAGAATTTCTCTTATTTATATTTTGACATTATTTTAATCATCTTAGGGCTGATACTTAGGTTAGGTATTCAAATGTCAAATTAGTGTAACATGCCTACAATTTAAACCAATACAAATATAACGAAAACCAAGGCACCTAATATTTATATTTCATTAATATGATTAAAGTAAAAAAAATGAAAGAAAGTGGGACATGATCTATCCAAATTTGAGTATAAGTGAGAGAGAGAGACACATTAAGTTTACTGTTGTCAATTACACTTGTCCCAAATCTCTAAATTGACTGAAAGAGATTAAAAATATCAATTATATAATAATAATATGACTCAGTTTCAACTTTGGTCCTCAAGTTTAAGAAGAGGTTTGAAAATCTTTGTCTTGAAAGCAAAGCAAGTGGCCTTGAAAAGCATATAAAAATCGGAACATTCTGAAAATTAAATGCACAAAAATTAATTAGCTCATTATTAAAGAAAACACTGAATACATGTTTGAATGATTACACAAAAATAAAATCTACAAAGAGAAAATTGAAATTAGAGTGTTTCAGATTACCATTGGTATTTCTTGGGTAAGTGTGGTCATTCAGTCAAAATTAGAGTGCTTCACATCATTATGCGGGCCCTTGAAATCATGAGACTAAAAACTTTTAATGTTCATGCTTATTTGGCTGGACATATTGGTTCTATCATTAAAAACTTAGGTCAAATTTTGTCCTTGCTAGTCGTGAGTGGTAAACACACAGAAAAGCTTACTATAAAAGGTCCTGCAATCACACTGTAGTGTCATAAACACCCACCAATGGCCTCTCCTATTGAGAATGCCACCAAAAGATCCTTCATAGTTCACCAAAAATACCAAGATTTGTACTAACAATAATAGTAATCTGCATTCTACCATCCATTCATTTAGATGCTTTATTTATTATGATTTGAATTTCTGCAGTCTCTTCTACAACAGTCATGACATGGTGGGTTGTGCATGTCCTATATTCAATCAACTTGGATCCAATAAAGTGTATTGATTTTGAAGGGTCAAGCATATGTAATAATAAAACTAACTATAGTGTGGTGGATAAATTTAAGGTACAAAATTATCATTTAAGAATGCCTATGCCGAAACCTTTTGCAGAAAATGGTGTCAGTAAAGAGAAGCCACTTAATTAGTGCGAGAAGCCACTTTCCGAAACCTTCTGCCTCAAGCTGAACCATACATAACCAAAACAAGGGAAATAAGTGAATTGACTTCACTAACAGTTTTTTCGATCATGTTTATTCATGTATAATGTATTCCGTGTTTTTTTTTTTGTTATTTTTATCTTCTCTTTTGATTTCTGTTGGGGTACTATTTTTTTTTTATATGGACAGTGTTATTTATTACTCAATATTGTTATATAATTACCAGTGAACATGTTTTTTTTTCTTATGGCAGGTACCAGTTTATAATCTTGATAGAAATGAAGACCGGGCTGAAAGTGACATTCAATATGACGTGAATGTTGATGATAAGGTTAATGTGATAACCCGAATTTTTAAATATTCATTTAATTTTTATATGTAGCATAATTATGTTTCTTTAAAAATTATTTTAAAGAACCTTTGGATATATGTATATAGTTTTTTATGTTGGAAGGTTAGGAGTAGGGTTGTGTGACGCCCCGATTTTTCGCATTGAATACAACGCAAATCGACGCATCCGGACAAGCAACGCAAGGCTACTTATCCTACGTAAACATAAAAAGCATCATGCATGCATCTAAGCTTACTAATGAAATGCAATGCCGATCGCAGCTGGAAGAAGTAAATTCTCAATATGTGCAAAGAGATCTAACTCTCGCATCAATAGACCACATGGCATACTATAATCACAATTCTCATAACATTGTATTTACAACAATATTCTGTATTTACTCTTACATAACCCAGTTAGTTTTCTCTAAACAAAACCCATATCCTACATCCATCCAATACTCTTACTTCTTCGCTTGATCACGTACATGGGGTCATCTCAACCGGAGAGGAGCATTCCATAAGACCCTCAGGGTACCTCAGAATCTCCCGTGCTGATCAGGTCTCAATGCAATTTATCTAACCCTGCAACAACATCTATCATTCCATAAGGAATGATAGATAAAATAGATAAAACATAAAAGAGTGAGATTTACGAGAAATCTCAGCAAGTACACAGTTAACGAAATAAAGCATAGATAACCTCAACTATCACCACACATAGTCATACTCATCAACATATCACTTACAAGAATACCTTATGGAACTTATACACATCAATTACCCATCTTACCATACGAACTTAAATCTCAGCTAGAACCACCATCACATACAAACTTAGATCTTAGCTAGACCCATCATCACTTACAACCTTAGATCTTAGCTAGACCCATCATCACATACACTTATACTTTTCACTTTACTTATTAACCTCATTAGTTTCTTTATTTCAAAATCTCGACAGGCGTTACGTATCGCCGTCCCTGTCGGCACGTCAGTCATACGGGCGTTACGTATCGCCGTCCCCGTCATGACGTGACTAACTCATCAATCATACTCATCAATCATCCGGGCGTTACGTATCGCCGTCCCCGTTATGATGAGTCTCGTGTCAATCATCCGGGCGTTACGTCTCGCCGTCCCCGTTATGACACGGAACATATTATTATATCACGGCAGGCGTTACGTATCGCCGTCCCTGCCGGCACGTCAGTCATACGGGCATTACGTATCGCCGTCCCCGTCATGACGTGACTAACTTATCAATCATACTCATCAATCATCCGGGCGTTACGTATCGCCGTCCCCGTTATGATGAGTCTCGTGTCAATCATCCGGGCGTTACGTCTCGCCGTCCCCGTTATGACACGGAACATATTATTATATCACGGCAGGCGTTACGTATCGCCGTCCCTGCCGGCACGTCAGTCATACGGGCGTTACGTATCGCCGTCCCCGTCATGACGTGACTAACTCATTAATCATACTCATCAATCATCCGGGCGTTACGTATCGCCGTCCCCGTTATGATGAGTCTCGTGTCAATCATCCGGACGTTACGTCTCGCCGTCCCCGTTATGACACGGAACATATTATTATATCACGGCAGGCGTTACGTATCGCCGTCCCTGCCGGCACGTCAGTCATACGGGCGTTACGTATCGCCGTCCCCGTCATGACGTGACTAACTCATTAATCATACTCATCAATCATCCGGGCGTTACGTATCGCCGTCCCCGTTATGATGAGTCTCGTGTCAATCATCCGGGCGTTACGTCTCGCCATCCCCGTTATGACACGGAACATATTATTATATCACGGCAGGCGTTACGTATCGCCGTCCCTGCCGGCACGTCAGTCATACGGGCGTTACGTATCGCCGTCCCCGTCATGACGTGACTAACTCATTAATCATACTCATCAATCATCCGGGCGTTACGTATCGCCGTCCCCGTTATGATGAGTCTCGTGTCAATCATCCGGGCGTTACGTATCGCCGTCCCCGTCATGACACGGAACATATTCTTTATATAAATTGTTTTCTTTCTTTTTGTTTCTCTCTTATTCATATGAGTTATTTTCACCTATAACTCTACCCATTTGAAACACCACTGCTATTCTAAGAAAACCCTAAATCTAAGAAAAATAGGGTATCTCGCTCGAGCGGGTGTCGAGCGAGTGTCGAGCGAAGTCACGGGTTGGAGCTCGCTCGAGTGGGGTATCAAGCGACAGTCAAGCGAGATCACGGCTCATGGGGTTTTTCAACCCAAACCAAGCAATCTTTTCACACCAACCTTATTTTTACTCATTAGAACATAATTCTGGGTCCTTACAATTTTCCTAACATTTTACAATCACCAAATCATATCCAAAACACCATAGATTCCAAACACATCATTCAAGCCTAATTCAAGCTCCAACCAACAACAAACTAAATTCCATCAATAATCTACTTAATCTATGCTAAGATTAAGTTAAATTGTATACTTACAAGTTTCTCCAAAGCTTGGTTGAATGATCCCACTAGCCCTTGCAACATTTCTCCTCAAAGCACTCACTTAGCTCACTTAGGAGATGTTTGGAGGTTCAAGGGTTAGGGAGGCTTCTTCTTTGGCTTCCTCTCCAAGTGTACGTGACTTCCTCCTCCCAAAATGTCTCCTATGATCTGAAGATGGTTACATATATAGAGGAATAGGTGGCTTGGGGAAGAAGAGAAGGAAAACAAACCAAAGGAATGGGTTAATCTCCAACCGTATAGGGTATGGCATGTGCTGTCCAACCTTGGTTAGTCTAATCCTCATCCAAATCTCCCATGATCTCCAATGATATTCATCCTATGGCTAAGCTTCTTCCTCATCTAAAATCATCTTAGATCAATGGCCCCAAATAATTACCAAATATAGATATACAAGTAAGCTTCCAAAAAGTCTAAAATACCCAAGATGAGCTTAGCTGGCCATTGGCTTTCCTTGCATCCTCAAGACTTCTAGAATATTTTCTTCCTCTTTGGCCACACGTCCCAGACCTCCTTAGCACCCTTATAGTGGCTGGAAAATATCTCTTCACCTAATTCCCAAGGTTTGGTTACCAATTGGTTGGAAACAAAGGGGATAGTTGGCTGTTTTGGCTAATCAGATTAGTCCTTCACTCTTGTTTGGTTCTAAGCTAATTATTCTTCTAGAAGATCTTTCTCCACCTAACACATGCTCTCATACATGTATCTAGCAGATAACCATGAGGAGAACCAATCAAATTCGAACATCTAAGGTGAGGTGGTGAAGTGATTCATTTTCGAGCTCCAGTTTGCACTTAAAACAGATCAGTCCCATTCCATCCCAATTAATCCATTGATACACTTCGATTCTCTAAAACCTCCAGTCATCAAAGTTATATATCTATGTCTTAGGGTTCTATAGGAACTGGAATAACTTCATTTGGAGTTCATATGACTAAGTTATGATTTTTCTAATAAAACTCGACAGATAAACCCAAGAACACCAATCCGGGTACACCAAGTATTGGATAGATGATTCATCTTATTTCACACGAAATTCACTAAATAAAATCTCCTCATTTTCCACATCTCTACACACTTGTCCAGATCTTAGGATAACTAAGAAAATAATCCAATGGCTTAATCTTATCCAATGTTCTTAGTCAACTTCAAGTCAATACTTATCTATCTCCAATTCAGACCTAATACTTCAATCTCCATTTATTGTTTTCTTAAGTCCTTATCTCTTAAACCTCAAAACATAAAAGTTGTAGATATTCCTCTTAGCTTTCCATAGCCTCTTGAATCACTCAAATCCGACATCAAATGAGCAAGTTATGACCATTCTACTAAAAGGCGTTTGTCTGTCCCTATATTTCGCTCGAGCCAGACATCAAGCGAGAGTTGAGCGAGATCTCGGGTCTAGGCACTTTTTCACCTTAACACAAGTCACATTTATACCCAACCTTATTCCCAACCTTTCAATATAACAAATCCTATACATATATCCCAAAATTCCTAAAAATAGTCTTGAAGAGACATAATCATCCCACACATGAAAATTAAGCGGATATCTAAAAATCCGGGTTGTCACAGGTTGGGTACAAAAGTGGCTTGTTTTAAGGTGAAAAAGCACCTAACCCGAGATCTCGCTCAACTCTTGCTTGATGTCTGGCTCGAGCGAGATATAAGGAGAGATTTGATGTTTTTTGATAAAACGGTCATAACTTACTCATTTGATATCGGATTTGAGTGATTCAAAAGGCTATAGAAATCTAAGAGGAATATCTACAATTTTTATGTTTTGAGTTCTAAGATACAGATTTAATCAAATACGAAATTAAGATTGAAGTAGCATATTTGAATTGGACATAGATAGGCATTGACTTTAAAGTTGACTAAAGACTTTGAATAAGATTAAGTTTTTGGATTATTTTCTCAAGTAGCCTAAGATCTGGAAAAGTGTGTATATATGTGGAAATGAGGAGATTTTATCTAGAGAATTTCGTGTGAAACAAGAAAGAATATCTACCAAACACTTGGTGTGTCTGGATTGGTATTCTCGAGCTTATCTGTCGACTTTTAGTATAAAAATCATAACTTAGTCATATGAAGTCCAAATGAGGTTATTCTAATTCTTATAGAATCCTAAGAGATATATCTAAAACTTTCATGTTATGTGCTTTTGAATATTTGGACTATATCGATGACTTATTCTGGAAACAAGTGGACAGTTCTGGTTTAAGCTCAAATGGAACTCGAGTTAGAAGAAATAGATCAAATTGGGGCATGTGACAAAAATTGTGATTGGCTATCAATTCTTCTGAGGTTTTGACATATGTAAGAGTATGTGACATGAGGATAAGAATTAATCTAAAAGTTTTAGTTGACCTAAAGATATGAAGTAACATGAGAGGAAAAAATCTGTCTGAATCTGTTCAAATCTAACTAAGTGAATTACAAACCAAAGTTATCCCAACCAAATATCGAAATGGTCTTCTAGAATGTCAAGTGGTGTCTTAAAAAGTGTAACATGTGACAAAATTGGATAGGAGAGGGGCTGAGAGGCGTGGTATACCAGAAGAGGGCTGGAATGGCTTGGTTCATGCGTGGTTAGGTGAGTGCCACCTCATGCCTTATCTCATTAGCTCCCTTCTCAACCATTGATCAATTTTGGCTGCTAAAATATCTCAATGTTAACCATTGGATGATGATATTTGTTGCAAGGCTTAGGATCTTGGTGGATTAAAGGTAATCATTTGATTTTAGGAGGTATGACACCTCATCTCCCAAACAAAGACATAATCGGTTGCCTATAGCCATCCCTTCTCTTCATTTTCCTCTAAAGGGTCGACCACCCTCTTATATATATGTATTAGTAAGTCTTATAGCCCTCTTTGGAAGGTAGAACACATGCCCACTTGGAGAGAAAACCAAAGAAGAAGCCTCTCCAAACCATTGGACATCCAAATATCACCTAAGTGAGCTAATTGTATGATCTTGAGGAATTCTTACAAGAGCTTAGTTCTATCATCAATAAAAGCTTTGAAGAAACTTTTAAGTGCATATATTAACTTAATCTTGGCAAAGAATAAGTGGTTTGGTAATTAGATCATGTTTGATATTTATTTGAGCTTAATCTTAGTTTATGTGTTAAATTGAAACCTATTGAGTTTTGGTGTGATTTTTGCTATGATAAAATACTAAGAAAATTATGAGACCTTAGGAATATAATCTATGATGTTATATGAAGAAGATTATGTGAAAATATGAGGTCTTGATTTGGAAAAATATAATAGATCAACCCTAGTAACTTTCAGATTTAAGAGGGGTTATGTTGACAGGTTTAACATCTTTTGATAAATTGGTCATAACTTGTTAGTGTGATGTCATAATTGAATGATTCAAGAGTCTATGGAAATCTAAGGCAGAGCTCTACAACTTTGGTGTTATAAGCTTTAAAAGATAAGAACTCTATAGAGGACAAAATTGGAATTGAATGGCAGAATAGAGTATATGACGACTTCAAAAAGGTGTTCTTCTTATATTCTAAACTCTTAATAAATTATAAGAACATAGATTTATATTTTAATAAGTAAAAAAAAAAGGTTTAGGTGAAAGAATTGCATGTTTTAAGTTGAAAAATCCTAAGAACCGTGACCTCGCTCGACCCACGCTCGACCCATGGATCGAGCGAAGAACAACTATAACCCATCTTTAGACTGTCGCTCAATATCCCGTTTGGGCGAAAGACAACCCGAGATTTCGCTCGACCCTCGCTCGATGTCCCGCTCGAGCGAAAGACAACTCAAGACTTCGCTTGATTATCGCTCGATACCTTGCTCGAGCGAAATACCCTGTTTGCTTAAATTCAAGACTTTTACTTGGATAAATGTTGATGTTTTAATAAAGAATATATATATATATGTTATTTAAAGTGTATAATGGGTATGATACATGTTATAGAATCAAGTTTATCTTAGTAGGCATTGATTTTATGAATTGATGTAACGTAAATATATGTGTATGTGATGTATACTATTGTGAAATGTTCTCACATGTTATAAGGCTCATATGGACAAAATATATGCATGTCATGCAGTTGCATTATGTCACATATATGGGTCATGAAGTTACGTTAAGAAAACTTAACAAGTGGGAAGATTAATAAGTTAGCCAGGTCATGACAGGGACCAGCGATACTCCTGTATGACTGACGTGTCGACAGGGACTTAAGCCTGTCGAGTATTTGAAAATCGACAGGGACCTAAACCTGTCGAGTATCTGAAAACCAGCAGGGATCTAAGCCTATCGAGTATCTGAAAACCAACAGGGACCTAAGCCTGTCGAGTATTTGAAAGCTGCTAAGGACCTAAACCTGTCGAGGATATGAAAACCGGCAAGGACCTAAGCCTATCGAGAATGTGAAAATCGGTCGGGACCTAAGCCTGTCGAGGATATAAAAGTCGGCAGGGACCTAAACCTGTCGGCTTTTATAGACAAGTTAGTCACGTCATGACGGGGACCAGCGATACGCCCGTATGACTGACATGTCGACAGGGACCTGAGCTTGTCGAGTATTTGAAAACCGACAGAGACCTAAACCTGCCGAGTATTTGAAAACCGATAGGGACCTAAACCTGTCGAGTATTTGAAAACCGACAGGGATCTAACCCTGTTGAGTATCTGAAAACTGGCAGAGACCTAAGCCTGTCGAGTATTTGAAAGCCGACAGAGACCTTAGCCTGTCGAGGATATGAAAGTCGACAGGGACCTGAGCCTGTCGAGGATGTGAAAATCGACAGGGAGTTAAACCTGTCAAGGATATAAAAGCTAGCAGGGACCTAAACCTTTCGATGATACGAAATAAGAAATATTCGATGGAGACGCCTGTCGATGATACGGAACAAGTAAGACTTACAATGTTACGAAAGAAAAGAAATAAGAGTTTAAGTATGATAGATTAGGTCTATGAAGAACGTAAGTCTAAGTCATGCATGATTCTCATATAGCATTTTTGTAAGATATATGTCTCTGAGCATTGACGTGTATGATAAATTCTTATGTCATTTATGCCACATTTCATTAATTGTGTACTTACTAAAATTTTTTGAAAATCTCACTCTTTTATATTTTATCTATCATTCATTATGGAATGATAGATGGTGTTGCAAGAGTAAATAAATTGTCATGAGATTCAAATATTACAGGAGATTCTGAAGAGCCTCGAGGGTTCCACAGAATACTCTTCTCCTAAGGGAATGATCTTATGTATGGGATCAAGTGGAATAACAAAAATATCAGAAGGCAGGAAGAGACATTTGTTAGAAGAGAACTAACTGGGTTATGTAAGTTCTGGATACAATATGTTATGATGAATGAAAAGTTATGAAGAATATAGTTTTAATATACTGTGTGATCTATTTATAAAAGAGTTAGATCTCTTCACATATATAGAAGATTTACCTATTTCCATTGCATTTTGCATTGCACTTAATTAGTAAGTTTAGGTGCATACACTCTAAAAAAGAAATTGGGGCGTTACAGAATCGTATCAGAGCAATATGACTCTGGGTAAATCCATATTGTCCTAGGAAAAGATCACATGGTGATAAAATAGGCTTGAATCTTTGTGAAGTAAAGTGGTTTGGTGAATGAATTGAATGCAAAAAGTTTGGAGTTATTAAGGAGAAATGTAACTTATGATGAATTGGTATGTTTCAGGAGGATAAGATGGTGGGTCAAGGAATATCTATTGTACAACCATGTAAAAGATGCGGAAGAAAACATATGGGTGAATGTCGATTAGCCACAGGAACCTGTTTTAGGTGTGAAAAATTGGGTCATATGATTCGAAACTGTCCACGAAATACCTCTGGAGTTACAATACCGAAGGGAAAAACCAAAGTGCCCATGAAGGCTAAAATTTATACGATTATACTGAGAGAAATGGACGCGGAGGTAAATGAGGCAAAAGATGCCGGAGTTGGTACTAAAAAGTTGTAATTTCTCACTTATGGTCAATATGTGAACTTTCTGTAGATATGTAAGTAATGGTAGGATAACTTTTGGACAAGTTAAGTTGAAGTAATGTATGGCTGATATCATGTTTGACTTGGAAGTAGTGAAATTTATTGTATGATTGTATACAGAAATGTAAAGTATATATATGGATTCTTAAAGTACTTATGGTGATATTTGATGAAAACTTTGTTGGATGATATCAAATGGTAAAGAATTTTTCTTTCGAAATTGTGAATTTGAGGTTAACCGATCAACTTGATAGTTTCCTGTTGATAGAAATTGAGTTAATTTTCTTAGTTAAAGATTAAATTCTGGAAAGTGATTCCTAAATTAGGTAAAATTTTAGAATTTTGGAAATTGATATGTAATAAGATTTGAATTTTGGGGCACAGATCTCCTATGTTAATATGATCTGTAATAAAAATTGATGAGTTTGTAATAATCAGACTGAGATGGAGTAGAGTTGAATGATGAATATAAGAATTTTTAAGGAAATACTTCCTTAGGGATTAAAAGTATGGATTTGCTTAACATTTTTTTTTTTATGATTAAGGAAATAAATTTTAAGAGTATAAGTTCAGATAAGGAAAGTGGTATAAATGAACTACTGGTACATAGGCAAAATGTAGATCTTGAGTAAGAGCACAAGATATCTACAACTATATAGTCTTGAGAAAGGTAACTTTCGGTCCTATTTTGATGTGATTTGGTGTGTGCTAAGGTTATTTATGTGGTAAATTATGAGAATACGCAGCATAAACATAATGTTAGTTATGATCAGAGGCTTAAATTACATCGATTTGAAGAAATCAGTGGGAATTTGGAGTTCTACTAAGAGAAAAATCTTGGTTATGATTAACTTAGAAGATGGTTGTTAAGTTACAAAAGAGAGAATATGAATAAACATTTAATTAATAAAGCATAGAAATCGAATGAGGTTAGTTTAGTTTACTGAATGTTCAGATTTTATTAGAGGTTGTATTAAGATTCTTGGAAAAAGTCAGGGTTCTAAAATTACTCATATGCTTTAAGAGTTTTAAACGGGATATGTCAAGAGGAAAGAGTAGTGTTGACTACCATGCTGGTATTACTAATTATATGATTTTTCTAAGTATACATTGAGTGATACTCTAGTGTTGAGATTAAACTCCCAAATTTGGAGGACGAAATTTATTTTAAGGGGGGGAGAATATGATAACCCGAATTTTTAAATATTCGTTTAATTTTTATATGTGGCATGATTATGTTTCCTTAAAAATTATTTTAAGGAATCTTTGGATATATGTATATAGTTTTTTATGTTGGAAGGTTAGGAGTAGGTTGGGTACAAAGATGACTTGTTTTAAGGTGAAAAAGCGCCTAACCTGAGATCTCGCTCGACACTCGCTTGATGTCTGGCTCGAGCGAGATACAGGAAGAGATTTGACGTCTTTTGATAAAATCACCATAACTTACTCATTTGATACCGGATTTGAGTGATTCAAAGGGCTATAAAAAGCTAAGAGGAATATATACAATTTTTATGTTTTGAGTTCTAAGAGATTTGGATTTAATCAAATACGAAATGAAGATTAAAGTGGCAGATTTGAATTGGAGATAGATAGGCATTGACTTTAAAGTTGACTAAAGACTTTGAAAAAGATTAAGTCTTTGGATTATTTTCTCAATTAGCTTAAGATCTGGACAAGTGTGTATATATGTGGAAATGAGGAGATTTTATCTAGGGAATTTTGTGTGAAACAAGAAGGAATATCTACCAAACACTTGGTGTGTCCGGATTGGTATTCTCAGGCTTATCTGTCGACTTTTAATATAAAAATCATAACTTAGTCATATAAAGTCTAAATGAGGTTATTCTAATTCTTATAGAATCCTAAGAGATATATCTAAAACTTTCATGTTATGAGTTTTTGAATATTTGGACTATATCGATAACTTATTCTGGAAACAAGTGGACAGTTCTGGTTTGAGCTCAAATGGAACTCGAGTTAGAAGAAATAGATCAAATTGGGGCATGTGATGAAAATTGTGATTGTCTATCAATTCTTATGAGGTCTTGACATGTGTAGGAGTATGTGGCATGAGGATATGAAGTAATCTAGAAGGTTTAGTTGACCTAAAGACATAAAGTAACATGAGAGGAAGAAATCTGTCTGAATCTGTCCAAATCTAACTAAGTGAGTTACAAACCAAAGTTATCCCAACCAAATCTCGAAATGGTCTTCTAGAACATGTCAAGTGGTGTCTTAAAAAGTGTAACATGTGACAAAATTGGATATGAGAGGGGCTGAGAGGCATGGCATACCAGAAGAGGGCTGGAATGACTTGGTTCATGCGTGGTTAGGTGAGTGCCACCTCATGCCTTATCTCATTAGTTCCCTTCTCAACCATTGATCAATTTTGGCTGCTAAAATATCTCAATGTTAACCTTTGGATGATGATATTTGTTGCAAGGCTTAAGATCTTGGAGGATTAGAGGTAATTATTTGATTTTAGGAGGTATGACACCTCATCTCGCAAACAAAGACATAATCGATTGCCTATAGCCATCCCTTCTATTCCTTTTCCTCTAAAGGGTCGACCACCCTCCTATATATATGTGTTGGTGAGTCTTATAACCAAAGAAGATGCCTCTTTAAACCATTGAACATCCAAACATCACCTAAGTGAGCTAATTGTGTGAGCTTGAGGAATTCTTGCAAGAGCTTGGTTCTATCATCAATACAAGCTTTTGAGAAACTTGTAAGTGCATATATTAACTTAATCTTGGTATAGAATAAGTGGTTTGGTGATTAGATCATGTTTGATATTTATTTGAGCTTAATCTTAGTTTATGTGTTAAATTGAAACCTATTGAGTTTTGGTGTGGTGTTTGCTATGATAAAATGTTAGGAAAATTATGAAACCTTAGGAATATATTCTATGATGTTATATGAAGAAGATTATGTGAAAATATGAGGTCTTGATTTGGAAAAAAATGATAGACGAACCCTAATAACTTTTGGATTTAAGAATGGTTATGTTAACAGATTTAACATCTTATGATAAATTGGTCATAACTTTTTAGTGTGATGTTGGAATTTAATGATTCAAGAGTCTATGGAAAGCTAAGACAAAGCTCTACAACTTTGGTGTTCCAAGCTTTAAAAGATAAAAAATCTATAGAGGGCGAAATTGGGATTGAATGGCAAACAGAGTATGTGAGAACTTCAAAAAGGTGTTCTTCTTATATTCTAAACTCTTAATAAATTATAAGAACATAGATTTATGTTTTAATAAGTAAAAAAAAAAAAATTAGGTGAAAGAATGGCATGTTTTAAGTTGAAAAACCCTAAGACCCGTGACCTCGCTCGTCCCATGGATCGAGCGAAGAACAATTATAACTCATCGCTAGACTGTTACTTGATATCCCGCTCGAGCGAAAGACAAACCGAGACTTCGTTCGACCTTCGCTCAATGTCCCGTTCGAGCGAAAAACAACCGAAAACTTCGCTTGATTCTCGCTCGATACCTTGCTTGAATGAGATACCTTGTTTGCTTAAATTCAAGACTTTTACTTGGATAAAAGTTGATGTTTTAATAAAGAAATATATATATATATATATATATGTTACTTAAAGTGTATAATGTGTATGATACATGTTATAGAACTGAGTTTATCTTAGTAGGCATTGATTTTATAAATTGATGAAACGTAAATATATGTGCATGTATTGTATGCTATTATGAAATGTTCTCACATGTTATAAGGCTCATATGGACATAATATATGCATGTCATAAGTCTAAGTTTATGCGTATGTTGCATTATGTCACATATATGGGTCATGAAGTTACGTTAATAAAACTTAACAAGTGGAAAGATTAATAAGTTAGTCAGGTCATGACAGGAACCGGCGATACGCCCTTATGACTTACGTGTCGACAGGGACCTAAGCCTGTCGAGTATTTGAAAACCGACAGGGACCTAAACCTATCGATTATCTGAAAACCGGCAGGGATCTAAACCTGTCGAGTATTTGAAAACCAGCAGGGACCTAAACCTATCGAGTATTTGAAAGCTAATAGGGATCTAAGCCTGTCGATGATATGAAAACTGGCAGGGACCTAAGCCTGTCGAGGATGTGAAAATCGGTCAATACCTAAGCCTGTCGAGGATATAAAAGCCGGCAGGGACCTAAGCCTGTCGATGATACGAAATAAGAAATATTCGATGGGACGCCTGTCGATGATACGAAATAAGTAAGACTCACAATGTTACGAAAGAAAATAAATAAGAATTTAAGCATGATAGAATGGGTCCATGAAGAATATAAGTCTAAATCATGCATGATTCTCATAAAACATTTTTGTAAGATATATGTCTCTGAGCATTGACATGTATGATAAGTTCTTATGTCACTATGTCATATTTCGTTGATTGTGTACTTATTGAGATTTTTTGGAAATATCACTATTTTATATTTTATCTATCATTCCTTATGGAATGATAGATGGTGTTGCAGGAGTAAATAAATTGTCATGAGACTCAGACATTACAGGAGATTCTGAGAAGTCCTGAGGGTCCTACAGAATACTCATCTCCTAAAGGAATGATCTTACGTATGGGATCAAGTGGAATAGCAAGAGTATCAGAAGGCAAGAAGAGATATTTGTTAGAAGAGAACTAACTAGGTTATGTAAGTTCTGGATACGATATATTATGATGAATGAAAAGTAATGAAGAATATAGTTTTAATATGCCATGTGATCTATTTATGCAAGAGTTAGATCTATTCGCATATATAGAAGATTTACCTCTTTTCGCTACATTTTGCATTGCATTTAATTAGTAAGTTTAGGTGCATACACTTTAAAAAAAAAAATCGGGGCATTACAGTTAATCTTGGTGATGGGGTTCCTGTCGACGATGGGGTCAATGTCGAAACTAGAGAATGTGATTCCCTCATCCAATAGCAGTCCACCCGAGTCATTCATTGGAATAGAATTTAAAACAATCGAAGATGCCCAAGCATTCTACAATGCATATTCAAGGTGAAAATGACTTGCAATTCTGACAAATCATACTTGAAAGTTGAAAGAAGATAAAACTCTTTGTGCAGTAGACTATGTTTACATAAGAGAAAGCTATTGGTGGGTAAGAGTAAATACCAAAGATTGAGTAATGTTAGAATATACCGAGATAAAAATCAGATGTAAAACAATTATGGGAATAAAGAAAAATAATGAAAAGTGAATAGTCAACAAATTTGTAGTTGGACATAACCATATATTATTCAGCTCGAGAAGTACTAGCCTCTTTCGTGGACATATGGAAGTTATTAAATCTAAAAAAAAATGATTATGACTTTGAATGAGTCTGGTGTATCGACAAGGAAAATAATGTTGATATTGGATAAAGATGTAGGTGGTGCCTTCAGTGTCGGTTGTATTGGTAAGGACTTAGAAAATTTTGTGGGAAGCAAACGGAAAAAGTATTTGAAGAAGAGGATGTACAAAGATTATATAATTACTTCCAAGAGCGACAACGCAATGAGTCTATTTTGTATTTTCCATGCAAGTTGGTAATGAAGAATCTATGGGCAATTGTCTTTGGGTTGATGTGCGTTCAAGAGCTGTGTTCCAATATTTTGGGGATGTTACATTATATGCTACTTACTTGACCAATGTCTATAAGATGTCATTTGTGCCATTTCTGGAGTTAATCATTATCATCAGACTGTAATGTTTGGGTGTATTTTGTTAGTTAATGAAATGACATAATCATATACATGGTTGTTAAAAACATGGCAGACGGCAATGCTTGGGCATGCCCCATCAACAATAATTACGAATGATGACAAGGCAATAACGAAGACAATTGTAGAGGTACTCTCGAATACAACTCATAGGTTGTGTTTGTGGCACATTTTACAAAACAAAATCGAACACTTGGCCCACGTATACAACAAATTTTCAGACTTTGGAAAGGATTTTATTCATTGCATCCATAGAACACTTAATACGGACGAGCTCGATCAAGAATGGCACAGGTTATGATGAAATATGAGCTTGTCGAAAATACTTGGCTGCAAAACTTTTATGAACGACAAGATAAGTGAGTGCCTACCTTCTTTCATACTATATTCTATGCTGACATGTCAACAACTCAGATAAGTAAAAACATTAATAAATTTTTCAAAAATTATGTTCGGCTAAGCACTATGATTAGTGACTTTGTCTTTCAGTATAAAAAAACTTCAGATGCACGTTACTTTAAAAAGAAACTTAAGGATGTTCAGACGGGTTCTTCATGGCCAATTATGAAATCACCTTTTAAAATCGAAGAAGAGGCAGCAATGGTTTGTACAAGGAAATCTTTTATAAAATTCCAAGATGAGTTGTTCAGTAGTCTACAGTACCATGTAAAAAAGCTATATGCGAATGGTGAGGCCAAGACATATGGAGTGATAGCTAATGACAAAGAGACACATTCTTACCATGTGATATTGGATGGTGATTATGCTACATGTACATGCCATATGTGAGAGTTTATGGGGATTCTCTGTATGCGTATCTTGTGTGTTTTAAGCAAGAAAGTGAGATTAAATATATTACCACAGCAATATATTTTAGGAAGGTAGGCTATTAATGCTTAAAAGTCGACGCATTCCCGAGATACCATCTTCCGAAAGGCTAGCGAGAGAAGTACAAGATGAGGTGTCCATTAGAAAAGTAAGTCAATGAGATAGCTATATGACATTGTCGAACTTATAGCACAGTCAAAGAAAAAACACAAGCATTTCACACGTGCATTTGAGAACGTTCATAAAGAATTGCTTGAAATGGATGCGTATGCCCAACATTTACAAAGAATTGAGTCAACCGGTGAAGGTCATCAGAAAAGAAGCCAAGTTCAATCGAATTTTACTCAAATAGTGCATGATCCTCCAAGAGTACCCACAAAAGGGCGCCCAAAGTCGAAGAGATCAAAAAACCCAAAAGAAAGCCAACCAACCAAAAAAAAGCGTTGTGACATTTACAAAAATGAAGGACATGTTAGGAATAACTGTCCTTTAGTGAGGTATTGTAAGTTTGAATTTATTTTTTAATTGTTTTTATATTGTATTTTTACATCCATATTTTTTGTATGTAAAAATATGGATGTAAAACTATGAAGTAAAAATATTAAAAAGTTATCTTTTGTAACTCCACTGTTTATTGTAACAATGAAGTAGAAACATGACTGTTATTATCACAATAAAGCAGAAATATTGTTTATTATAATAGTGAAATCTTTTTTTTTTAGACGTGCTATTTAATATATGGTCTTTCTATTACTAACATTTTAATATCATATATTTGATTTTTCTATCTAAGTTCTATTGCATTGATGAATATGACTCTTTTATCCAAGTTCCTCTTTTTGAATGAGTTTTTTAAGAAGGACAAAATATCCAATTAAAAAAATTTATTAGAAAATGAGAGACCAAAGTTATAAATAACAAAGTTCAAAAAAAGGGTTTGAAAATTTTAAATTCCAAAATTTAATGTACTAATATAATTAATACTATATGGTAACTATAATATAATATAGTAATGTACTAATATAATTAATACTATTATAATTAATACTATATAGTAACTAAAATATAATATAGTAATGTACTAATTTAATTAATACTATTATAATTAATACTATGTAGTAACTATTTGTAGTAATAGATATAGTAGTACTATGTACTATAGTTAATAGCTATAAATATAATTTAACTATAATAGCAGTATATAATTATGTACTAATTTAATAATACTATTATAATTAATACTATATAGTAACTATTAGTAGTAATATATATAGTAGTACTATATACTACAGGTAACAGCTATAAATATAATTTAACTATAATAGTACTATATACTTATGTACTAATTTATTTAATACTATTATAATTAATACTATATAGTAATAGTTAGTACTAATATATATACTATAGTTCATAACTATAAATATAATTTAACTATAGTAATACTATATATTATAGTAGTATTATAGTCCAATACTATAACTATTAAGTAATACGTATAATCCATAGAATCTATACTAGTATTCATAATATATTATGAATATAGTAGATTTTGTTATTTTAATTTTAACAATATTAATTTAACTATACTATAAGTTATAACTAATATAATAAAGTATTTAATATATTAATATGTAATTAATAGTTAATATAACTTTTATTAATATATACTAATACTAATACTAATACTAATACTATATATTATGGTTAATAATTATACATCAAATAATACGGTAATACTTTGATATTAAATAATATATATAAATAATTAATAATTATATTATATATATAATTATAGTTAATTAATTTATACAACTATAATTATATTTATATAAATGCATTATGAAAAGTATATATATAAAAGATAATATATATTATATAATTAATTATATACAACTATAATTATATGAATAATATATATAATAGATAAAGATATACAACTATAATAATATGTAGGCATTATTGTTGCAAAGGCCAATTTTTTATTTTTATTTTTTTTCTAAGTTAGAGATAAGTTTTATTAAACTTAGTCAGTTCTGCCATTTAGATAACATATATTACTCGCATAATGATCAAAGTGGCCAATAAAAATTACACAAAACACATTACATCACAAATATCATAATAAAAGTACACCACCTTACATTAAAGTCTTACAAAAGGTTTCCAGATTACATTAGGCGTAGTACTGTCTGTGATACATATCTATTTTTTAGATACATAAAAACTACACTACAAACTATTATAAAAAAAATCATGACAAGAATAATACTTTCAAGACTCTCTTGTACTTCTTTTCCATTACTTTAAATTTGAATTCTTCAATGTATTGTACCATGTCAAACTTCCGTTCAGCTAACTCCAATATCTGTTTACAATAGTTGTTTTGCACACTTTGAAAAATCAATCCACTCAAAAAACTTGCATTGCTTATCGTTGGGACAGTTATAAAATCTTCTACCTAAACTATGAGATCTACCAGAACTCGAAGTTTCGCTTGGTAGCCACAATAGCAAAGTGATCTCTCCAAACCAAGTATGTCTTCTCCACTTGTAGTCTAAGAACTAAAATCAGAATTTGAACTCGAACTTCTCATTTCCTGTTATCATATTCAAAAATCATCCATAAAATATAATGTTTTATTGGAAACGAAAAAATAAGATATTATCAATTTAAAATAAGATATAATAGATGATTATATTCTATTTATGAAATTAAAATATTTTTATAATGACATCATCACACAAGTGCCCAACAATCCTTTATACTCCTACCCATACACTCAAATCCTTTGCAAAATGAAACCTATTACTTGGTACTAATTCATGCTCCTTGTTTATCGTTTTGTTTTATCCTGATAGGTAAGTCACATATGTATTGAACCGTTTTTTTGTTTTTATTTTTATTTTTTATGTATAGGTAAGAATATAAGTAGAATGCATTGGATGGTTCTTAAACCCATGACCTCACCTTCCATTGAATTCTTATGGGGGTGAAAGCCTGAGATCAAAGAGGAGCAGATGGATCCAAACTCCAACAAAATTACTTACAACAAACTATTTTAAAGATAAGAAGTATACACTAACCTATCAAAAAATAATTAATAATAGACCTTTATAACGTTAGAAGAATATAGTATATGAAATTAATCCAATTAATCCACATGAATAAACAATGCATGATAGTGTATGAAATTAATCCAATCCAATTAATCCACATGGATGACAGTGTATGTTCCACGGTTCTGTCCATTCCCTTAATAACTAAACACATAAATTTAAAAGGCACCATTAAATCAAGAGAAAGAAACTTAGGAAGAAAAATCCAAATACAAAATTAAAGAGCAACTTACCAAAACTGAAGCCATATGTACCCATTAAGGGTTTATTGATAAGTAGTCGACAACAGTGTCACTCCCACCAATTAGATGCCACTTAGACTATGTGTTTTGATAAGTAGTGAAGATATGAAATTAATTCAATTAATCCATATGCATAGACATGATCATGGAACATACATTGTATACAGTAGGCGTACAAGCCAATTCTCATGCTGTTCCTGGCATTATTTTAGCCCATATTACATGTAAAGCTTTGAGTAAGAGAGGGTGACAGAGTGGAAGATAATACCACTTCAACAAGACTTCTTCAAAACCATTTGAGTTTGCATCAACAGGCATGAACATCTTTTGATAAGCCATTCTCAGGCTATTAATCTAAATTGTTGCCTAAAGGAATACATCAGCTCTTTCAAACTTGGATTCAAACAAAATATATTCATTTAAAGTGAAATGTTACTTTGTAAAACCTCCACAACTGTGAATCCAAGCCGCTAAATACCCTTCACATTTGTTTTTGCTTCAACTTCATTTTCAATAACTATTTTCTCTGTTTTCCCATCAAATATACAATTTGATTCATTAACGTGCAAAATAAAATGAAGTGGAGACAAGATTGAAAATTAACATGGGAAACTAATATCTGGAATAACCAATTTGTGCGAGACCTAGGATTTTCTAGTTTAAGCAACTCGTGCTCATGCGAGACCTAGGGTTTTGGGAATCAGTAATTCGTGCGAGATAACCTAGGGTTTTCGAATCAGCAAATCATGCAAGACCTAGGGTTTCCAGACTACTGTGGGGCTTACAACGGCTACGAAAGGGGCTTAAGATCGCTGCGAGAGGGGCTTAAGACCGTTGCTAGAGGTGCTTGACAACAATGACAGAGGGGCTTCAGAGCTGCGAGACGGACGAAATGGGGGGAGAATGGAGGGGGTGGGTTTACGAGAGAATCAAAGAAGAGAAGGGAGGATTGAAGAAAAAAAGTGACCGGAACAGGGGAACATGGGAGAAAGGCGTGGGTTTATGAAAGAGATTTCGTCAGGGGAGAAGGGAGAACAGGGGAATGACGAGAAGAAACTAAGGGATCGAAGAAGTGAAGTGAAAAATGAGAGATCGGATGAGGGAAACGGTAGATTCCTTCCTTAAGCTTAACACATGTCAATTTATAATTGATGAGCTATTTTTTAAAGCCTAACAGCCAGATCGATCCCTAACGTTAAAAGGAAGAGTAGTGCTAGAGTGAATCCACACTCAGAGCACTCACTCTCACATGTTACTGTTCATGTGAACAGTAACATGTGAGAGTGAGTGTTCTGAATGTGGATTCACTCTATAATTTTTCTAAAAGAAAATGAATATTCACCAGGTAGACAGTGGACTAACAATAAATTTATAAGAAATACAATAAATGATTTATAAATAATTATTAGATATTTTTAGAGAATAATACTATATTGACATTTTATTTTTACACTTAATGTATTTTATTTTTAATTTTTTTTTTCTAAAAAAGTGATTAATAGTATATTGACATTTTTTATATATTTTTTAAAATATTTTAAAATGATAAAAAAATATAAATAAAAAAATTAAAAAAAATGAAAAATTGATTTTACACTAGCAGTACCTTATAGCAATTCTAGTCAAGCAACAAAATATCATTGCTCATTTTTTAATTTGAGATTTTTTTTAAAGGAAAGTAAACTACATTTATGAATTAACGAGTATCATAACTGAACTTGAAACATACATTATAAGTCAACTAAATGATAATTTATAGCTATCCAATACACTAGAAGTGACTAACAATGCCTAACCTTGGCTGTCATTCTCTCAAAAACACCATTTGAGAGACAGCTCAACTCTGTCCAAGATAAAGTTAATAATACAACCAAACAAATCCCATCATGTTCTAAGACAAGACAAGATAAAACCCCTTCGAGTAAAAGTCTAGGGGGAAATACTTTACGGACCAGAGGTCTTAGAGACCATGTTTTTTAGTTTTTATTAAAATAAAATAACGGACATAAATTAAAATAACTGGGAAAATCGAAACACAACGATCCGATTTTCGACCTTGATGGAATTTTAAAAGAAACAAGAAAATCGATGTTGTCAACAGTGTGTGGACCCCACGCGCTGCTTCTGGAGAGTAGCAGATGGACAGAAATGAAGTGTCGGTGGCCTAGGTTTCTTCGACGTCACAAGTGGCAACTGAAATACCCCTCCTAGGGTGGCGCACGGAGAGCAAAACTTCCACTACGAAAGATGCCTGTGTAACATGCGCCGCTCCGATTGGCACAATTTCATCGCGAGGGAGAAGAGAGGAAGGCTTAGGGATGTCAAAACGTATCCACAAATCGTGTTCATGTCGTATTAGGACATGCACATTACGCCTAAAAGGTCAACACGAACATGATTTGTTAAGAGTTTTGTATCAAAAACTTCAACCCTAACATGACCCGTTAAGATAATAGATTGACACGGCCCGACCTGTTAAGACCCTTTGACATTATATTGACATGACATGACTTGTTCCAACCCGCAAACTCGTTATTTACCTATTTGAGTTTAACCTAATTAATTTTATACAAATATTAAAATTTAAATAATAGCTATAAAACATAAAAAATTAATTACAAATTATAATCCTAAAATTACAATCCAATAAATAGTACACTACAAACTATGATAAATACACAAATATGATAAACACACAAATATTATCCACACATTGTAAAATATTAAAATTATATCCAAAACATAATAAACAATAACGGGTTAATCCATTAATGACTTTTTAATAAGTGCTTAAATGGGATATGTAAGTGCCTAAGAGTATAAAGCTAATTTTAAATTAGGAATTTTTTTTTTGTAATTTAGGTCAATGATATAAAGGTAAAGTCAAGTTTCTTAATCGGGTCATCGCGGGTCATAACGAGTTAATCTGTTAATGACCCTTTAAGAAGTCGTGTCTTAACGAGTTGACTTATTTTGACCTAACCAGCTTTTATTGTGTCATGTTTATTTTGGGCTAACGAGCCGTGTTACATATTGCCACACCTAGACACAAAGGATGGAATAAACGAAAAAGATGAGGGAAGGGAGGCAAGGCGGAAAACACAAAAAGAAAAGAAAAGAAAATATAGAAAAGAAAGATGGAGGAGAATGAGGGAGTAAAAAGGGGGGAGGTGGAGGCACAGCTTACCCCCCAAAAACAAAAGTTGCGCCATGTCCAAAGGAAAACTAGGGCTTTTTTTGAGAGCTTTTTTCTCTCTGGGCACCGAATGATTTAGTTTCTATACGACGACGTTTGAAATTGAGACTCTTGATACTCACATCTATTATTGGATTACATATTAATTAAAATTGATATGTAAATAATTTTAATTATATGACATGTCATAGAACGATAGTACCAATGGTACCTAATAATTTTTCGTAGCTTTTGGGGCCATAACAATTACTTAGACTGTAAGTGAAATGATGACTTTCTAGTTTATTAAGAAGGAAAAAGCTTTTTCCCTACAAAAGTAGTAAGTTTTTTCCCATAAAAATCGTCTGTTCGCCCCTCGCAGAGAGGGGGAGTTGCTTTGGCACTACCTACCTCTCCTCTTTGCAAGCCTTAGTTATACCATCTACTGCTTTTAATTTTTAATTTTTGGTAGTTTTCATAGCTTTTTTCTAGTAGCACCTCCCCTTGCGGAATCTTCTGATTTTTGGCAACATAGGTTTGGTACGTGCCCCTCTGAAGCTTCCTCAAGCACCAATCTTCACGGGCGCGAAAGAAGTCTGCTCGTATGAGAGGTGCATATGCCTCACACGTTGTCGCGCCTCCATAAGTCTCCGCATGGCCTTTTTCGGCTTAGTGGCCTCGGATCTCCTTAATCTATCTACTCGCTTCTCTCCAGTAATGGCGTATGGCCTACACACGCTACCATCGCTAGTATCGTCCTTTAGCCAACGACTTGTCAATGAATTTAGTTGCTACGCTATATTCTACCTTTCTCTAATCAAATATCAAATGAAAGTGGACGTGATGAGTTCTCACAGTCAATCTAGACTAATACAGTACAACACACCAAAAATCGTCACCAAGCGATCTTCCATTTACGAAAATTAGGTGGGAACCATTCATTTGGCTCTGATCATCCATTTTATTTTTCTTTTTGTGTTACATTGCGTATTAGTTTTTTGAAAAGATTGTCGGGGACTCTCATCCCACTCAAATTTATATCTTATTATCTTTTAGTTCATCCAATATACTAAACCTGTTTTGTAAAAGAAAAAAAAAACTAGAGGCTGGACGGGTGTAAATTATTTTTTCCACACCAGCCAAATAACACATGCCATGTAGGCATTTCTAAGAGCTCAGAAATGAACCTGCATACACCAAAACTTTCCTTCTTTCTTTATCTCTCTCCCTCTTCTTCCCCCCATTCGCACTCATTGAAAAAATCAAAGAAGGATTTGATTTGCGATTTCGTCTCCCCTTCCGTATCTCCCTGCTAATTAATCCCTTTCTTCCATTTCCCACTTCACACGAAGACACCCTAGTGCTCATACACATACAGAGACGACACAGTACTTAAAGATGCTTATCCCTGTTTCACACCTTCCATGTACAATTCCCCTTTGTTCCATTTCCCACTTCACACAAAGACACCCTAGTGCTCATACACATACAGAGACGACACAGTACTTAGAGATGCTTATCTCTGTTTCACACCTTCCATGTACAATTCTCTCTCTCTCTCTCTCTCTCTCTCTCCCCCACACTCTCTCTCTCTCTGTTCCAATTCTTATCTTCAGTCTTTTGATCTTAATTCATTTTGTTGTAATTATTTTCTTTTTCCCTTTTGAATTGACAAGAAATTGCTACAGGAGCAGGAGCGGAACCAGATTTTGTATTTGGGGGAGCGATCGATAAAGTGTGCAATGTATATAAATTTTAGAAGAATTATCATCAGTAATAGAAGTATTATGTTCTGTTGTTACCGAACTTTCTAAACATATATTACTCTTCGAATTGTCCACATCTTTATTTGTTTTTTTAAAAAAATCAATTATTCTTGAGTACTTGCTTATATTTTTCTATGATTTAAAAAAAATTATAGATCAAAAATAAATTTGAGAACTTTTTAATAAGTAATGATGTAACGCTATTACATTTTTAACAAACTATATCTCACAATCATATAAGTTAAAGTAAAATTAAATAAGTGAGTATAATCAATCAATTTTACAATCATATAAATTTATAATCAAGTTTTTTGTTAGAATTAGACTGTTAGAGTAACTATAAGATTATGTGAGTTAAAATTTGAGTTTTAGTGAAGTCAAAAGTTAGAATATAAGTAGATATATATTGAGATTTAGGAGGATAATTTTAGTAAAAAAAATTTGGTGAGGCAATTTTTATTTTTTTTATAATATGAGATAGAATTTTAATTATATATATATATAAATTATATATATTTATGTTATAAATAAATTTTTAAAAATCTTTGGGGGGTCCGCCCCTATACTGGAGGATGATGATGAAGAAAGCTCCACTGCCAATAGTGGTGTGGTGTGTTATCTGGTTGAGCTGGAAGCTCATCGTCTTCCGCTCCCTTGCTCTTGTCCTTGCTCTCCTTAGACTCCACTCTCAGCCTGACTTCTCTTCCATTTTTTTTAATGGTGGAAGGAGAAAGAGAAAGAGAAGGGAAGAAGGAAATGTTCGGTGTATGCAGGTTTATTCTTGAGCTGTTGGAAGTGCCTACGTGACATATGTTAATTGGCTAGTGTGAAAAATTAATTCACACCCATCCAGCCTGAAGTGACTCTCTATCGAGAAGGGATAAACAAATCCTACAACTTATATGTGCAACCTTGGCAAATACCGAAAGAAATCTTTTTTTTATTTATTCAAATACCGAAAGAACTTGATTTCCCTACCTGTTCAATATATGTATTTGTTTCCCTTCCATTGATAAAAATATGGGTAATGAAGTTAATCAGTATAAAAAAGTTAACTTTGTAGATCTCCGAAAATACGGTCCTTTCAATTTTACTTGGAATAACTTGTATTTTAATGGACAATATTGGATATTTTAATCATTTTACATTGTATTAATAAGTGAAATAAACACAATATCTCATACTTTACTGCAATCTATTTCACACAAAATGAAGAAAACCCTAATGTATGAGCAATCTTTCCGTTACCATAACTCCCTACAAGAAAATCCAAAATTGACTAAGGCCCCTTTTGATTATATAGATGAGATGAGATGATAGTTGAAAGTTAAATAAAATATTATTAAAATATAATATTTTAATATAATTTTTATTTTAATATTTGAAAAAGTTGAATAATTTATTATATTTTATATGCAAATTTTAAAAATTTATAAATATTATATGAAATGAAATAATTTGTATAACCAAACGGGACCTTATCTCGGGCTGCTTGGATGAGTAGTTATGTAGTTTCTTGGTCACTCAACACACACCTAACAAATCTCGCCTCGAATTACCAAATTAACAATATTAGCTTTGATTAAAGTATCGACATTGACTTCATAAAAAACTAATACAAATGTAAATTTGATAGTCTTATTTAAAGTAATCTTATATTGTACTCATAAAACTTACTAGCTGAAACTTTAAATTACAATATTTGAACACCATCCTTTATATTTGAAGGATTATTATTCAAGTCAAATTAATTATTTAATGTATTTTATTCTTTCCACTATTCACAAGCCAAACTAAATATTATTATATTATTATTTTAATGAATTCAATGATGAATCTAATGTTAGTTATGAATGTAAAAGTGTTGACTTTTTATAAAATTTATACTTTCTATCAAATTTTAAATAAAAAACCAATACCAATACTCTTATTAGGTTGTAAATAAGCAACACTATTTAACAAGCCACTGGAGATCAACCGTGTCAAATTCTAATTGAAAATGACTTGTTTATTAAATAAGTCATTCGTGAATACAAAATTATTTAATAAACAATACAACTCGACCTTTATAAACTTGTATGAACTTAAATAATTACATAATCAATTTTTTTTTTCTTTTTTGTATTGACTTTAACTTTTGTAATTAGAATATCTTAACTATTTAAAAAGATAAGAGAAAATCATGTTTTTAATATTATCCTTTTTGCTTAAGTATTTATAAGTATAATCGTTGATACATCATATATATATAAACTATATACAGATATTTACAAAAATTCAAATTTTCTTTGTTAAAATTTTGTAAATAAGTTATAAGATCTAAGAGAAATAATTTATTTGGTTAAAATAATGAACAATTCAAGCTCTCTTGAATGATAAATAAACTCTATTCAAATATAAAAATAAACCGATGATAAGTTCGATCCCTTCATATAGAACTTAAATGAACAAAGTTTGCCCATCTGCTACGTGCTCAAACTCGACTCGTTTAGTATGATGATATATATAGCTTGAAGCTTGTACTTGATAACTGATCATTTAGCATCTTGAAACATGCTAGCAAACTCATCCCACCCTGAAAAATCTTTTACTAATGGCGAGTTAATTTTGTTAATTATCATTAATCTATGAGTTTTTATAAATGATATAATGAAAAAGAATCACAAGCCACAACACAATTCCGTTAAACAAAATCGGTCAGTAATAAAGCATTCGGTTGTGGCTAACAGTACAACTCTTGCTAGAAGTTCCAATTTCCATATTTGATATCTGTACAACAATAAGGCATCGATCTGATCATCATGCCAATAATTCAATCATGCATGATATTACTGGATTTTAAGCTACATGCAGTGACAGTATGCACATTCGGTAAAGTAAGGGATAAACATTTGACACCTATTTTGACATTAATCACAAATTCTTGGCTTGCTTTGAAATAAGAATGAACAATATAGCAATCTTTACTCTCTAAACTTGGGGGGTGAGAGGAAAAAAAAGAAAAAGAAAGAGAAATCTTGTGGACGTTTGTGCTATTGGCAAATTGCAGAAGACTCATGACAAGTTTCTATATTTGACTACAAATAATAATAAATAGCTTAGATAGCTTAAGATGATGAACAGGATCATGAAACTGATGTCACGCCTAGTGAAAATTTATCACAACCAGCATAGAGATTCACCTTCTAGAAGAACAGCCTTAGATTGTTCCATATGTGGCGAATATAGAGCTTCTATGAAGTCTGGACATTTCCCTGATTTTGAGTATGAGAGTTGGCAATCCCTTCTTTCCATCCTCTCTGACGTGCTCTCAGTTCCCACATCGCTGTCAGTTTCTTTTGAGCCACTAATGTTGCTTCAGCTTTCTCCCTTGCTTCCTCACATGTTTCCATACCTGAACTGCACTTATCTGCTTCCTTTTGATACTGGGATGTAATCTTCTTTGCCTCAAGAAGAGCCATGTCAGCACGCTGCTGATTTTCCAAAGCCTCAGCTTCCCGAAGCTTCAGTTCCTCTGTCAACAGGTCCGCAAAATTTTTTTCAGTGTCTTCACTCACTTCTGGGTCATGCTTTGCACAATCTGCATTATATATTCCAGATCCAACAAAGAAAAAAATAGTATTACCAAAAGAACTGAGATTCGAGCCCATAAAATCCTCATTATAATCCTCTAATTGCTAACTGAATTCCCACAACCAATCGAGTTAATTGAAAGCATGAGAATGAGAACATACAGGGTATTTGATGCCAATTATCAGCTACATCACATCACACTTAAATGTAGTGATATGTTTTCCAAAATGGGATGCCACTGTAAGGCTGTAAGCCAAGTAAGAAAATAACAAATCGTGCAGTAATATTAAGTATTTTCACATATGCATTATGTTGTCTACCCGATACGTCTCTCCAATAGAAAAAGAATGTGGAAATCCCTTGGTTTCAATGTAAAAGTAGAATTAATGGAAAATAATTTACACCTCCAAATTTCCACTTCTGTGCTTTTTTGCCATTTTAATTTGCACCTCAAACTATCACATATGGGAATTTGCACCCTTGGTTATTATTTGACAGTTAAGATTAACGAATATCGTGATCAAGGGTGCAAATTGCCAAAATGTGGCAGTTTGTATTGCAACTTGATGCTTTTAGTAGTTTGAGGTTCAAATTGAAAATAAGGTAGTGGATTGGGCGGGCCAAATGCACTTTCACCACGGTTATAACCACAAAAGGTGGTTATACACAAAAGGTGGTTATATACCAAAAATCATACACATGAAAACTTGAAAAACAAATAGGGAAAACTAAAGGTGGGACATTACTGGGAATCATAGTTCATTGAATGAAAATTTTCTCCTATGCTAGACTTCTACAATCTTCTATAAGTGACTAGACCCAATTATCTCAGAAAATTAAAAGATGGTAGAACAAAAAGTATTCAAACAAAACGTCTTAAAAGATTTATTTTCTGTGTCCCCTGATACCAATCTGAATTAACTGTAAAAGTGTAGAAATAAATATTAGAGAGGATTGTTTGCTTTCAGTAAGTAATGAGGGATATTTGTATCTCAGTTTCCAAAACAGAGCATCATTGCACATGCATGCTAGTGATATCAGGCAAAAGCTTTATTAGAACAGATCCTTAATAAATACCCCTTCTGAGTTTGAAGCTGTAAATTTGAAATGAACCGCATATTAATGTACAAGCCAGCTGCCAGAATAGTGATCCATCATAAATAGGAAACTGCATGCTGTGTAACTGGAAGGAGATAAAATCTTCCCCATTTCTACCATGCAAATGCTTATGAGAATACTATTAAGAATAAAATTTGCATTCTGGATTCATGAAACATAAACAATTTGTGAAACAGAAACTAACCTGCAAAAGAACCATTGTTCAATCCTGCAATAAGTACATACAAAGAACCCAAATTAAGTGCATGCTTCATTGTCAGAGGTAGGAGCAGAATATCAAACATCATATAATCCATGAAGCAAGTAACTGACAATTTGCAGACAGATTAGGTGTATATAAGAAATCTGGGTGCGTCTGTTGTTCCCAACAGGCCTGCAAGCAACCTTTATTCTTTTTTTTTTTTTAAATTTCAAATCAAGGAATACAGTCTGATTGCGGGGATACAAAATTCCCCTCATATCCAGAGATCTAAAACCAGTCAGTTCTTTTTTTTGATAAGTTAAAACCAGTCAAATTCAAGCCTAGTTCATCATATATATAAAATATGTGGCTTTTGCAAGATTTGAAATGCTACACGCCTTACAAATGACATGCATGTGTTATTGTACATTGACTACAAGGAGAATGGATTGGGATTGAGGATTTTTCAAAAGCATAGTTGGAACGTTTTAGGTTGGAATCCTCAATATGAGGATATCAAGGGAAAATCAATATATTCTAGCATAAGCAAGGATATCAATGCGTATCTGAATTTGTTCGGATTTTACTGGCTTTTTTGGGTCAGTGTTTTCGAAGTATCTGTATTAGAAGGGGCTAAAATCGCATTTACTAATACGCAAAAATTAAAATGATTTGATACACAAAAAGAGAAATCCTTGAAAGGTTCAAATCGGCTTATGAAATCCAGCAAATGCAGAAACTTCAATGTTCGTATCAGAGAAGGCAAATACGATTTATCAACACAATTTAAGATAGATCTGGAACGAATTGGACACAGAGGAAGACTTGGGTCACAAAGTGAAAAGGCTAGGAAAGCAACATCAAAGCCTTAGCAACTAAAGAGAGATGACTCAGTGCTCCACAACTCAAAATTAAACACCCATATAAGCAAACACTAACGCCCCATTTGAATTCGGAGATTCAAAGATGAGATAAATTGAGATAGTTTAGTTTATTTTTTAATATTATTTTTAGTTTAAATTTTGAAAAAGTTAAATTAGAATTTGAAATATATATATTAAAATTTGAAAAATCTGTATTAAGATTTATATTTTGTATAGTAAATTAAAAAAATATAAGGATGAAACGAAGATGAGTTGAACTCATTCTTGAATCCAACCGGGCCTTGAAACTACGAGATTTCTAAAGAAATTACAAATATCTATATCTCAAACTATAGTTTCCATAAATCAACACGTTGCCAATTATTCATCAGGAATTTGAGAGAGAGAAAGGGAGAATCATTGAATTAAACGGTGTAAGCAGTCGAATTATTCCTTCAATGCACGGGATCTAAACGACCCTTTCTTTTGGGTTTTCTCCCTCTAGCAGATCGAACAAGAAAAGCAAAGAGATCTAAGGAAGGAAAGAGACATTTTGGAAGGTAGAGATTAAAAAATAAAAGTGTACCTTCGGGGATGGAGAGGAGAGGCTGAGATGAACAATCGCACTGGCAAGGAGGGCAGGAATTTGAGGAGTGGCTGACGGCGGCTAATCCTTCCATGAAATGCCAGTAGAGGGGTGGCCCGAGAATGTATCCCGCTATGCACAGCCCCACCACCGCCAACCCCACCTTCAACACAGTTGCATTATTCATACCCATATTCACAGAGAGAGAGAGAGAGAGAGAGAGAGAGAGAAGCAGTTGTCGGCAGCAGCGCAACTCAGCTGGTTTTCGTCTTCGTGGTCTTGCTCTTCATCTTTTCTCCTTCGCACTTAACTATCACGACTATTTTAGTATATATTTTTTAAATAAAAAATAACTATATAATGTTACGAAACTAAAAAATTATTATTATCAGAATTTATAAGAGAAAATATTTAAAATATTTATTATTTAAAAATTAAATTTTCTCATTTTTTATTTTATTTTATTTTATTTTATTTTAGTTTATTTTTGTTTTGCTTACAAATCCATTGAAAATTCTTTATATATATAGGAGTGCGATGATCATTCATTAATACAAAATGAGAGACAAACATGCATGAAATGTGGAGAGATTGGGGGACAAGAGTAGAAGGGGAGCATATACCGCTCTCCCTTTTTGACTTTTATAACACTCTTTTTTTAATAATCATTTATTAATAATATGTCTCGTTAAAATCTTGTCAAAAAAATTTAGTAGAAAAAAAATCAATGACAAACGAAAACTTAGTAGTTACTAGTTAGTATTTAGTATCGATTATCAATAGTCTAAGACTCTAATACTTTAAGTTATAACTAACATGTTATAGTATTATAAATTGAAGTTATTTAACTAACATATACTATACTAGATGAGTAAATGTTATTAACTTATTTTAATACTAACATGTTATTTGTTAATTTAACTATACTAATTTAACTAACATATAATATACTAGATGTTATTTTAATACTCACAAGTCACATGTATCTACACTTATATATTAAAGAATATAATAATATATTAAAACTAATTTACTAAATATATAAAGTTATAAACTTAATACTAGTCCAAATTTCTAATACTATAGTATATAAGACTATAACTAATAAGTATAGTAACTAATTAACTATAAACTATAGTCTATAGTATATGACTCTATAGACTCACTATACTAGACTACTAGAAAAATTGGTAATAGTATAATACTAAATTACTAATACTCTTATTAAACAATACTCTATGCAGTTATAGTAATTTAATAATACATTGATATTAAATATATAGTTATTAGTTATAGACTCTAATATTATAACTAACATGTTAATTGTTATAGTATTATAAATTTAACTAACATATACTATAGTAACTATACAATTATAAATTTATACTAGATGTTATTTTAATACTAGCATGTTAATCTAACTATACTAATACATTATAATATTATAAATGTATACATATACAATATACTATATTTATACTCTAAGTTTATAACTATTAACTCTTATAATATTATATAATACTAATACTCTTATTAAATATTCTTAATGTATAAGTTAATTAAATAATATATAATATATTTAATATATATATATATATATATATATATATATAAGGTATGATCGGTCCGGTCCAGTTTGGTCCGGGGTGGAAATAACCCAGACCGGGACCAGGACCGAACTTATTCGGTCCAAGAATTTTGGACCGGAACCACTCTTGGTCTAGTCTGGTCCGGTCAGTTTGGCCGGTCCAGACCGGCCACTACTCTCCCCTAAGATTAACTAAAAATGTAATATCAGGTCGAATGCAATTTGTAAGATACATTAAAACTCCAATTGCATTGAGATATGGTACTTCAGGACCAAGAATTTCTTCATCATCTTCACAAGGATGAAATGAATCATTCTTCACATCAAGTGATCGAATAACCATTGGAGTACTCAGGGGATGGGCTTAGTTCATATAAAAGTACTTCAGGACTTTCTCTGTATATATAGGCTGATGAATAAAAATTCCATTTGGCAAGTCCTCAAGTTGCAGGCTGAGAAAAAGTTTTGTTTTGCCAAGATCTTTCATTTCAAATTCATTATTTAAATATATAGCGGTTCTTGTGATCTTTTTAAGAATTTTCACAATATTTAAATCATCAACATAAACTGCAATAATGACAAATCTGGATTCTGATTTCTTAATAAAAACACATAAGCATATAGGATTATTCTCAAATCCTTCTTTCAATAGATATTCGCTTAAACGATTATACCACATACGTCATGATTACTTTAACCCATATAAAGATATTTGAAATTTGATAGAGTACATACTTCTAGATGTACTTGTAGATGTTTCAAGCATTTTATATCTTTCATGGATTTTCATATATATGTCATGGTTTAAGGATCCATATAAATATGCAATGATCACATCCATCAACCGCATATCTAATCCTTTTGTAACAACCAAAGTAATCAAAAATTTGAATGTGATTGCATCCATAACGGGAGAATATGTTTCCTCATAATCAATCCCGGGTTTCGTACAATAGGTCCACTTATATCTAACAGGTATTACACCCTTTGGTGTTTGGACAACAGGTCCAAATACCTCTCGCTTTCTTAGCGAGTTTAATTCAGCTTCAATAGCTGCTTTCCATTTTAGTCAATCATTTCTACGTCGACATTTTTCGACGGTTTTTGGCTCATTTTGTCATTACTTGCTAATGTCAATGGCCATCTTCTATAAAAATATGTTGTCGACAATAGTTTTATTTATATCTAGAATTTCTCTAATACTCATGAAATGTATTAAGATCTCATTATTTTCAGGTATCTGTTCCTTTTTAGGAGAAAACATTTCATGAAATACCTCTTCAAGAGATCCCTTTTTAGGAGATTTTACAATAGAAGATTTGACATCTTCAAGAGCATTAACTATGCTTGTAGCATGTATTGTAGATATGGGTTCTTCAGGAATACCAAATTCATTTTGTATTTTTCTCATTCGAAAAATTTTATTTTTTGTACCAATAGGTTTTCCACACTTCAGGCGTGTCTTAAACTCATATTTTGCTGTTTTGATAACTTGTCCTTCAGGGACTTCAATCCTTACTGGAGCATTAATTACATGAATATATGATTTTACCACAACTTTAGTGTCAGTAAATACATTTGGTAATTGATTTGTAACACTTTGCAAATGGATAATCCTCTGAACTTCTAGTTTATATTCATTTGTAGGATGATCAAATTGAGACAGAACTTTATTATCCCAAGTAATTTCTTGTCATACTTTAGGTATCGACTTTTCGTTATCCAGTAATGGAAAAATGGATTCGTCAAAATGATAATCCTCAAAACGTGCTTTAAATATATTTCCTGTAAAAGGCTCAAGGTATCTAATAATAGATGGAGTATCAAAACCAACATATATCTCAAGTCTACATTGATGACCTATTTTTGTACGTTGTGGAGGTGCAATTGGAATATATACAGCATATCCAAAAGTACGAAGATGATAAATATATTTTTGTTGATCAAATGCAAGCTATAATGGGGAATATTTATGATATGTAGATAGTCTAATTCGAATTAATGATGCTACATGAAGTATAGCATGTCCACAAGCAGAAACATGTAGTTTTGATTTCATAAGTAAAAGTCTAGTGATTAGCTAAAATCTTTTGATAAAAAATTTAGCTAAACTGTTTTGAGTGTGTGTATGTGCAACAGGATGTTCAATATCTATTCCTATTGACATCAATAGTTATCAAAATCTTGAGATGAAAATTCGCCTGCATTATCCAATCGAATGGTTTTAATTGAATAGTCAAGAAATTGTACTCGTAATTTGATTATTTGAGCAAGAAGTCTAGCAAATGCAACATTTCTAGTGGAAAGCAGACAAACATGTGACCATCGACTTGACGCATCAATCAAAACCATAAAATATCTAATTGGTCAACTTGATGGATGAATGGGCTCACGTATATCCCCGTGAATCTTTTGTAAAAAGGATTGGGATTCAACAACGACTTTTGAGGGAGATGGTCTGATAATCAACTTATCTTAAGAACATGCAGAGCACGGATATTCATTGAGTAAAAAAATCTTCTGATTCTTTAAGGGATACTCATGCGAATTATTAATAATTTGTTTCATCATTATTGATCTCGGATGTCCAAGGCGATCATGCCAAATCATAAATATTTTGGGAATGCACTTCTGGTGCATTACCACATATGATTCATTTGTTCTTATTCTTGTATAATACAATCCAGAATATAGAGTAGACAGTTTTTCTAAAACGAGATTCTGGCCCGATATTATTTTAGTAATAAGGAGATGCTCTTCACTGGCTTCATTGATAATTTCAATATGATAATCGTTATGGCGTATATCTTTGAAACTTAATAAATTTTTCTAGATTGTGAAGAAAATAAAGTATCATCAGTACAAATTTTTGTGCTATTAGGCAATACAATATAAGCTCTTCCGGAGCCCTTAATTAGATTTGATGAACCTGATATGGTATGGACATAGGCTTTGCTTAGTGTTAGATTTTGAAAATATTTTTTATCTTTGAAAATTGTGTGAATTGTAACACTGTCAGCCAAACATACATCTTTATCATTTAACCCAGGGATAAAAAGTTCATTCGTGTGATTCATGATTTTACAAAATATACAAAATTTTTATTTTAAATATTAAAAAGTTCTAAAAATAAATAAAATACATTAATTGGGAGGAATACTTCCATCTCCAATCAAGTGATCAATTCTACCATCAAGATCTTCAAAGAAATCAGAAACATAAAAAATGAGTGATATCATTCTCATCTATATAAAATGAATTATCTGATGGTTCTACTATTTTTTTTTGAAACTTTTTATTATTTTCTTTTATAGATGTTTGATAAAAATCAACCAAGTACCTGGTCGTACGACAGGTACGTGACTAATGTTCAATCATACCATATCTATAGCATACCTCTTCACCTCTTTTTGAATAATTATTTTGAGAACTTTTACCCATATCTAAGTTGTACCCTTTCTGGTGATACAGTATATTTTTATTAGTATCCCTTTTAATATTGTCGTTTCTGGAACCAACATTTTTATAGTTTCTCCTACCACGTCCACGCCATCGATTTCTTCAAAAAGATGCACCATTCACTTTTGGAATGATGTAAATCCAGTACCATTCACTTTAGGAAATGATGTTAAACCAGTAGAACCTGACTGGTGATTTCTTAATAAAAACTCATTGTTTTTCTCAGCTACTAGAAGACAAGATATATGTTTAGAATATTTCTTGAATTTTCACTCTCGATACTGCTGTTGCAGGAGCACATTCAAGGCATGAAAATTAGTATATGTCTTCTCTAACATATCATCATCGGTGATTTTCTCACCGCATAATTTTAATACTGAGTTGATTTTAAAAAGTGCGAAATTATATTCACTAACACTTTTAAAATTTTGCAACCACAGGTGCAATAATTCATAACGAGCTTTTGGGAGAATAACAGTCTTCTAGTGTTCACATCTCTCTCTTAAATTATTTCACAAAATAAATGGATCTTTTACTGTAAGATACTCAGTTTTTAATTCTTTGTGAAGATGGTGGCGAAGGACAATCATTGCCTTAGCACGGTCCTGCAGGAACACTTAATTTCCTTATTTTATTGTTTCTCCTAGGTTCATTGCATCTAGATAGATCTCAGCATCAAGGATCCAAGATAAGTAATTTTTTCAGAAATATCAAGAGTAACAAATTTCAACTTTATAAGATTTGGCATTTTCTATATATATAAATAGTGAAATAAATATGTATATTTAAGAAATATATTCATAAAATCACGAGAATAAATGCGAATTTTATCAAGTAATAATCAGCAATATAATATTTCATATTCATCTTAAAGACTACAAATAATATATTGAAAAACTTACTTGAAGTAGAAGACCACTAGTTTCAGAATTAGTATAATCTCGTGTTGATAACGTGTTATAAAACTAAAAGGAAACTACTATTGCAAGAGAATTTATATGAGAAAATATTTAGAACTCTTATTACTCAAGAACTGAATTTTCTCATTTCCTTTATCTCTTTTCTTTTCTTTTCTTTCCTTTCCTTTTCGTTCTGCTTACAAACCGACTGAAAACCTCTCATATATATAGGGGTTCGATGACAAACATGCATGAAATGTGGAGAGATGGGGTGCCCCCCCCCCTCCCTTTTGACTTTGATAACATATAACGATATTTAATTTTTGTTTTTCCAACTACCGACTCGACTTTTGTGAGCCTTTGACCTAGGTTTCGAGTTGACGAGAAAGCCCAACTTTGACTTCCATTTCGATCATCTGAGTTTTTATCAATTAAGTCTAATTTTAAATGAAATCTAATATTCAAATACTAATTTTCAAATTACTAAACTCATCTTAACTAAAAACCTTGTTATATATGGGTCAACGGGACGTCATTCTCTCCTTGCAGTTTCTGCTCCGACGATTTCGGGAAAACCTCTAACTGCATAAAAAAAAATTTCGCTGCAGGGGTGGGAGCCTTGCTCCCTCCCCTCCTCTCTCTCTTTATTCTTAGTCATCTATGTCAATTTATGTTATTTATGTTTGATTTCTATTCAAGAATGGGGTAGTGGCGGAAAAATGAAGCCTGACATGAAATGCTTCTAGATGGAATCCAACGAGTTGATTTGTCAGTAGGAAGAAGTCTCAGCACTATGTTATGTCATGATTGGGATTTTGGCGTGCCTGGGGTGTTTGTAGCCTTTTCTTTCAACGTGGATCGGAAAGGATACGTTCTCGTTTTCTTCTCCACCGTGACAGTTTCCGCAAGGTGTGGATTGTTTTGGGTCAAATTGGATTGTTTTTTAGCAAAATTGGTTTTGCAGATGGAAGGGAATTCTTCTTCACTGTGGTAGTTTTCGCAACCTTTCACAGGTTGCGATGTGTGTTTTTGGTTGCATCAGGCAACGATTTATAAGCCGACTGTGCTCTAGTCGTCTTGCAAGTATGTATTCCAGCCACTATAGTCATATTGGTGTTGTGATTTAATGTTTCAGTGTTGTGTTTGGTTTTTTATTGTTTTTGTTTCGTATTTGTATTGTGTTGTAGTTTGTTATGTGTTAATCAAAAGGAAAGGATTTCCTTTGGTTGTCCAACTCCTCTTTTGGAGGATGGTGGTATCAATCTCCTCTCTTTCTCTAGAGGGTGGGGGTGTTTATTATCTATTTATAGAGTTTCATACTCTCAGATAAATAAAGATAACGATCTCTGAAAGTTTTATCTCTTGAGAGGGTATAGAGGTTTAGACCAAAGTTTTGAATTTCGTTCCGGTGATCATTCCGGTTGAGGCACTGAAACGGAATATTTTGGTACCGGTCTGTTCCGGTGTGCCATTTCGGGATTAATTATATATTATAATATATATATATATATAAACTAATAGAATAAAGATATATATATATATATATGTAAGTGTGTATCATATATATGTGTACATATTAGAAGAATTGAAAATTTATAAAATGATTATAAATTGAAAATATACAAATTTGAATTGAGATACAAAGATAAATAAATAGATAAAATATTAAAAAATAATGATATTTAAAAAATGACGTATTTAAAATTACAAAGTATATAAATATATTTTATATTTTAGAATTAATTAAATACCATCTAAATTTAAAATTTTTAAAAAAATATATCATTCAAATACAAAAAAATTACAAAAATAATCTAAACCAGAATAGGGACTGGAACGGCCGAAATTTGGATTGGAACAGGCCGAAATTTAGACCTAAACGGAACAAGGAGGTATAGTGCACCGATTAAGATGCCGGAACCGAACATTCTGGCCATTCCAACCGGAACGGAACGGAATTCAAAACTATGGTTTAGACAATATCTATTACAAAAAAATTTGTGTGCGGAGATTCTTCAAATAGTTGAGTAGTTGGCTTGTAATTTGAGTTTATTCCTTTATTTATCAGATCACAGCTGTAATCTCGTTTATTTGAATAAAATGAAATATTTCCTATATTTTAAAAAATCCTTGTTATATGTGGGACCCACAACTTTTTAAAATTAAACACTTCTTTATAAATAGAATCTACAACTTTTTTTTTTTAAAACTTTCCATAAATATATCAAAATTCATCTTAACATCCAACAAATAAACTCATTTTATGTAGACTCATTTTAGGTAGAACTCATCAAGCTCACTCCACCATCTCAACTCACTACTATTTATAAAGAACTCAATTCAGCTCAACATCCAAACACAATCTAAGTCGGATTTCGACTTTGAATTATTGTAGATTTTGACTCGGATTGAAGTTTTCGAAATTGGACTAGGGGTTGGAGCTCTGATTAGAGTTGAATGAAAGAAGAACATACCAACAAAGAGAACATTTCACAATTCACAACTTGTTTTCTTTCTTGCAATGGAATATCAAAATCTCCCGATAAAGAACATTTCACAAAAAACAGATAATAGAAATTACAAAAAATAGAAATTATAATAATTAATAGAAACCAAAACAAATGATAGAAGCTATAAAAAATAGATTTATAGAGGATTTTTACATGCTAGGGTTCTGGATTGCAACAAAGAAAGACAAGCACAATGTAACAAGTCCTAGAAGCTCTTTAATGCAGTGGAGAAGGGGTGGCTAATGGTGAGAAACAATGGGAAGAGGTTAGGGATGAAACATTAACCCACGTGTGATGGAACTTGAGCAAATTCAAAATTGAAGTGAAGACTTCAGTTGACTAAGAGAACTCATTGAAGGAGAAAACTGTCGAGTGAGAGGATTTTGTGAGAAACAATGACAAAAGAGAAGAGAGAGAGACTTTTAATTCTGAGAAACTGAAGGAGGAGAGAAACAATGTAGGGTTTTAGTTTTGGTCTTAAAGGTTAAAGAGATAAATATATAGGAGGTGGAAATGACATCATTTCGAACTTTTGAGGATTTTCTAAAAAAAAAAAACTTTGCAAAACACCGTGTTGCACCATTAGGCCCATCAACCACTTGTAATTTATGTTACAATATTAATTATATTAAGTCTAAATATTGTTCGCTCTCTTTAGTTATCTTGTATCAACAAAGATAGTTGTGAGAGTCTCCTATTTTTTCTCTCTAGAAAAAGGGTGGAGCGGGAGGGATATGTGAGGCACGCGAGCGGTTAGTGGAAATGGAGTGAGGTGGTAACTGTGGTAGAAAATGAATATTGGAGGTCTTCCGTCCTAGTAGCTAGCAGTCGTCAGGTGGCAGAGCAGTACAATAGGGCATCGCGGAAATGGGTTTTTCTATGATGATGTCATTTTTCCAGAGGAATGACAATGATGAAAGATTTAAAGGAAAGATGGAAGGATCTGAAGCTACTCAAGGTGGAAAAAATCGCGATAGAGATTGAAGATGATGTTTAGAATGATTTGCTACAAAAAGAATGAAGGTCTTTGATGGGAAAATATTGTTTGACAAGGATAATCTAGTAAAGAGGTGCTAGGAACGATGATGGGCAAAATCTAGAAGATTAGCAAAGCAGCTCAGTTCACTGAGGTAAGTTCGAATACTTTTGCCATTATTTTTTATAAACAAAATGTGTGATTTGGAAGATCTTGGTTGTTCGACAACCAGTTGTTGGTCTTAAAGGAGCTTGATGATTATACTCCTTTGAAACAGATAGGCTTTGATTTAGAGAGTTTTTGGGTTAGGTCTCACAACCTTCCTTTGTCTTGTATGAATGAAAAAAAAGGGGAATAGATAGGAGAAATTGTAGGAAGAGTGGAGAATGTGAATGTCTAAGATGATGGGAGTGGGTGGGAGAGTTTCCTTCAAGTCCAGATTCACATGAATATTATCCAGCCTTTAGCAAGAGGGAGAACAATGATGGTAAAAGGTAGCACTTTATGGGTCCCTTTAGCTACAAGAAGATGCCAAGAATTTCTTCTCGTATGGGTGTATTTCCCATGGGAAAGATGGCTGCTCAGGAGGGGGATGCTGAAGGTATGGGTCAACAGAATAGATAGTGGATGTGAGCTTTACAACCTCAAAGGTCCCAACTATTTAAGGACTACAGGAGGTTTTAGGAGGGTGAAAGATGGCGAGAGGAAATGGGAAATATGGCTAAAAATGAGGTTAAATGAGGGGTGTCCTCCAAGGTGGACAATGAAGATAAGGCTAAAGCTGAGGGGGGTAAAGGGGAGGGAGAAAAAGGTCAAGGGTGTGAGAGGGGTGGGAGTGAAATCCCTAAGGGAATGAGGGTGAAATGGGAAACTGGTAGAAAGATAACCTTTCTAGTACTGTGATGCCTAGTCCTGAGGATGTTGTGAAGACCTTGCTAGATGTCGAGGTAGTGTTTAAACTCAAGCAGAAATGAATGATAGGGGCACTGGTTTGGGCAAATAGTTGTCTCTGTTGGAAGTTACAAACCTGCTAAGAAGGGGGTATGGAAGAAAAGGTCCCGAGAAAGAGTCATAACTGAGGATACATCCATGAAACAAAACACACAGAAGAAGAGGAGGGGGCTACAATGAATGATAGGGGCACTAGTTCTTCGAGCAAAAAAGCAAAGGGGAATGGTAATGTTGAAGTTCCCATTGATTTCGCAAATGCTAAGTTTCAGCCCCGCCAATCACCATGAAAATTTAAGTTGGAATTGCCAGGATTTGGGAAACTCTCAGATAGTTCAAGATCTCTACTCTATGGCAAAGAATTCTAGACCCAATATTGTTTTTCTTATAGAGACTAAGCTTAGAAGATTGATTTATGAAATAATAAAAGGAAGACTTTTGTGTGATGGGTGCTTTGCAGTTGATGTTGTGGGAAAAGGATGAGGATTAGTTTTGTTATGGAAAATTGAGGTAAAATTTGAAAATTTTAATTTCTCTCAAAAGCATATAAATGTTTGGGTAGAAGGGGAGGGAGCTAGTAAATGGTTGCTCACCTGTTTCTATGGTCCACCAAAAATTGTGAGAAAGAAGGATGTATGGTTGCTACTTAAAGCCATGAAACCTAGAAATGATAAGGGATGGATCATAGTGGGAGATTTTAATTAAATTCTTACTAATGATGAGAAGTGGAGAGGAAAAGAAAAACCTGAGGGTCAAATGGAACTTTTTAGAGATGTGTTGAGAGAGGGAAATTGTTTGATATGGGCTGAAGGGAGGAAAAATACACCTGGAGCAACCCCCATACAAATTCTACTTTTACTAAAGAAAGGTTAGATAGGGCAATGGCGAATGCCAAGTGGATGGAAATGTTTTATTATTGTTGGGTGGATGTTTTGGTGGCTTAGACATCAAACCACAAGCCTCTTCTTGTTCAGTCCAATAGTAAGGAGGGGGAAGGAGTTCATCAGAGTAGGAGGGGCTTCAAATATAAGGTGAACTGGGCCTTAAAAGAAGACCATGAGGAAGTTTTAAAGTTTGATTGGGTGAGAAATGGGTTCCAGCGGCCAAGAGTTACTGGTCTCCTTAACATCAGCAAATAGGTTTTTCAAAGTGGAGTAAGGACAAAAGAAATTGGAGAGCAAAGGATTTTGAAGAGAAAAACAAAGCACTGAAAAGTCTATGGGCAGTGGAAGAAAACAACAATATTTTGGAGATCAGGAAAGTGTCCTCTAAATTACATGTGCTTTTGGAAAAAGAAGACCTTTGATGAAAGCAAAGAGCAAAAAGGAATTGATACAAGTATGAGGATCGCAACACAAAATATTTCCATACTTGAGTAAATCAGAGAAAGAAAAGAAATTTGATCAAAGCTGTGGAGGATGAGTATGGAAGGAAGGCCTTTAGGTTCAAAGAAGTGGAAGCTACTTTTCAAAGTTACTTTGGCAATCTGTTCCAAACCACACAGCCCAATCTAATAGAGATAAATTAATGTCTAAGAGGCATGGAGATGAAAGTCTTAGCTGGAATGAATAAGAAGCTAATGAAGAAGTTCACAGCAACTGAAATTGAAGTAGTATTGCAGCAAATAGATCCCCTTAAAGCAATAGGACCAGATGACTTTGGTCTTTTATTTGACCAAAACACTGGGAAGTGGTGCTTGCAGAAGTGTGCAGGGCAGCTCTGTCCACCCTAAATTGTAACCCTCTTGAACCCTTTCTCAATTACAATTATTTAGCTTTGATTCCCAAGACAAAACCCCTATTAAAGTGAATGAATACCGACTCATTAACTTGTGTAATGCAATGTACAAAATTATTTCAAAGACTATTGCTAATAGATTTAAGAATGTTTTGTCTAAGATAATTTCTCCCACTCAAAGTGCCTTCCTACTTGGAAGTCTGCTTAATGACAATATCATAGTAACATATGAGTTGTTACACTTAATGAATAATAGAAAGAAATGTAGAGAGAAAAACATAGATTTGAAATTAGATATGTCTAAGGCCTATGATCGAGTGGAGTGTAATTTTTTGCAAGCTGTTATGACCAAGCTAGATTTTTGTAAGAAATGGGTGGATCGTGTGTCAAATCTGTCTCTTACTCAGTGTTGATTAATGGGGCACCAGGATTCAAGTTTTGGCCTTCGAGAAGGTTGAGACAATGAAACCCTTTGTCACCCTATTTATTCATTGTATGTATTGAAGGCTTAGTAGTTTGTTGAACTAGTATGAGATGAGGAGCCTTACTAAAGGGGTTCAAGTAGCTCGTGGGGGTAGCAGGATCAATCATCTTCTATTTGCATATGATTGTATCCTCTTTGGTAGAGATAATATTGTGGAATGGAGGAAGCTACAAGAGATCTTACATAACTACGAAAAAGCTTCTAGCTAGTGTTTGAACAAGGAGAAAACTTCTATGTTTTTTTGTAACGCCCCAATGGAAGGCCCAAACCACATGGCCTATACTCCAAAAGGACTAGTCAATGATACAATTGGAGCCCCATTGGAACCTTATAAAGAGCTAGAACTTCTCCTTCCCAAGCAATGTGGGATCCCATACACCACCTATCTTATCATTCTCATATGGGGTATCACATTTTTAGTAGTAACACTCACCTCTGTGATAAGCAGGTTATTAGAGCAGCAGGGAACTCCTTGGTATGTGGGATCTATGAGAAATATCTTGGTCTTCTTGCAATGGTAAGAAGATCCAAGTTTAATGCATTTAGATCTCCTAAGGAAATGATATAGCAGAAAATGATGAGCTGGAAATCCACTTTTTTGTCTCAAGTTGAGAAAGAATTGATGATAAAGGCTGTCTTGTAGGCAATTCCAACTTACACTATTAGTGTTTTCAAACTCCGCATTAGGAAGCTATCCAAATCTCGTTATCGCATTCTCCTTTTACTATTGAGTTCCTACCTTCTCCCATTTTCTCCAAACCAACCATTTTCCTTTATGTTGACAGCCCCACCAAAACTTAGAGAGTAGTACTTGCAAAAGAAGAGTGGAGACTACTTAAATTTTTCCAATCACTGACAACCACTTTTTTCAAAGAAAAGTACTATAAGAAAAGGAGTTTTATGGAGGCAAGTCTTGGTAATCAACCATCTCTTATTTGGAAGAGTATTTGGAGTGTTAGAAATTTACTAAAAGAAGGCATAAGATGGGGGGATGGAAAGGAGATTAATATATGGGGGTCTAAAGGGTTGTCTAGTCCGACTACATATTTTGTGCAATCCCTTGTGAAGATGCTATAGCAAAACTCCAAAGTTAAGGAATTGTTTTCAGCAGATGGTAAGTGGGATGAGCAAAAAGTCAGAGGTATTTTCCCCAAGGATGAAGCTGAATAGATTCTTAGTATCCCTTTGAGCAAAGGGAGAGCAAAGGATAAGGTGTTTTGGGGGCCATCTCATAAAGGTCAGTTCTCAGTCAAAAAGTGTTTACTATTTGCACTTAGAGCTTGAAGAGAGATGGAAAGGGGAATGCTCAAGAGAGAAGATAGGCGATGATAGATGAAAATGTTTGTGGGATCTCAAGGTTCAAAGAGTGACAAAGTTGTTCTTGTGGAGCGTTTCCAATAACCTGCTGCCAACAAAAGATAACGTCTTCAAAAGGAAAGTAAAGAAGAGCAAGAATACCCTTTGTGCAAAGCAGAAGGGGAATCTATAATGCATTTGTTGTGGGAGTGTCCATCAACTAATGGCATATGGGGACAAGATGAAAGTTGTGTTAGAAAATGGGCTAGCAATTACGGGAACTCTATATGGCAAAACTCACTAAGGGGCAACTAGAGGAAGTGGTAGTGCTGCTAAGACAAGTGTGCCTGAGAAGAAATGCTTGGGTCTTTGAAAAAAATTCATCTTGTCCCAACAATGCTTTTATCAATACTAAGGATGCTCTCCATGATTTTCAAGAAACTCAATCTGCCCAGACAAGGGGATCCAAATAGTTGACTATTAGAGGAAGATCTGTTAAGGGACAATGGGAGAAACTAGACTTGGGCTATGTTAAGGTTCATTGGGATGCCTCTCTAGATGTAAAAGGAAAGAAGATGGAAATGGGCATAATCATCAAAAATGAGGAAGGGGAGGCTATGGTTTCTATGTGTGAATCAAAGGCCAATATGCTGGATCCATTTGTAGCAGAGTGTGTTGCCTTGAGGAAAGCTGCAGAAGTCTGTTTCGATCTGAATATTCTAAGGCCATGTTCGAAGGTGATGCAAAAATTATCATTCAAGCTGTGCATAGTGATAATGAGCTTATTAATTCTTATAGTTTTATAGTAAAAGATGTTAGAGCATGCTTTAGAGCTAGGCCAGATTGGCATTTATAGTATGCACATAGAGATAATAATACCGTTGCACACACATTAGCAAAGAAAGCACTTGCTATAGAGGAAGAAAAGATATGGATTGCGGAGGTCTAGGAATGTATTGTGGGATACTTGCTTGCTGATACAAGTTGTAATACTATAATTATCAGTTAATGAAATGTTTTGAGGTTCTTTTAAAAAAAAAAAGTCTAAATGTTGGAGTTCGGGATTGATACGGACCCCAAACTCCGAATTAGACTTCGACTAAAGGAATCAGAGTACTTATTTCGACTTCAACTCTGATTTCCAGAAACTTCGTCTCTATTGGAGTAGGAGCCTTGTTGGAGTTCGGTTGGCCGGAGCTTGGAGATTTTTCCCTCCCATAGCCTTCACTTAATTTATTAGTAAAATTCTACTTATCATATTCTACACCACACTCCGTATTTTTAAAAACTACTAGTCTTCCTACTGGGAGTTTCTGCTATATATATATACTTAATGATTAAGAAAATGTTCTTTTAGTGATGTGATTTTTTAAAAAAATATTTAAAAGTATAAAAAATTGCATGTGAAAGAAATGAAAACAATACATATAAAATGAGTGATTAGGATCCCCCAATAGGAGCTCCCAATGGTGGGTGTAGAGCTACCTCACTTTTTTATATCGAATTATATTAGTCCTTCTACTCATTGTTCCAATACTACATCCATACATAATTTATTTTTTATTTGTTTTTGTTTTGTTCTTGCTAAATTAAAAGAATTCCTCTATTCATAATTTATACACTACATACTTGGAAAGAGAAAAAAAAATGTTTGATGTGTGATGTGTGATGTAGGGATGATGAGTATAATTTTTCCTTATAGTAAGGTGGAAGAATGTGTGATACCCTATATGAAAATGATAATAGTAAGTAATGCATGATATCTCACATTATTTAAAAAACCAAAATTGCTCTTTATAATATTTTAATGGGAGTCCAATGTGTCATTGACTAGTCCTTTTTAAATATAGATAATTTATTGGGTCTTCTATTAAGGTGTTACAAATGATATCAGAATCAGGTTATTATGAAACCCTATATGATAAGAATAACAGTAAATGATGTATAGGATTTCACATTACTTGGAAATGAAAAGTTCTTTATATTTATAAAATTTCAATAGGGTTCTAATTATATCACTAATTAGTCATTTTAGAATATTCTATGTGGTTTGGGTCTTCTATTGAAGTATTACAGATGGTATTAGAGCCTATCTCAATCATAAATGTGGGACTTTAGTTGTGCCACCTACGATAGATTGACCTATCGAAGACATCGAAATTTTAAAGTGGTAGATTGTGTTACCCAATATGATAAGGATAATGGTAGCTGGTATATGAGGTCTTATATTGTTTAGAAATGAGAAGTTCTTACTCTTTATAAGACTGTAATAGAGTTCTAATTATATCATTTACTAATAATTTAGAAATATAGGCCATAATTTGGGCATTCTATTGGGACATACAAAATGAGCTCTTCTATAGTGTAAAATTTTGTACTCTTTAGTGTGAACACTAAAAAAACAAAAAACAAAAATTATACTTTCCAACACCATGCACTAATATATGATTTTTCATTTTTGTCATTTTATTTAAAGACACACATATTGGTATGTAAATATATGTGTTTAAATAGAATGACAAATCACATTTTTTGTAGGAAGAGTCAAGGCTATATGTCCAGTAGTAGCCTCTATCCCAATTTTATTAATAAATCCTTACTTATAGTGAAGGAATATTGTGATTGCAGGACATTCACGTGAGGGTTTACATATAAATACCAAAACTCAGGCATAAAAACATCATTCAACTATATAAACAATTGACAATAAAAGAACAACTAAACAATCTTAAACCTATTTTGAAAGGAAAATTACCTCTCTTATTCAGAATAAAAACCATTAAAATCTTATTGAAGGCAAACCCATCTTATCAACTTTTAAAATACCTTTAAGCTTGTGAGGGAGTTATCTGTATTGATGCCAACTATTATTAGTCCCTTTCGCCCCAAGATGGGCAAGAAGATCAGTTGTCACATTACATTCTCTATAAACATGACAAACTGTAACTTGCATTCTATCCAAATTCTGTTGGATTTCCTCCCAAAAATCATAAAGATACCAAAAATCAAAGATACCATTTTGTAACCACATAACAACAATCAACGAATCCATTTCAATTTCTGAATTTGAGATGCTTGAAAACAATGTCGAATCCCAACAAGTAAATAAAAGGGTTCTGCAAAATTATTAGTTCCATTACCCAAGGAAGCCAGAAAAGCCATTTTCAGCTCTCCTCTAGATTTTCGAATAATGCCACCACACCATAAACACTAAGATTACCAATCGAACTTTTATCGATGTTTAATTTAAGGCCATTCCCAGCAAGACATAACCAACGAACAATTTGCACATTTTTTTTGTTTTCTTGACTTCACCTGAAGATTTAGGTTTTTCAGAATTGCTTCATCGGCCAGACGACTCTTAGAAGCCTCTTTTAATTTCAAATCAACCCAGGAAATCCAAAATTTAATATTCTACCATAGAGCTTCCAAACTAATTTTTTTCCCATACATTCTTGCTTTACATCTCCAGAGCCATAGTTGCCATGTAGTAATGGGAGGAATCAAACCGTGCACACAACCTTTTGGTGATGATTTATTAGCATGCCAGAACTACAACTCAACTCTTTCTTTCCAATCCTTGCTACAAGTATAAGGCATCCCAACTTGTATAGAAATTCTTCTCCACATTTCCTTTGCCATATTTCCTCTGGCCAAGACATGATTTTGATCTTTGTACTCTCCCAGATCACAACCCCGACACTTGGAGACAATCAGAATTCCTATACGATGTATAAGGTCATTCACCGCAAAGTAGAAATGAAGCGCTTTCCACATGATCACAAAAATTTTCTTGGGTAAAGCAATGTGCCACACCCAGTCTGACGACCCCATTTTAAAGGCCTTAATGCGAATACAATCCCAAGCACTCTTAAAAGTAAATTTTCCATTATCAGTTGGTGTCCAAATAAGCACATCATTACCAACTTTTTGTCCGCCTAAATGCTCCATGATTTCATTCATTTTATCAACACCCACTAGCCGAGTGATCATGTCACTATCCTAGCCATCATCAAGTTTACAATCTCGAATAATGATTTGCAAGTTCCCCACCACTAGGCAGGTTTCAACAATTGGACCATGGGATAACCAATTATCCCTCCAAAAGGGGACATTACCATCTCTAATATGCCATTTAGATAAATTCAAAATTTGAGACATCACCTGCATAACACTACGCCAGAATCTAGTCCCCTTATGGTCATCCACCAGAGGAATATGTAATTGTTTCACATATTTTGCTCTAAAGAAACTTGACCACAAAGAATTATCTGCTAGAAATTTCCAAATAAATTTCAGATGAAGAGACCTTTGAACCTCTTCCAAACTTCTCAACCCAACGCCACCTTCTGACACAGGTTTACAAAGATGTTCCGAAGCAACCCATTTTCTTTTAGCCCTTCCATCACCCGAACCCCAAAAAAGGAGCTTAAGATTTGTTTAATGGCAAATAAAACCAACTTTGGGGCAGCTACCGTAGAGAGTAAATGAACCAGAATACTGGTCAAGACTTGACGAAGCAAGATCAATCTCAACCCTGATGAAAGTAATTTATATTTCCAGACATCCACCTTACTTCTTATTTTATTAATCATTACATCAAAATGCACAACTGTTAGCCTGCCAGAAACAATTGGGACACCAAGGTAAGAAGTTGGAAGGGTACCTTCCGTAAAGCCCATAATATGTAACAAGTTCTGCCTGCATGGCCTTGAGCAAGAATCAAGAAAATAGAGTGTCGATTTTGCTTTGTCCACCACTTGGCCAGATCACTACTCATATTGTTTGAAAGTGTCATTGATTCCTCGCAAAGAATTTCTCATGCCATTAGCAAAAATAATAATATCATTTGCATACAAAAGATGAGAGATTAATGGGGAACTTCAAGGTTGAACAAAAGGCTTTATTTTTCCTTTTTTCAATTTTTTTTTATTAGTCGAGAAAGAATCTCCTCGACCATAATAAAAAGATATGGGGATAGTGGATCCCCCTGTCTCAGACCACGATCTCCTTGGAAAAATCGTTTAGAAGTGTCATTTGTAACAACCGAAAATCAAGGAGCCTCAACACATTGCTTGATTAGATTTTGAAAAGGATTCGAAAACCCATAGGCTTCCAAAACCTGAAATAAAGAATCTCATCTCACTGTGTCATAAGCCTTAGCAATATTAACTTTAATCATCACATTGCCACCCCTAGCCTTTTATTCAAAGAATGAATCATTTCTTGAGCAGTCGTTACATATTCAAAAATACTCCTGCTCGAAACGAAGGCGCCTTCTTCTAGGAAAATTATTAATTTCAACAACGGTTCAATTCTTCGAACCAAAATTCTGGAACAAACTTTATATATCATTGAACAAAGACTTATGGGTATGAATTCTTTAGAAATTAGGACCACACAAGAAGCAGTATAGAACCTAGGTAGAGGAGTCCCCATGAAAAAATCAATTACTGTATCACAAACATCCTATCCAACAGTACGCCAACATGCTCTATAGAAACTTGCCCCAAAACCATCAGGCCCTCGGCTGCTGTCAATAGGAATAGAAAATATGACGTCTTTAATTTCCATATTCGTTGGAATCTACTTCAGAGCATCATTATAGACTCTAGTAATCACTAGAGAGACTTAAATCACCCCCTTGCCGGTTACTTAAAAAATCTTGGAAATATTTGACCGCGCCATCATGGATTTCTTTCGGGGATCTCATAATCCGGCCATCAGTAAAATGCATTTATTTAACCACATTGATTTTTTTTTTTTGTTTGCATAGCCTTAAAGAATCTTCCATTCATTTCACCTTTATCAATCCATTGAGATTTAAAGAATTGAGAAAGTCGAGATTCCTCCCCCTGATTCCACACCTTAAGATCTTCTTTTGTTGTAATCAACTTCATTTCAACATTTTTTGAGAATTATGCTTGAAGTTGTTGCTCTAAATTCCCATTCGATCTTCTAGGAATTTTATGTGAACCTCCATAACCCCGAGGCCAATCCAAAATCCTCCTCCAACCAAGCTTTAGCCACAGAATTTCAAGCACGCCAATTGCCCACCTCTTTTGTTGGGTCATTGTGGCAGGGCCACTTGAGGGAGCACACCCATGAAAGGCAAGTGGGTCTGGGGTACAATAGCAAGACCTCCAACCCCTTTTATGAATCAGTAACCCTGTTTGGATGTCCTCTGTTGCTGATCCATACAACCAACCCATCTGTAATGGGACAACCAAAAACATAAAAGTAAAAAAAAAAATATTGCTATAACCATAAAGAGATCAGATTATATAAAAGTAATCATACAAACTGACATGGCTTTTATAATCTATTAGATCTGCTTTATAATAAAAGTAACTTTACAATTTGACAAATCATATTAAGCCATATTAGTTTGTGAAAAATCCCTTTCTAATTAGAACATTTCTCGAAAAGAGCATAGCAAAACCATATGTGCAAACTCCTCTATTGAAATGGGCTTTCAATTTTGGACCTTTTTATGGCTTGCTAACTGACCTTTTCACCCCAACCAGTGCCATTCTCGTACCCACAACCAGATACTTGGTAGGCTGCCTCAATACAGCTTTGAAGACTGTTTGGTGGATGTGTTTCCCCTTTCAAAGCATCAGCAACCGATTTGATCAACTCTTTTGAACTCCCAAACTTGGAACATATATCCAAAGCCAAATTTGCTGTGAAAATGAGGAATGAAAACTAATTTTTCACACAAAAAGGCAAAACCTCAATAAATAAGGTGTTAAAGTTCCAGCCGAATTGAAACCTCGAGAATGCATTTTTTTAATTATTTTTTGAGTTAAAAAAAATTAAAGTTAATTACTTAACTTACCATTAGTTGAGTCTACATCATCTATGGACAAACCATATATAATATTTCTTATGTGAAAACAACCTGTTCCTGCATAGATTGGTCCTTGAATTCCTGCCGTTCCACGTCCAAATTGCTATGTACATAAGCAAAATACAATCATTTTTGTGGTAAAACAACATGTAAGAATGAGCATGAAAAAGAAGAAAAAAAAAACGATTGAAATTTGACCCACTTGGAGTGCAACCACCATTTGATTGCCATACGGATCATCCTTCAATCCATCATAGAATTCTTGCGGGAATTGAGCAAATGCTACTTTTGATTTACTCTTGGAATCCAAGAACATGCACATTGCATGAAGAACAGCTTTTGGATTGTTCACAAACATGTCGCAGTCTACGTTGAGCATGTAGTGAGCATTCGTCATCAATCCAGACACTCTTGTCTGTATTATAAATATTTGATAGAAGCAATGGATAATTAATTAGAAAAACATTGGTATGTACTTGTAGAGAATGAATCATCAATTCCATATGAATAATCAACTTCGGTCTTTTAATGACTAAATAAATTTATTAATCTTACTAGAACGTTCATGGCTCCTGCTTTATAATGATTTGGATGATCAAGCTGCTTCTCCCTAGATATATAGACCAAATGAGGCAACCCATCTGGGAGACTTTCCTTGTTCTCCCACATGACCTGCAATAATTTGGTTGTCATGACTCATCTCCTTCAGAGTTAGACATAATTATTCCTTGGACAAAAGAAAAAGAAATCAAGCACATTTTCCTGAAAAATGAAATTTGTGAACTTTTAGAACACCAGCAACTGAAAAAACATAAAAAGTAAGCGAAGTCATGAAAACATAAATAATGAAAAATAGATTTAAAAAACAAACACAAATTGAAAAAAATAAAGAAAAATGATCCCTTTTTTTTTTGCTTTCAAAATTTGAATATCCGGACCACGTCCAAGTACAGATCCGGGTATAGCCGATACTGGGTCAACAGAGCTTGGCAATTCTACACAAGTCATATATAGTTTGGAGTCATGTACTTGAATTAAGACCGTAATTAATATATATAGTCGTATAATCAGGGGGTATTTTTATTCTTAAGTTCATCCAAAATTACACACACATGATATTATATATATATATGTGTCCCAGCAAAATGAAAAAGTGAGTTGACCCTGATAATAGTAGGATGGTTCTTGCGATCTACATTCGAGAACTCTGCAAAATCCTCTGTAAAATCATGAGGTGGCACAGATTTTTGGACTGCCACCTCAATTTTGTGGCAAAGCAGCTCATACTCATCCTACACGAGATGAAGACAGAAAGGCTCTTTAAGTTGTATCAAAATTTTGAGATGAACTCTTTAGGTACTCTGGCAGGCAATGAATTATTACCATTATTTACCTTCATCATTTTCCATTCATGTTGGAAATCCTTTGTCCTATCACTGAACGTTATAATGGCCGGATCATTGGAAAAGTATCTAAAGGGAGCTCTAACTTGAATATCATACTTCCTACAAAAAGGTACATAAAGTTGGGCAAACTTTGAGGCCTCGACGAGGGAATAGTAGGTAAGAGGAGACAGCCATCATCCGATACGTAGCAAGCAAGCTTGTGAGCTGGGTATTCTACAGCCAATAAAGAGAGCACTGTGTTTACAAGGATGATAGGAGGTTCTAGCACGGGGTCTGCAGTCGTCACAAACATGTCCACTGAGGGAAGCTCAGCTACACTATGTTCAATAAATTGAAGAAAATCATTAGAATATTAAGTTGGAAAATTAATGGAACTTTTATTGACGGTAATAATTTACCCGATCGATCACAATTGTTCAGCAATCTTTTTATATTTTTTTTTGTTGTAGGAAATTCAAATATTTTGTTTTAGCATAAATCAAATTATATATATGTTATTCCAACAATTTATGTAGCAAAAAAATCATAGAAGAATTACCCTTGCAAGAGACGGTCCGGGTACGTTTTGAATATGACTGGACTCCAATGGAGGTTGAGGTTGAGAAGCCAAGTGAGAGTCAACCATGACTCGCATAGGAAGGCAAGGAGACAAGTGAATCCTCCTCCATGGTTTTTGAGGTGGAGAATACGATAAATTAGGAGAGAAAGGCGTAGGATTAAGATTATGATATTGAAGGTTCTTTGCAGAGTGTTTCTAAGAGGGATTCTTTCATGTAAAGGGAGACAGATGGGGCTCGCCATGGATCCTTAATGCTGCTTGTATATATTCAAGGTGTTCAAACCTCCATTATTGTCACTAATTGATAGAGAACTATCAGGTGACTTTGTAGGTTTCATGGCCATAATTTGTTGCGTACCTGGCTGTGAGGTGGCTAGTAAATGTTTTGATTGAACAAGGAAGATTTTTGAAATGCCAATTGATCTTACCATTATATAATATATTAGGCTTCAGTGTGTCTAATAGAACTGTCAAATTTGTGTTCTTGAATATTATGAGTAATAAATATAGCATTAATGTGCAATATACTCTAGGTTGAACCAATTCATTTACTTCGCTAGCACAAAAATTTTGCTGATTTCTATAAATGTAATTTCGGATTAGCTAGGATTAGATGATCTGAGTTTAAATGTTGTTGTTGATAAAGAAGGGCCTAGGGAGGAAAGTGTGCTAATTCCTGAGTTTAATGATGTAGCGGGGGTGCAAGATGATCATGGAACAGAGGCCCAAACAGAGGAAAATGTTTCAATATTGCGTAGTAACCAGAACTTAGATAGTGACACAAGTCATGGGATTATTGCTAATGCCGAAGTCCTGACTTCGATTTTGGAATCGCTTCTTATTACTAAGGTGATGAACAAAGCAATGGATCAACCTTTGGTGTCAAAGTCCTGGCAATTTTGTGATTGAGGAGTTGATTGATGATGTGGTGGTAGAAAGTGTGGAAGTAGGGCCTTCACAGGGATTACAGGATGCAGAAAATCTAAGTCAAAAGGGCTCGGATTCTTTGAGAATGAAGGAAAGGAAGATTGTGGGTTCGAACCAGAAAATGGAGAAAAACCTGAACAAAGGTGGAAGATTGTTCAGAAGTTCAACTCAGGTTCCTAGCAAACATATTCGTATGAATTATGATTTGTAATCCTATATTTTGGAATATTCGGGGCCTTAGATCGTCTCGGAGAAGGTTGTGTAAGTTGGTTAGAAAATTTTGAATTATATTATGTTATTTGAATCATTTGCAGATGATCATAGAATGGTTGGTCTGAAAAACTTGTTGAATTTTGAGCATTGTTTTTCTAATCTTTGTATTTGTGGTAAACTTTGGTTGTCATGGAAACAAGGCTTGCAGATATCGGTCATTAGCTATAGTGCTTAATATGTGACTTTTCCTTTGTGTATGGAATCTCGACAATTTGTTGTTTTTTTGGTTTATGCTAAATGCAGTCATTTGGAAAGTAGAAAACTATGGAGATTGTTATAATTGGATGCAGTCCAAGATGCACCTTGGTTATGCCTAGATGATTTTAATATTATTTGTGGGGAGAAGGAACATCGTGGTGGTAGATCGAGATTGAGGATTGCCATGGATAAGTTTAATGAGTTTATTGAGAACTTTGGCTTCATTGATATGAATTCAGTTGGGAGTAAATTTTCTAGGTGTAATGGCTAGAGGGGCTTATCTAGAAGTTGGTCGAAATTAGATAGATGCTTGATGAATGTCGTGGTTGCAGGTTTATTGTCGGATGGTTTTTCAAGTATCTGGTAAGATTGACTTCGGACATGCCCATTGTCTTTTGTTTTAAAGGCCCTGAAAACTCAATATGGTCCTTCTTCTTTTAAATTCCATCAAATGTGGGTGTCCTATACAAATTTCAAGGAAGTGGTTAAAGAAACTTAGAATAAACCGGTTGGTACTGTTGTGATATTCGGTTTGGCTACTAAGTTGAAGAAATTGAAAGTGGTGCTGAAAGATTGGAATCGCCGGGTTTTTGGGTGCACTGAGATGAATATTCAGGTTTTGGCAAATCAAATTGAACAATTAGAAAGCCAACTTCAGGAGAGTTTCTCGGAAGATACAGAGATCACTTTATTTATGGCTAAGGAAGAACTCACTATATGGGTACAAAGAGAAGAAACTAGGCTTTCACAACATGTGAAGCTTAGTTGGATGGAGAAAGGAGACGCTTTGGCTCGGTTCTTCAAGAATTTGCTTCTTTAACTAAGCCTATAGTGCATGAAATGAGGCTTTGGGATGGGATATACTTGGCCACTCCGGAAGCTATTCACTTAGGCACTATGCATTATTTTAGTTATTTTCTTCGAGCTAGACCTCGTAGAGATCTTCCTGATTTGTCAATGCTTGTGCAAATCTATTCTAGAGAAGGAGAATGATAATCTCCTTCAGCTCCCTTCGATCCAAGAGGTTAAAGAGGCTGTGTTTTCCAATCCTGTTGATAGCAACCCGAGCCCAGTTGGGTTTGGTTCTGGATTCTCTAAATCATACTAGGATATTGTTGAAGCTGATGTGGTGGCAACTGTTCGAGATTTTTTTCTTGGGATTCCGATGCCTAGATTTTACTCAGCTTCTTATATTTGCAGCAACCAACTAATTTTGATAAGTTTCGCCCTATAAGCCTATGCTTAGTAGTGTACAATATTTTCTCTAAAATCTTGATTCAAAGATTGTCCCCCATTTTGAATAAAATTATTTCTCAGGAAAAATGTGCTTCCTGGGAGAAGTATTTTTGAAAATATTTATTTGGCCCAAGAAATGTTACACATGCTTAATAAGAAGATCCGTGGTGGTAACATCGTCATCAAAGTTGACATGGCTAAGGCATATGACTGGAAATTTTTAATTCATGTTATAGCATCCTTTGGCTTTTCTATGCATCTTTGTGACTTGATCAGAAATTGTATTTCGATTCCTTAGTTCTCTGTGGTTATAAATGGATCAGCAAAAGGATTTTTTTTTTTTTCTAGTGGACGTGGTCTACGTCAAGGTAATCTTCTTTCACCATATATGTTTATCATGGTTGAAGAGGTGCTCTCTTGATTGTTAAATCATAACTTTGTTATTGGGAATATTATACTGCTCTCCCATTCTCGAGGTACCCCCTTGTGTTTCTCACTTATTATATGTTGATGATATTGTACTTTTTGCTGATGGATGAAGATCTTCGCTTCAAACAATCAGAGATACTTTGCTCAATATGAAGATTGTTCTGGTCAGGTGGTGAGTAAAGAAAAACCATATATTTTCTTTTCAAAATATGCCACTACTACTCGAAAAAGGAGTTCTTTGTTGTTGACTTCTTTTTGGAAGGTTTCTTTCCGATTAAGTATTTGGGTGCTCTTCTTATGGCTGGCTGGATTAAGGTCTAGCATTTTGATGATTTGTTGAATCGCATCCGAGGAAAATTGGAGGGATGGCAGAATCGACGTTTTTTATCTTGTAGTGCCCGCCTTCTTTTATTGAGATATGTTGTAACAAGTATTCCAATTCACTTGTTCTCTATTCTTCATGCTCCCAAGGCTGTAATGGCATCCTTAAATTGGATTATGAGTATTTTTTTTTTTTTGGATCCTTGAATGGAAAATAAAAGCGTAAGTGGGTTGCTTGGTATAAAGTGTAACTCACCGATACAGGAATGGGGTTTAGGTCTACGTAAATTAGAGGAAGTTCAATCTTTCTTATTCATGAAACTTGCTTGGAACTTATTGACAAGTGATTCTTTATGGTCAATTTTTTTCAAGAAAATGTATGTTAAAGATAAGCATATGACTTTAGTGGATCATCAGAAAGGAACTTTATTTTGGAAACATATTATAGTTATGGTCCCGAAGGTTTTAAGCAATTCTTGGTGGCGGGTTCGAGATGGACATGTCTCCTTTTGGCGAGATCCTTGGCTGAAATCAAGTGTCCTCTTGAATTATTCTGAGATATTTGCTAGCCCCTCTCTTAAAGTAAGGGAATGTAAACTTTATAATGGTTGGGATGTGGACCTTTTAAATAACTTGGTGGGGGAATCAAAAATGGAAGAAATTCTGAATTATTTAGGTGAACAAAAAGACGGAGAAGACTTGCTGATTTGGAAGCCAAAATTGAATGGTGAATTCTCATTGAAGTCGGCTTGGAATTGCAATTGTGTTCGTGCACCTAAATCTGAATGGGTTTCTTGGATTGGCATTAAGCTCTTCCTAAGAAATATTCGGTTACAATTTGGAAGGTTCTAAATTTTAGCCTTAGTGTTGATAGTTGTATCATACCTTTGGGTATTCTTTTGGCATCAAGATGTGAATGTTGTACTCAGAGGTATGTGGAAGATCAAGATCATGTCCTTGCCACCAGGATAGTTGCAGCGGATATTTGGAGGTGTGTCTCTTTACAGTTGGGTATGTCGTATGACCCAATTAGATCATGGAAAGTGTTGGGAATACATGGATAAACAAACAACACAGATATGTAATCAAATGGAACGGTAGCAACTAAGATAAGTAAAACAGTAAATATAATACAGAACACAAAGATTTAAGTGGTTTAGCTCAACTGAGCTTACATCCACTGGGGGTTGGTCTCAAAACTTCACTATGATCAAATGTAGATTACAGAGAGAGAATCAAGAGATTCTTACAGTAGAAATCACTCACCTCACGTGTATACACTTAATCCTCACGTGTTTACACTAAACCATTGAAGAAATAGAGAAGAAATGAGCTTGGGAGGATGCTCTGTTCGACGGGGGTGAAAACAGGGGTGCGGAGCTTGTCTGGGATGAAGCAGAAAAGAGATCACGATATTTATATTTATGCGATCTCGCTCGAGCGAGAGTTAAACTCGCTCGAGCGAACACTGCTAGGTCAATCTTGCTCGAGCGGAATGACGAGTGAGGGTCGAGCGTAGTCTCTACCTGAATCTCGCTCGAGCGAGACCTCGAGCGAGGGTCGAGCGAACTCTCGGGTTACACTTCGCTGGAGCTAGACGTCGAGCGAACTCATGGGTTGGACTCTCACTCGAGCGGGATCAACTTCGCTCAAGCGAGAGTGCAGGGGAGGCATGTATCCAAGCTATAACTCATCAAATCTCCATCTTAACTTGAATACCTAAATCTCTCACTGAAACCCAATATCAACAAAAGAAACCAACCCCATCAAAAGATCCCTTAAGGGATCTGAAAACCTCGAACTCCAATCAAGTCCAAACAAAGTTTGAACTTGTGTACTGGAACTGACTTTGTCATCGTGTCTGCTGGATTCTCTGAAGGAGCAATCTTCTGAATACTCACTACTCACTGTACCATCTACAACTACTTCTCTGAGAAAATGATACTTGACATCGATGTGCTTCGTCCTCTCATGATATATTTGATTTTTGGTCAAATGTATAGCGCTCTAGCTATCACAAAACACTGTCATCCCTTCCTGCTGAAGACTCAGTTCACTCATCAGCCCCTTCACCCAAATGGCCTCCTTGACAGCCTCAGTTGCTGCCATGTATTCTGCCTCCGTAGTTGATAAAGCAATAGTTGATTGAAGTGTTGCTTTCCAACTAATTGCAGAACCACACAATATGAAAACATAGCCTGTCAATGATCTTCTCTTGTCTAAATCCCCAATATAGTCAGAATCAACAAACCCAACAACATCAGAACTGAGATTAACATCTCTATCAAATAACAAGCCAACATGCGAGGTTCCTCTCAAGTACCTCAGAATCCATTTCATTGCCTGCCAGTGAACTCTACCAGGGTTAGCCATGTACCTACTAACCACGCCCACTGCCTGTGAAATGTCTGGATGGGTACAAACCATGGCATACATAATGCTGCCAACTACACTAGAGTAAGGAACTCTTGCCATGGACTGTTCCTCCTCATCAGTCTGGAGAGATAGGGAAGCTGAAAGTCTAAAATGCATCGCCAACGACGTGCTTACAGGTTTGGAGTTAGACATTCCAAGTCTGTCAAGAACCTTCTCAAGGTACTTTCTCTGGGACAAGTACAACTTCCCAACTTTCCTATCCTTGTGAATTTTTATTCCCAAAATCTTTCTAGCAGCACCTAAGTCTTTCATCTCAAACTCATTTCTACGTTGAGTTTTCATCAAATCAACATCAACCATGCTTTTAGCAGCTATAAGCATGTCACTAACATAAAGCAATAAGTGAATGAAAGACTTATCAGGCAATTATTTATGATACACACAACAATCATAACTACTTCTCAAATAGCTATGATCAATCATAAACAAGTCAAAATGCTTATACCATTGCCTAGGCGACTGCTTCAACCCATACAAAAACTTCTTCAGTCTGCATACTTGGTCCTCCTTTCCTTCAACAATGAACCCCTCTGGCTGACGCATATAGATAGTTTCTTCAAGTTTACCATGTAAAAACATTGTTTTCACATCAAGCTGCTGAAGCTCCAGATCAAACAAAGCCGTAATGGCTAGTAAAACTCTGATTGAACTGTATTTTACTATTGGAGAGAATACTTCATTGAAGTCAATCACATCCCTCTAACTGAAACCTTTAGCAACTAGGCGTGCTTTGTATCTTGCATTTGTCTCAGACTGGATTCCCTCTTTTCTCTTGAAGACCCATTTGCAGCCCACAGCGTTTGTCTTTGCTGGTAACTTAACCAAATCCCAGGTTTGGTTCTTGTGAAGAGATTCAATCTCTTCAGTCATAACTGAGCACCACTGAGTAGACTCAATACTCTTCATAGCCTCTGAGTAACTGGAAGGCTCCTGCCAATAATTTCTTTTGCTGTAGCGAGTGCATACATAACCATGTCTGCTTGAGCATATCTCTGAGATGGTCTGATCTGCCTCCTCTATCTACTAGTAGCTATACTGTACTGCTCCTCAACCGGTGCTTCAATCTCAGGCTCAAAATCATGTTCATCAGCCATAGCATGATCCTGAGTTTTAGGTGTTGTCCTCTGTAGAGCCTGTTGTAGCTCCATTTTCTTCCCTGTAGACACAAGAATCTCCTTTCTCAGATTAAGCATAGATTTTTCATCAAAAGTAACATCTCTGCTAATCACGAACTTAGATGACTTGGGATCAATACACCACAACCTATATCCATTTACCCTAATAGCATATCCTATAAATATGCATTTCTTTGCCCTAGGTTCTAGCTTACCATCATTAACACGAAAATAAGCAGGACAACAAAAAATTTTCAAATTCAAATAATCAGTAGGTGCATCAGACCATACCTGATTAGGTGTCTTCAAACCAATAGTTGTGGCTGGAGAGTGGTCTACCAGAAAGCAGGTTGTGTTGACTGCTTCCACCTAGAAGTCCTTAGTCAGCTCGGCATTGGAGAGCATACTGCGTGCTCGTTCTAGGAGGGTACGGTTCATCCGTTCAGCTACCCCATTCTGTTATGGAGTGTGCCTAACTGTACGGTGCCTGACAATTCCTTCATTCTTGCAGAACTCATCAAAGTCACTGCTACAAAATTTCATTCCATTGTCAGTGCGAAGTCGTTTAACCTTCTTGCCGGTCTAGTTCTCTATCAAAACTTTCTACTGCTTAAAATTCTTGAAGACATCACTTTCCTGCTTCAGAAAATAAACCCACACCTTCCGTGAGTAATCATTAATCAAAGTAAGCAAGTAGTTTGCTCCACCTTTCGATGGAATCGAGGATGGACCTCAAAGGTCGGAATGAATGTAGTCCACTGTACCTTTAGTGCTGTGGACCCCTGTTGCAAACTGAACTCTGCTCTGTTTGCTAACACACAGTGCTCACACAAGTCAAGTTTGTCTAAATTATGATTCCCTAACAACCCTTGCTTATAGAGGATAGACATCCCCTTTTCACTCATATGACTCAATCTCATGTGCCATAGACAAGTGTTATCTGACTCTGCCACATCAGATATTGAAACTGCAGCTTCACCGCTAGCAGTACTACCTCGGAGGAAATAGAGACCATCTCTATGATCTCCCTTTATGATAATCATGGAGTCTTTGCTAACTTTCAGTACTCCATCTTGTCCCGTGTACTTCAACCCCAAAGAATCAAAGGCTCCATGGAGATAAGATTCTTTTTCAGATCTAGAATGTGCCGAACATTGGTCAATGTCCTAACTATCCCATCAAATATCTTGATCTTCACTGAACCCATTCCCACAATCTTGCAAGTTTTGTCGTTCCCCAACAAAACAGAACCACTATTGACTAGTTCATAAGTCATGATCCAGTCCCTTTTGGGACACATGTGAAAAGTGCAAACTGAATCTATGACCCACTTGTCACTAAACAGACTGGTTGAATCACTGATTGCAAGGACCACGTCTGAGTTGTCAGATTCATCAGCAACACTGACGGCATTAGAAGAACTCGTGGATTCCTCCTTCTTCTTCAGTTTAGTACACTCACTCTTGTAATGTCCAAACTTCTTGCAGTAATAACACTTGACGTTTTTCTTGTTGGACTTGGATTTCCCCTAGGACTTGCCTCTGCCCTTCTCTAAACCCTTATTACTGAATCTTCCTTTGTTGGAGGAATCTTTGACAATCAGTCCACTAGCTTAAGTTTCACCACCCTTATCACTATACATGTTCCTTAACTCCTTCGAGTTCAAAGCTAACTTCACATCAGCTAAAGAGATGGTATATCGGCCATATAGCATAGAATTTACAAAATTCTCAAATGATACAGGTAATGAACACAATACTATTAAAGCTTGATCTTTATCATCAAGCTTGACGTCAACATTTCTAAGATCCATAACAATTTTGTTAAACTCATCTAAGTGTTCAGACACTGACGAACCCTCATTCATCTTGAAAGTATATAACCGTTGTTTCAAATATAACCGGTTAGTAAGTGATTTCTTAATGTACAAGCTCTCAAGTTTGTTCTAGAGACGCTCAGCAGTCTCTTCCTCAGCAACCTCTCTTAACACTCCATCAAATAAAGACAATAAAATAGTACTATGTACATTCTCTTCATCGTCCTTAGATAGTACAAGAGAATCACCAGACCTCTCTTCAAGAACTTTGAACAACCCCTGCTGGCGTAACAAAGCTTTCATCTTCAAGCGCCACAAACTGAAACTGTTATGTCCACCAAACTTCTCTACTTCAAATCTGGTTATGGCTATCCCTTATGTCCTTCACAGAGCTAGATAGCTCTGATACCAGTTTGTTGGGAATAAACCGATAAACAAACAACACAGATATGAAATCAAATTGAGCAGTAGCAACTAAGAGAAGTAAAACAGTAAAGACAATACAGAACACAGAGATTTAAGTGGTTCAGCTCAACTGAGCTTACATCTACTGGGGGTTGGTCTCAAAGCTTCACTATGATTAAATGGAGATTACAAAGAGAGAATCAAGATATTCTTACAATAGAAATCACTCACCCTCACGTGTATACACTCAATGCTCATGTGTTTACACTTAACCACTGAGGAAATAGAGAAGAAATGAGCTTGAGAGGATGCTCTGTTCGTCGGGGGTGAAAACAAGGGCACGGAGCTCGTTTGGGACGAAGCAGAAAAGAGATCGCGATATTTATATATATGCGATCTCGCTTGAACAAGATTTAAACTCACTTGAGCGAACACTGCTAGGTCAATCTCGCTCGAGCTGAACGTCGAGCGAGGGTTGAGCATAGTCTCTACCTGAATCTCGCTCGAGCGGGACCTCGAGCGAGGGTCGAGCGAACTCTCGGGTTGCACTTCGCTCGAGCTGGACGTCGAGCGAAGGTCGAGTGAACTCATGGGTTGAACTCTCGCTCGAGCGGGATCAACTTCGCTCGAGCGAGAGTGCAGGGGAGGCATGTATCCAAGCCATAACTCAACAGAAAGCAACTATGGAATTACGATTTTGGTGAGCTGCTCATTCAACTCAAAAAATGTACTTTGCTTGCTATTGTTCCTATTATTATGACCTGGTCTCTTTGGGTTTGGAGATGTATAGCACGTATGGAAGGTAAAATGAATTTTGTGAAATCTGTATGGGGCTCAATTAAGGTTGCTATTGCTTGGGTGGGACTTTGATTTCATGCCAGTAAAAAGATGAATGATGGGGATGAAAAAGTATTAAATTTCTTTTCTATATCAATCACACCTATTAATAGACAGAGATCAAGTTTTGTGAAATGGAATAAACCGATCTCGAGCTGGTTTAAATTAAATGCGGACGAGAGTTTTTTGAAAAATTCAGGTCGTATGGGAGTAGGTGGTTTAATTAGAGACGATAAGGGCATCTTATATAGTCTTTTGCCAAAGAATTGAGTTATGGTTCTAATAATGAAGCTGAACTTCTAGCATTATTTTATGGTCTACAGTATTTATATGTATTTGGCTATTCAAAGAGTGGAGATTGAATCAGACTCTTTGTTAGTGGTACATTAGGTAGAAAAAGGAAGATATGGTATGTGGTATCTTGAAGATTATTGGAAAAAGACACAAATTACTCTTTCAACTATGGAATTTAAAATAAGACATATATATAGAAAAGGAAATGCAGGAGTAGATTTCTTGGCACGTTAGGCTTTAGATCGGGAATCTGGGATGCGGATTAGCTACAATGAAGTGCCTCATTTGCTAAAAGGGATTTTGACAGTTGATAAAGTTGGTCTTCGTGCCATTTGCCTATAATGACCATGGGATCCTAGAGACATTGTGGGGTTGCTTACAATAAGGTGCTAATGGACAGAATAAGAGCGTCAGGTTATTTTGTTTTTCTTCATGTATTTTCAGGCATGTTTAGACCTTTGAGTATTGTTAGCTCTTCTTTAGGCTTGTTAGAATTTTAATTATTGCTGGATTTATTTTGGTTTTAATGGTTTGTTTTGACACTTGGGTTTGGGTATTTTTTTTTTTTTTTTTTATATATCTTGTAAACCTCCAAGTGTAATGATATTTGATAAGTGTAATTTTTACATGAATTTTATTACTTTTTTACTTATTAAAATTGCTAATTTTCTTTTATTTCTTTTGATTTTATTTGATTTGATTTTTATTTTTATTTTTATTTTTATTTCTTTAATTGTTTTTTGTTGAAGGAATGAGAAGAAAAGAAAGAAAAATATTCACAAAGAGGGGCTTTAGACTTAAACGGCATTTGACTTTGCTTGGAGATTTAATTCAACATGAACCGCACTTAACGTTTGTCTTAAACAACATATATGTGTGTATGTATATATGCATTGAGGACCTACTCCAGTGGACAGCGCCACACTTCAATTTAAGTGGAATTAATGGGCTTCACTCACGATTGACATAAAAGATACCCCATAAACCCACAAGGCCTCAACACCTCACTCGGCCCCACTTCAATTTTAGCAAGTACAAGCCACATGTTTTTAAACGCACGGACTGACTTCATGCAAGAGACCAACTACATATATTTCAATCCATAACAAAGGGCCGCACACATGGGCTCAAACGCATCCTCTGATCTTAATCCACATGATGGACTTAGGCACGACACTTTTCAATTTGAGACGGCTTCCTGGTGCCGCACAATATAAAAGGGAGAGAGAGCAGCGCGCAAAAGGGGGAGACCGGGAGAAAGGGAGCGGTAGCGCATCAATTGGGTGACTTTTTCAAGTTTTTTTTAAGTTTTTTTTTTTAAGTTTTTCTTAATCGCTTCTATGTTAAACTTTTTTATTAGATTTTTATTTAGTTTATTCAAGAGCTAATTTATTTTTCTAGGATTACGATATAACCTAATTTTGATTATGTAAATTTTTCATAGTTTGATTAATTTAATACTTATTTCATATTGTTGACTATTTCATTCTGGATTTAATGCTTGTGAATACTTGATCACCATTTACATGATTTGAGATTCAGTTTGAGACTGAAAATTAATAATTGTTTCAGCCTTTGTTTGAAATACTATAAGATGTTGTAAGATAGAGATATATATGGGCCTATATAATCTTTATAGGGTTTTTTTTATTCTTAATAAATTTTGACATATTCAGAATTATCACATAGATGTAGGAAATTTGCCTGTTAAAATATTTCGTTAGTACTTGAGAAAGATTAACGTAAAAATTAAAGAAACCCAATTATCAACAATAGGAACAGATATTTTTAATTCAATGAGAAAAAATGCATAGTATTAGTTATGGTAAATCAAAAGTCCTAAATCCTTACTTTCTTGATAAAAACTTGCTTCTTTAATTTTTTAGTTTACTGTTCTAATTTAGTAATTAATTATTTTTATTCGAATTATCAGATAGATATTAATTGAATACATTTTGATACTTATTGATAATTTTTCAATCCTCGTGAGACGATACTCTTACTCATTCACTTCATTACATGTTATGATTCGTGCAATTGCAAATTTGACGAACAATATTACCATGGTATTCATCCGCCATAAGTGAGAGTATTATTAATAAAATTAGAATAGGGACTACTATTGAATATATGGCTCTGACTCTTTGCTAAAAATAAATAAATAAATAAATAATAATTATTTAGCAAGAATACTTACTTATTATATAATGATGCTTAGTATATTACTTAGTATTAGTATTATAGTAATTATACTAAGTACTTACTATATACCAAATATATTAGTTAGCATATTAGTATTATAATATACTAATACTAGAAGTATATTAGGATATATAAGCTAGAATAAATATATAGTATAAGTATATAGGATAATATATGCTATAATAAATATATAGCACATACTATATACTAATAAAAGTATATATGGTATATGCTAGAAGAAATATATAGTATAACGTAACAATATAATTTGTATAATCGAACCAATATGCTACCTGTTTGACGGTCTAAATGTTAGTTCGAACGGGTAGCATCAGGCATTGGACTTTGTCTCAGGATTCAGCAACTTTGCTTGCTACTTATGTCGGTATCCTTATTTGCATGTATGCACTGATGGCTACATCTTCTTAGGCTACATTCCCCAAAATGTAAAAGATCACATATAAAATCATTACCTGATAATGAGCTATATTCCAACAAAATAAGTATAAAATTTTAATTTAAAGTTCATTTGTATATATTTATACTAATTGTTTATAATTTTTTGTAAGATGAGTTTGATCTTGATTTTGACCGGTGAGATGATCGATTAACAATACATTTTTTAGGTACAAAGGTCGATGTCATGCACACTATAAGAAGTCCAGTACTACGACATAGACGCACCAGCATCCATTTTAAGCAATAGTGCCAAACAAGTGGGAAAATATTTGTGATATGTTTGAAAATCCTACTTATTAGGAATTTTGCTGCTATCTTTATTTTAGTAGTATATAATAGATGTATTAAACATATACTTATAATATATTCTTTTTAGCAATGGAGTATTGTGAACAAAGCAAATATATCAAATTTAATGATACACCATTATGGGAATTCTCGATCTTTTCATCGTTTGTCTAAAAAAATGGTCAGTTATTCTAGTCTCTGTTAAATATTAATATGTACATTTTTCTCAATTAAGTTCTAATATAGATTTTCCTTTTGCAGTAAGAAGAAAGTCCTGCTAACTATGATCTGACTCAATTGTATGCTAAAGTACATAAAAATCATGATTGTGCTTGAACCAGTCCCAATCCAAAAGCAAATTATGTAAGTTTAAGTTTCTTTAATTCAAGTCTAATACATTATTATTTTTATTTATACTAACTTTAATGTTTTTATTTGTAGAACAAGATGATATCTCTTAAGAAAACTATTGGGATCCATTTGATAAATCATTAGTCAACGATGTTTAGATCCTGCTCAAATTCTTGGATCACGTTCTAAATATTTGAGGGGCCTAGGATGTTGCATGAAGTCATCCTCAACATCTCCTAAAGTCAAATTCAATGACGATAAGACTAAGAAATTAGAGACAGCACAACTTGAAATAGAACGATTGAGGTCCAAAAAAAAGAGTTGCCGACTTAATTAGATAAACCATTGGATTTAGAGGCTAGATTAAAAGAGAGACTGGAGTTGAACTACCAAAAAATGCAAAACAAATGTTTGAACAATGGCAACTAATGTTGTCCTAAAACTCTATGTCGCCACTACAATTTTAAGACTTATTTTTTTCTTTAATTGGCTCTTTATTATTTTGTTTCAGTTAATTTGAACAGTTGTGATATTTAAATTACATTTTTATAGTATTATTATGGTATTTTCAATTAAATGTGAATATGTATAATTAGTACCGTTCGAATGAGAAATAGAACGGTTCGAACAGTAAATTATAATTTATAATTCCATTAAAAAAAACCAACCTTTCGAACAAAAACATAACCCATTCGAATGAAAATTGATTAATACAGTGCTTACGTTCATTCGAAAAATAAAATATTTGTTGGAACAACATTAAATCAATTTTTGGAAATAAAATACAAAATTTATATTTGAACAAAACTCATTTGAAAAAAATTATTTGTTTGAACAAAGTAAATCTATCCGAACACTCAAATAATATCAAATATGGTCATTAATTTGAATCAAAATTTTGATCCATATCGGTTCAAACAGATCGGATCCCATTAGAATGATTTTTTGATACAAAAATGGTTCATCTCAAACAAAAAAACTCGTTTGAACAGTATCGGATGGTTTGACCGAATTTCATCCCCAAAAATAAATTTTTGTCTCGAAAACATTTTGAGATAGGTTTGTCAAGACAAAATAGAGATTATTTTTTTTTTGTCTCCAAAAACATTTTGGAATGAAATTTGGGCTTTTTTGAGATAAAATGATTCGTATAAAAAAACTCCAGTACCTTGTAGGGTAATTACTATATATAATTAGATCAATTAGCTTATTTGTTTTCCTAATTTGTGTTCTTTGTGCCTCTATATATTTTTTTGCCTAGAGAGATGAATATTTGAAAAACTACTCCACTAGTGTTCTATTTGTCACATTTAATTCCCGACTTAGGCATCGGGTTGAACTGCAGATAGCTAAGAATATAGCTAAAAATATTTCATACATTTCAATAGCTTTGGATTACAAGCATATGATAGAGACATTGTCCGACTAATCTTATATGCAAATCAATTCCAACACATATTGCAAGGTGCCATAAGTTATCAAACCCAAAGGCGCGAAAATTATGAGAAAACAATATTGTTAGAACTACGCAACGTCCAAAGTTTCAACGCATTGCAGAACTTCTTCTACACCAATAAACAAAAAGAAATGCCAAAGTGGTTGACTTATATATGGTGGCTTTAGGAATTCCATGTCTTCCTTTTCCGAACAGTCCCTTAAAAAATGGCCAGAAGCATAGCACCAACCACCCACTACAAAAAGTCTCCCCTAGCCCAGATCCATCAGCTGGTGGATGTTGCAATTTTAACAAGCTCACTACCAAAGTAGTCAAGTGAACAAGTAAAATGGTTGTCCCTGGCACAAATATGGGTGACTTATCGAAGGTAAACCTACCAGCATCATTATTATCATCATCATCAACACCACCATCAATGGACTGTTCTTTTTGTGTAACTTCAAAGACTGTCTCAGATAATCCAAAGAGCTTCAGCATGACACTAAAAAATCCGGATAACCATGCAGTCATTGTAATTACTCTTGCCATTCTTTGGTTATTCCACCATGCTTTAACAGACTGGCCGGTTCTCATGTACTCGGATAATGTGTATATGTTGTATGTGAGAAAGAGAACAAGTACTGGTACATATAGGGCAGGGTCTTGGACCTATATATATATGTACAAACATTAATTGTGAGCGTGCCCTTAAAAGGAACATATATATATATATATATATATCTCTCTATGAACTAGATTTTGAATATCTTATTTGTACTGATCATGAGCTTTACTACTAGCAAATCATAATTATTGTAAGATTTAAAATAATAAAACCTACATCTTTCTATTAACTTATAGTTTTGACACAAATAATGATTTTACATAGTATCAGAGCAAATTTTCTAAATTCCAATCTTAAATTTTCAATTTATCTCATTTAATTAAATATTTTACTTATTAGACCTATTCATTGGTAGAAAGCTGGCCCACAAGTGAGAGAAAGAGTTAAAAATTTCAAATAATAAATTTTACTTCTTTCCATCAATTTAAACTTTTAATACAAGTGATAATTTTACAATTACTATCTTTTCCAAAAGGACAAATTAAGTTACGAGATCAATTAAAGCCGTACATAGGTTAAAAATAATGTCACGCAAGGTGGTTTATGTTGAGGCAGATTAATATTGTATGGTGGAGGGTTGCTAGTGTCTGTTTAAACATTTGAATATGCTGTAAGAGTACTTAAGATTGGACGGTTCTGGCTTATCAATTATTAACCGTACCTTGGGCAAGAAATGGGAATCGGCAATAATACAATAGGCTGGAAGGGCTGCATAACATAGCTCGAAGATTGGGCGTAGGCCCCATGTGAGGAGCCATACATAGGCCAAGCACTGCCTCCATTGTAGCTTTGCAAAGTGAGAGGCAAATATGGGACAGCGTTTGCTAAATAGAATTTCCAGCAAACCAGTAGCCCATCTCTTTTGTTGGGTCAATGCAGCGGGGCCGCCTGAGGGAGCACAACCCAGAAAGGCAGGTGGGTTTGGCGTACAATAGGCTGACCTCCAACCCTCCTTATGAATCCTTAGTCCGGTTTGTACGTCCTCTGTTGTTGATCCATAGATCCAGCCTAACTGATATGGACATTCACAAAGATGATCAAAAGTGGAACAAAAGCGAGGATTGATATACGTATTTACCTTTGACTTACATTAGTGATCATAAAAGACTAGTACAAAGTATTTTGAGTTTTCTAATTATAATGGATCTCACGGGAAGTGATGAATTTATATATCCACTTTGTAGCAGAACTCGAAAACTGTTTGGATTTGACTTGTTATTTCTTGCAAAAATTATTATTTTCGTTCCAAAAAAGTTTATTTCAGTAGTAAATAATCATTATCATTGTATATAATTCGTCATAGAAACTCGTTTTTTTTTTTTTTTTGTAGTTACAATTATAGGATTAGTAGCATCATGACATAGAAAGAGGATAGAGTTCTATTTTTCTACTAGGTCATTATTTTAGGAGCAGTCTCCATCATAATATTATAAGTAATCTTATCGCGTTAATTAGTTCTTGTTGCCAATCATGTAAGGAATATCAGATCAACGACTAAGAATACATTGCTTGGGCACATAAAATGCGAGTAAATATATGGGGTCTCGACGTTGGCTCCTTTGTGCCCCTATGGGGGTTTTTAAATAGAAAAAAAAATTAAAAAATTAAAAAAATCACATATATTTTATCTCCATACATTTTTTTATTAATTTTGTAAAAAAAAATGAAATACAAAAAAGTGTAAAAAAATTTTACACTACGGAGATGCAAAGGAGTCCCAATGCCAGAACCCCATAGAATTGCCCATGCATTTTAACAATATTTTATTGAAATTACTGATAAATTAGTGGATCCACCGAAATTAAGTTAAAATGAGCTTTTAATTTGGAACCTTTTTATCATGTTTGCTGATCACTGACCTTTGTACCCCAACTAGTGCCGTATTCATACCCACAACCGGTTACTTTGTATGCTGCCTCAATCCGGCTTTGGAGACTGTGATTTGGTGGAGCACCTGTCTTCCCTTCCAAAGCATCTTTAGCTGATTTGGTCAACTCCTTTGAATTCCCAAATTTTGAAGATATATCCTCAACCAATTTTCCTACGAAAATGAAACGAAATTAAAAACAATTTTCATACAAAAAGGAATTAAAAACCTCTTAATTATTACATTATATATAAGTAGGACTTATTTCAATTACCATTAACTGAAGCCACGTTATCTGGGGATAAACCATAGATAATTTTCCTTCTGTGGAAACAGCATGTTCCCCCATAAAATGTTCCTTGAAGTCCTGATATTCCACGTGCCATATACTACGTACGTATGTACGTATATAATTAAGCAAATTATGACATTAAACATATGATCATCCCTAGATATAATAAAAAGAAAAAATGGAATAAGATGAAAAGAAGGAATAAATTAATTAAATTTGACCTACTTCGTACAAAACCACCAACTGATTGCCATAAGGATCATCCTTTAATCCATCGTAGAACACTTGCGGGAACTGAGCAAATGCAATTTCTGATTCACTCTTGGAACCCAATAATACGCACATTGCATGAAGAATGGCTTTTGGATTGTTCACAAACATATCGCAGTCTACGTTGAGCATGTAGGGAGCATTCGTCATCAATGCAGAGACTCTCGTCTATATATACATATATTTGATAGAAACAGTTGAAAAAATTATATATATGTCATGTTAACATATAATACGTACTAAACATTTGTATAGAATTATGACTTCCATATGTGAGTGTGCGTGTGTGTATATCTATATATCTATATATATATATATATATATATAACTGCTACTAGCTAGGACCAAAATTTAACCGATAGAATTGTCCGATAAGTGTAAATGCACTTTTTTTTTTCTTTCAATTAATTTTTATATATTTTATATATTTTTAAAAAATAAAAAATTACCAATTCAAAAATATATAGTCACTTTATTTTAGCTAAAAATAAAAATTTAATTTGTCAATTTTATCTATCATTTTTATCGGTTTAACTAGCATTTTTCATATAAAAAATATGAATTCATGATGTGAACTCCTCTTTATAATTTTAATAAATAGATAAAAGAAAAATGATCGATCATCATACTAGTGCATTCATGGCACCCGCTTTGTAATGATGTGGATGCTTATGCCGCTTTTCCCTGGATATATAGACCAAATGTGGCAACCGGCCATCTTGGAGACCTTCTAAATTGTTCTCCCATATAACCTGCAATCAACATTATCTAATTTAGTCTTTCTATAAGTTATATAAATAAATATATATATATATATAATTAAAGGGTAAATTATCAAACCATAGCTTTCACCCCACAAATCACATATTGCCAATGTCATAATCTCAGAACATTTTAATTGGGATATGAACCGTTATGCCTTACCTCCAAAATATTAAAGTTTTATTGTTGATCATGTGGAAGTGATCAACCATTATTAATATTACTGATCTAGATGAGGGTGTTGAATTAATGGAAGATAAATTGATCGGTAAATATATCATACAAATAACATAATTTTTCTTCTGTAAAGATTGATTAAAAATGACACAAAGAAATTAGGAAAAAATTAACACATAAATTAACCCTCTTAAAATTAAAGTGCTATCCTAATTTTCAATAATCCCCAAAACTATCAATTTGAATAATACCCAAAAATTACCGAATAGTTACATTGTACCTCTTTGTTAAAGCCATAAAAATTGGCCAACAGACCGGGACAGGAGAAAGAGTCATTTATGGCCCACTGATGCGAGTTGGTTTCATTTGGTGTCTTTTGGGACTCCCGACGAGACTCTGGTGCGACTGTACATACGTGGATAGTAAATAAAGAAATAGAGATGGACACGATATTTACGTGGTTCGGTGTAAAATCCACGTCCATGGAGGTTTGAGGAAGGGGGTCCACTATAATAAATATTTTTAAAGTCTCTCATGAATCTTTATACAGGAAAAATATACATAAATCTACTGGTTTGAGCTCTCGAGTCCCTCTGCGAAGACTGAAGAAGATGATACCAGTTTGTAGACGATGAGTTGGTCTCAAAGAGTAAGAGTGTCCTTGTCATCTGATCATTGCCTTTATATAAGATCCTAGATTGCGTATTTCAATTGGTTTGTTCTCTTTTCCTTCCTTTCTTTCCTTTGTCCACATGTTTATGTGCCTGACAACTATTGACCTTGACCCATACCCTTGCCACTTTATACCTGTTAGCCCATGCTTTCTTCCTTGCCCCATCATGTCCCCTTTTACTTTTGTTCTCTAGTGCACTACACAATAGGCCTAGTCCCTACTTAGCAGATTCACCCCTAGCAGAATCTCGCAAATTCTTAGCAAAGGCACTCTGGTGGGAATTTTCATGAAGTACTTTCTTTTGAAATTTCTTCTTCTCTCTTACTTTTATTTACCCTACGAATTCTTACCACCAAGAAGGTGGTGGAAATACACTGTTGATATCCCCCATCTTTGGATTTTGAGAAGATGGAGGTTCATCTCCCGAGCCTGAGGTTAGAAAGACATAAGAACATGCAACAAACATTTTATCAAGAGAATTTCGTAATTAATATTCCAAAACTTTCAATGAAGTAAAGTGCAAGCATGGGGTTTGGTTAAGTGTGAGATAGGCTCAACCGCAAATGTGAGAGCGCGGAGCTCATAGGTAATGGGAGATGGGCTCGATTGCGGACGCGGGAGTGCAGAGCTCAAAAATAGTGAGAGATGGACTCGACCGCAGATGTGGGAGCGCGAAACTCCAAGGTAGCGGGAGATAGGCCTGACAATGGATGTGGGAGCGTAGAGCTTAAAGGTGGCGGGAGATGGGCTCGACCGCGGACACAGGAGCTTGGAGCTCAAAGGTAGCGGGAGATAGGCTTGATTGCGAACGACGAGATCGCGGAGCTCGTACCAACGCTGAGAGAGGGTTTACGAGTATGCTTAGCTAAGGCCCTAGCCTAGAGCCTAGACCTCGTGTGATGAGAGTGCGAGGCTCGTACTGTCGCGGGAGATGGCTCGGCCGCGTAAGACGAGAGCGCGGAGCTCGTACCGTCGATGAGAGAGGGTTTACGAGTATGATCGGCTGGGGCCCTAGCCTAGAGCCTCAACCTCATGGTCGTGGTTTTGAATCCCACAGACGGCGCCACTGTTAAATCCATAAAAATCGGTCAACAGACTGGGGCAAAAAAAAGAGTCATTCTCGGCCCATTGGTACGAGTTAGGCTTCGTTCGATGTTGTTTGGGACTCCCGACGAGACTTCGGTGCATCGTACGTGGGTAGTAAATAAATAAATATAGATAGACACGATATTTACGTGGTTTGGCGTAAAGCCTACCTCCATGGGGGTTTAGGGAAAGGGATCTACTATAATAAATATTTTTACAGTCTCTCATAGATCTCTGTACAGGAAAAATATACATAAATCTATTGGTTTGAGCTCTCGGGCCCCTCTACGAAGGCTGAAGAAAATGATGCCGGTTTGTAGACGATGAGTTGGTCTCAGAGAGTGAGAGTGTCCTAGTCATCTAATCACTGCCTATATATAAGTTTTTAAGTTACGTACACTTTATACTTTTACGTTAGCCCATTTTTTCCTCATTGCCTCAGCATGTCCTTCTTTACTTTTGTCCTCTAGTGCACTACACAATAGACCTGGTCCCTATTTAGCAGATTCACCCCTCACATAAAACAGCGCCACTATTAAAGCCATAAAAATCAGCCAACAGAACGGGGCAGGAGAAAGAGTTATTCTTGGCCCACTATTGCGAGTTGGGTTTTGTTCGGTGTCGTTTGGGACTCCCGACAAGACTCCAGTCCAGCTGTACGTATGTAGATAGCGAATAAATAAATAGAGATAAACATGATATTTACGTAATTTGGTATAAAGCCTACGTCTGCGGGGGTTTGAAGAAGAGGATCCATTAGAATAAATATTTTTATAATCTCTCATGGATTTCTATATAAGAAAAATATACATAAATTTACTAGTTTGAGCTCTCGGGTCCCTCTGCGAAGACTGAAGAAGATGATGCCAGTTTGTAAACGATGAGTTGGTCTCAGAGAGTTAGAGTGTCCTGGTCATCTAATCACTGCCTATATATAAGCTCTTAGGTTGCGTATTTCAATCGATTTGTTCTTATTTCCTTCCTTTCTTTCCTTTGTCTGCATGTCTATGTACCTGACAACTATTGATCTTGACTCATACTCTTATCACTTTATACTTTTCTTCTTATCCCATTATGTCCTTTATTTTTGTCCTCTAGTGTACTATACAATAGCCCTTATCTCTACTTAGCAGATTCACCCCTCACACTCTCCATCAAAAGTTTGACACCATTACCTTGAAACTTAATTAATCTAAGATTCAAGCATATTTAGAGAACCAGAAAAATTAAAACATTATTTAAACAATAAGAAATAGGAAAAAATGAAAAACCATAAATCAGAAAGTAATTATTTAAAAAAATTAAAAAACTTAAAACATATAGAAATAATAATTTTAGGAAAAAAAGATTTAAAAAAAAATTGTAAGACATTAAAAACATGAAAAAATAATTTCAAATACGGGCCTTAGCATTAAGTTTTTAAATATCGTGATAACCAACACGTACCGCATATGGTAATTAGCTCCTGGGATTACATGATTAATATAAATGAGTAAGATTAGGTATAAGTCTTGTACAAACTCTAAATATAGAAGTCTTTTATAATAATATGGGTTCAATAACAAAAATAAAATAAAATTTTTACACTTCTTTACGATGGGATCCATTTTTTTTATAAAGCACTTGTGAATTTTTATATTTGAAACTTGTATATAATATTTCTCTAATATAAATAGATTTACATTATACCCAATTGTCAAATGGAAAGTGAGTTAATTACCTTAATAATCGTAGGATGGTTTCTTCGTTCTACACTAGAGAATTCTGCAAAATCCCCTGTAAAATCACAATTAGGTGGCACAGAATTTTGCACTGCAACCTCAATTTTGTGGCTAAGCTGCTCATACTCGTCCTACATGATCAGATAAAGACAAAAAGTAGCTAAGCTCTTTGAGCGATATATATACCAAATTAGTAATTAAGTACTTAGAAATATTCTAAGTTGATGATCTAGCAGGTATGAATTAATATTAATTATTATTACCTTCATCCTTTTCCATTCATGTTGGAACTCCCTCGGTCTATTGCTGATCAATGTTATAACGGGATCATTGGAAAAGTATCTAAAAGGAGCTCTGACTTGAATATCGTACTTCTTGCAAAATGGAACCCAAAGTTGGGCAAACTTTGAGGCCTCAACGAGGGAATAGTAGGTAAGAGGAGAACATCCATCATCCGAGACATAGCAAGCAAGCTTGTGGGCTGGATAATCTACTGCCGTTAAAGAGAGCACTGTGTTTACAGTGATGATAGGAGGTTCTAGCACAGGGTCCGCTGTTGTCACAAACATGTCCACTTGGGGAAGCTCATCAGGTTCCCTGTCAAGAATATCGTCATCATCAAAATTATATATTCAATAAAATGACGCATAATCAAGAATATGCATTACAATATTCAGTTAAAAATTAAATAATTGAAATTTTTTATGATCAAATATCATTCACTCTTATTATTTGTTAATATCTGTGCATACACTGATCTTGTGTTTGCTTCTTATCAAACAAAAATAAACAAAATTGTTTTGTTGAATAATTTTTTTTTCAGTAAAAGTAATTCCATCCTTACGAAAAATAAAAATTGTCTCTAAAGGAGGGTGGCTATATATATATATAGAGGTATATATAGAACAAGAGCAAGGAGTGTGTATATAAAGATCATGTTACCAAGCTTGCAAGAGATGGTCCGGGTGCGTTTCGAATATCACAGGATTCCATTTCATGTTGAGGACAAGAAGCCAAGTGAAAGTGAACCATGACTCGCATAGGAAGGCAAGTAGCCAAGTGACTCCATGGTTTTTGAGGTGGAGAAGACGATAAGTAAGGAGAAAAAGGAGAAGGAAAAAGATAATGATATCCAAGGTCCTTTGCAAAGTGTTTTTTCGTGCTATTTTTTCATATAAAGGGAGGGAGACGGTGTTCGCCATTGGATCAATAAATCGCAAGGCAAGGCAGTTTTAGTGGGAGGGAGGGTAGATGCCGGCCTTTTGTTTCCAAAGTGCTGTATGTTGTGTTAAATATCATATAGAGGCTGCTAGCTAGGTGATCACATCCGCGTGTATATACGTAGTTGCATATATTAAATAGGCTTTTTGTTATATTAAATTTTATAACAAAAAATCATATAGAGGCTGCTAACTAGGTGATCACATCGTATAGAGGCCGCTAGCTAGGTGATCACATCGTGTACGTAGTTGCATACCTCCCTACAAAAAAAAAAAATAGACTTTTTGTTATATTAAATTTTATCACAAAAAAAAAATGTCGCAAAATATTACTTTCGGCAAAAACAAATAATTTTGATTACATTAAATTAATTATTTCTATTTCTTTTTCTTGTAAATCCTTCATAACTATTTGTTGCATTTGTGGTTATGAATAGTCCGTTATCCAGGTGGATTTAAAATTTTATTTAATTTTTAATATTTTTTATTTATTTTTTAAAAAATTTAAAGAAATATCGAATCTGAATTCGAATTCTCAAATTCAGATAAAGACAAAAAGTAGCTAAGCTCGTACGTATCTTCTGGTATGTCCCAGAGATGAGAAATGTCAAGTCAATGAATAGTTTCATCGATAAATTGATCGATTGAATAATTATTTTTTAAAAAAACAAATTAATAATTAAAGAAATAATTATTAATAAATATATAATATATTAAAATCTTAATAATATTTAAAAAAAAAAACTGTATTTTCGATCTATATTATCAGCATCAATCATAATGCTATACTCTTCCTTCATTATTGACATCGATATTATCATATCGGTGACTGACCGAACCATATCGATACTGACAAGGACTTCCACTTGCGGATATGGTTCGGTCAGACATTCTTGAACGATGGATATCATCATTAGCAATTTAGCAGGAATCTTCCTTCATTATTGACATACTGTAGGGCAGCCGTGGAAGGTTTTTGTCGATACTTGTTATTTTCCATAAGGTTATTCCAATCAATCGAAAATTTCCAATATTTTCCAAAAGCTCAGGCCACATGTTAAGTAATGGAACATGCTAGGCTAGTGAAAAGACCTCATCGTCGTCGTCATCGGTCGTCGTTTCGTCGTTCGTCGTGTTCTTCCACTTGTAATTGTTATTTTATTTATTATTTTGTTTGTTTAATGCCAATTACTAGATTCAAATTCCGCTTCACCAGTTACTGTTAATAATTCCTCATTAAATGTATTTGGTATTAGAAAACTCAAATTAATTTTCCCTCATTAATGGAAACGACGAGCTAGCTATTGGACCCATTACAATAAAAGGATAACAATGAGCTAGCTATATTTACAATCGATTGAAATATATGATCCATATTTGATGAGAATACATTGACAGGTGGCAAAGCAAGTAGACGAGCAACAAGAATATTTTTATAATTTTTTTTAAATACGTCTGTACACCTAGTGTTAGTTTAAATATATATATTGTAATCCTAATTTTGATGATAATAAAATTTAGACACTCGCTCCTGTGGATGTAGGCATATCGTCGAATCACATAAATTTTTGTGTTATTTTTCTTTTATTTTCTTTTCGATTATTCCATATTATTTATCATAATTACCGAACGATCATAACAACTGATATCAAGAGCTCAGATTACGATGTCTGAGATTTCGTTTGCAAAATTCGATATGATCAAGTTCGATGAAACTGGTAATTTCGAATTATGACAAAGGAAGGTTAAGGATTTGTTAGTGCAGCAGGGCATGGTGATTGTGTTATGCAAAAAGAAATTGAAAAGCATGGAGAAGACAGAATGGAAGGAACTGGAAGTGAAGGCTGTGACGACCATCAAGCTTTTCTAATTGATGACGTGATGTATCATGTCATGGATGAGGAATCATCGGTGGCAGTTTTGCTGAAACTGGAAAGCCGATATATGTCCTAGTTATTAACAAACAAGTTTTATCTTAAGCATAAGTTGTTTGGCCTTAAGATGTCAAAGGGCTTGGATCTGAGCCAACACATCAATGTGTTCAATCAGATCATTAGCGATTTGAAGTGAGTTGATGTGAAGTTCGAAGACGAAGACAAGGCGTTGATGTTGCTAAATTCCCTACCGGCGTCTCTTACGTACGAGAATTCCCTACCCTTGAGTTAGAAGATGTCATAGGTGTTCTGTTAGGCTTTCATCAACAGAAGAAAGTCAGTACTAAGATTTCACAAGGTGAAGGACTTGTGGTGAGAGGTAACCAGGAACGTGGAAGAAGCAAGTCTCGGAATGGATCGGATAACAATAAAGCCCGGTCTAAATCGAGGAAGAGGAAGGATATCATGTATTACAAGTACGGAAAAAATGGACACATTAAACGGAAGTATCCAAAGAAAAATAAAGCGAATGTAGAAAACAAAAAGGATCTATCAAAGTCTGCAAATGTAGTGGAAAAAGAAGATTCAGAAAGCGGTGACGGTGATATGCTTTATGTTTCATCCAGTTCAGATCATCTGACAGATTCGTGAATTATGAATTCAGCATGCTCTTATCACATGACACCTAACAAAGATTGGTTTGACACTTACAGGTCAATAAATTTTGGTTCTGTTCTTATGAGTATCGATGCATCCTGTAAAGTTGTTGGAATAGGGAATATCAGAATTAAAATATTTGATGGTGTGGTTAGAACATTATATGATGTTAGACATGTATCGAATCTAAGGAAGAATCTGATTTCATTGGGCACTTCAGATTATAATGACTGTAGTTATAAATTTGTAAGTGGAGTAATGAAAGTGAGTAAAGGTATGCTGATAGTGATGAAGGGACATAAACTAGCAAGAAATATTTATAGATTGTTAAGTACCATAATTGTAGGTGGAGTTGCTGCTGTAGAGTCTGAGTTAGATAGTACAGTCTTGTGGCATATGCGGCTGGGTTATATGGGTGAGTGTGGGATGATGGAGCTTCATGAGAGAAATATATTGAAGGGTATCAAGACATACAAGTTCGATTTCTACAAGTATTATGTTCTTGAAAAATAGAACAGGGTGTAGTTCAGGACAGTCACACATAAGACAGGGGGTTCTTGACTATGTTCATACAGATCTTTAGGGACCAGTCAACGTAGCATCACAGGGAGAGTATATGTACGTCGTGAGTTTCATGGATGACTACTCGCGAAAGGTTTGGGTGTACTTCATACTGTACAAGTCAAAAACGTTTGCCAAGTTCAAGTTATGGAAAGCTGAAGTAGAGAACCAGACAGGGAGGTAGATTAAATGCCTCAAATCAGACAATGACACTCAGTACACAGATTCAAAAATCCAGAAGTTGTGTGAGCAGCATGGGATTAAGAAATATTTCACAGTTCGCAAGACACCATAGCAAAATAATGTAGCAGAAAGGATGAACATAGCAATAGATAAGAGAGCTCGATGTCTTAGACTGAATGCAGGACTTGCAAAGAATTTCTGGGCAGAGATAGTGAATATGGCATGTTTCTTGATTAACATATCACCAAAGACAGCACAAGATGGAAGAGTATTAGAGGTGGTGTGGACAGGTAATGCGGTAGACTACTCTAACTTGAGAGTGTTTGGATGTCCAGTATACATGCATGTTTCTAGTGAGGACAGATCGAAACTTAATGCAAAATCTAGATAGTGTATCTTTCTAGGTTATCAGAAATGGGTGAAAGGCTTCAAGTTGTGGGATCTGAAAGCAAACAAGGTGGTGATCAGTAGAGATGTAATTTTTCATAAAAAAAATCCATATTGTAGCATACTCAGGGAGAAGAGAAACAGATGCCAGAAAATTGTAGCAGCAATGAGCATATGGTACAGGTGGAGTTAGAGACCTATGATAGAGATGACAATGCACATGATTCAGAGAGTTCTAGCTCAGAGAGTCAGGAGCATCACACTATAACCATAAACAGGTCCAAATGCACTATCAAGCCACCCATCAGGTACGATTTTGAGGATTTGGTTTCTTATGCACTTAGCACTAGTAGCGAAGATCCTACTACTTTTTCAGGAGGCAACACTCAGCCAAGAGAAAAGTAAATGGATGGTGGAGGAGATGGAGTCGCTGCATAAGAATCATATATGGGATTTGGTGGAACTTCTAGAAGGGAAGAGAGCAATAGGATGCAAATGGGTGTATAAAAAAAAAGATGCAGTATCAGAAAAAGAAGGAGAAAAGTTTAAGGCTCGCCTAATAGCAAAGGGATACTCACAGAGGGAAAGAGTTGATTATGATGAGATTTTTTCTCCTGTAGTTAGGCAAACTTTCATCAAGACAGTGTTAGCTTTGGTAGCACATTCAGACATGCAGTTGGAGCAGATGGATGTAAAGACAACTTTTATTCATGGTGATTTGGAGGAGTAGATTTACATGATACAGCTAGAGAGGTTCAATCACCTTGGACAAGAACACTTAGTTTTTAAATTGAAGAAATCACTTTATGGGTTTAAGCAGTCTCCAAGGCAGTGATACAAGCGATTTGAGTATGATTACTGTGTTTATGTGAAAAGTCTTAATGATGGTTCATTTATTTTTTAGTTATTCTACGTGGATGATATATTGATTACTGCAAAGAGTATGAGTGAGGTCAAGAAGTTGAAGACTTTGTTAATCAAAGAATTTGACATGAAAGATTTGGTTACTGCCAAGAAAATTCTTGGGATGAAAATTCACAAGGACAGAGCCTCCAGAAGATTATGACTATCTCAGGGTAGCTATGTTGAGAATGTGTTGGACATATTCAGCATAGGTAATACAAAACCAATGAGTACACCATTGGTGCATCACTTTAGCATGTCTACCACACAATGCTCGAAAACAGATGATGAGGTTCAAAACATGTCAAAAGTTTCACATGCAAGTGCAGTGAGGTGTTTAATGTATTCTATGATTTGCACAAGACCAAATTTACCATAGGCTATCAGTGTGGTGAGCAAGTTTCTATCAAATCTAGGTCAATAGTATTGAGATGCAATCAAGTGGATTTTTAGATACTTGAGGGCTACTACAGACTATGGCATCATGTTTAACAGACAGCATAGTGATCCTTCACTTGTGGGATATGTTGATGCAGACTATGCATGAGACTTGGATGACAGGAGATCTACCACATGATATGTATTTATTATTATGGGAGGGCCTATTTGCTGGAGGTTCATGGTACAGTCTCTAGTTGCACTATCTACTACTGAGTCAGAGTATATGGCAACGGTTGAGACTACCAAGAAAGCTCCATGGCTTATAGGGTTGGTCAAGGAGCTAGGTGTCCAGTAAGGTGGAGTTCAATTACATTGTGATGGTTAGAGTGTCATTTATTTGGTGAAAAACCACGTGTATTAGGCAAGGACCAAGCATATAAAGGTGAGGTTTCAAAAGATCAGGGAGCTAGTTTCTTTTAGTGAATTATTACTTGAGAAAGTTCACACTTCTAAAAATTTAGCAAACATGTTGACAAAACCTATTACTACAGATAAGTTTAAGTATTGTTTGGACTTGATTAATATCTCTAGTTGCTAGATGAGAAGCGCCCCAACTCAGCGTCCCAGGTGAAGTTCCCAGTTATTCTTTCTTTTCTCTGTAAGGGTGGATATTAGCCAATGTGGAGATTGTTAGAGTATGTATCTCATATTTGACGAGGATACAGTAGCAAGTGGCAGATGGCAGATGGCAGATGGCAGATAGCGGAGCAAGTGTGTGAGCGATGGGGGTATTTTTGTAATTTTTTCTAAATATGTCCGTACATTAGGGTTAATATAAATACATATTTGTAACCCTAATTCTGATGATAATAAAATTTAGCCGCTCACTCCTGTGAATGTAGCACATCGTCGAATTACGTAAATCTCTGTGTTATTTTTCTGTTGTTTTCTTTTTGATTATTCTGTATTATTCATCATAATTATTGCACGATCACAACACATTCGATCTCAAAATTTTACTTTAATATTATATAAAATCATAATTTATGTTAAAAAAATTAAATTAATTAAATTTTATAACTTATATTAAAAAAAAAACTAATAATCACAAGGAAAAAAAGATAATAAAGATTTCACTTTCATTCTTGGATGTTAGTAAGTTTATTATCTTTCTATCACTCTTTTATTATTTTATAGTGTAACTGAAATTTTATTTTTTTATTATTTTATTTTAAGTATTTTTTTTAACAATTTTAGTTATTAAGAAAAAATTCAAAAAAATATATAATTTCATTAATAATTACTTCTTTAATTATTAAATAAAGAAAAAAATTAATAATAAATGGATGGTATGTATTAATCCTATCAAGTAAGAATGCGGGTGCCAGTTATCATGAACTGAACAAAGACCAAACTTCAATTGTCGATGTTCTTAAAATGACGTAGGTTGTTTAGATAGAGCTGCATTGGTGATGCTTTTTCAGGCTAGAGAAAGGGAGTGATCAATGTCACTGGTGTTGTGTAGTATACTACTAACGTATGTCCTGATTCCTGCGTCCCGTCTCTGGATGGAATTGTGGAGAACTTTTCAGGGAGGGCCTCGCCTGATCTCTTTTGTTGTTTTATAATAATTTATTTGCTGCAATGCCTCGGCGAGCTCACAGTATATACTTTTTCATTTTTGTAATCGCATTATTTGATTTGTTAATTTTTTTAAAAAAAAATTATAAATTTATACACATATCAAAAAATTTTTATTATATTTAATCAAAAATAGAAAATAAAAGTGAGAAAAGAAAATAAAAATATTTTTACACTTTAAAAGTAAATAATAAATTCTAAATTTCTTCACTTTTGAATTTACTATTCACTTTAAATTTATTCAAAAGTATAGAAAATTTTGAATTTAGTATTCACTTTTGAAGAGTAAAAATACTTTTATTTTCTTTTTCTATTTTTTTCTTCCCACTTTTGATCATTTATGATAAGATTTTTTCGATATGTGTGTAAATTTATATTTTTTAAAAAAATTAGAAAATATAATGTTAATGCGCTAATTCGGTCCCGTTTGAATTCGAAGATGAAATGAATTGAAATGAATTTAGTTTATTTTTTAATATTATTATTATTTTAGAATTTGAAAAAGTTTAATTAGGATTCAAAAATGTATATTGGGATTTAAAAAAGATATATAAGAATTTCTGTTTTGTATGAAAAATTGAAAAAGTATAATAATAAAATAAAGATAAATTAAAATGAGTTTTGATTTCAGACTAGGCCTTAACCAACCGTGTAACATTTCTGATAGCACGAGAATCAATAATACCTATGGAGATAAGCAGTAACGTTTGACCACTGAACACGATTCCAAACGAATGATGGTTGAAGTGCGGGAATTAGGCTAATTACTTTGAAGTCTAGCCCTCGTCTGAATTCAAAATTTATTTTAATTTATATTATTTTTTAAAAATTTTATATAAAATATAATAAAACAACTTGGTCCAAATAAGTATAAAATCTCATTTTGTACCCAACCAACCAAATTTGGACACGTAGGCAGTCTATAAATTCTCACACAGAAGCAGCACCCATCTTACCCATCCCTTACTTTTGAGTTGTGGGAGAACAAACCCCCATCCGATTCCCCCCTCCCCAATCTCGCGAATCCAAATTTCCCAAAGGTAAATTGCCAAACATCTAAACCCCGTGTCGGCGATGAACACCCAATAAGTCCCTTGACGAACGCCATACATCGTTCCTTCTCAATCTCTTGCAAACGTTTGATGTCGTGTTTCGCAGCATGGGCTGCTCGACAATGTCCAAACGGCCTGATTGTAGGAGGGTAGGGGTAGTACGATTTGGGCTTTGTTCAGAATCGTCCTAGCGAGATTTCGATGCAGTTAACGATTACGTTAATAGCAGATAAAATAAATAGACATGGATACAATATTTACGTGGTTCGGAGTAAAGCCTACGTCCACAAACGTTTGGAGAGGAGAATTCACTATATATTTTACAGTCTCTCATGACTCATTGTACAAGGAAAAATATACACCAATCTATAGATGAAATTCATTTGGTTGGAGCTCCTGAATGCTTTTGAGAAGATGGAGAAAGCTGGAGAAGACAATGGGTTGGAGAGGGGGTTATGTGTTGGTCTCCGGGAGAGAGAGAAAGTCCTACTTTTCATCTATCTGAGACCTTTTTATAGGCTCCTAGGTTGCATGTGTCAGTCCCTTAGTATGCGTGCCTTTTCTTTTTCTTCTTTTGCCATCTCCTGCTTACACCCATCTTCTCACTTTCTACACGCATTTATTGCACCTCAAGTCATGGGTCTTTCACCTCTTGTCGAATCCTTTCGGACCATGCATTAATGGCTGGGCCCTACCCATATTTTTCCTCCCTCACAGTATCCTGCGAATTCTCAGCAAAAATACTTTGGTAGGAATTTTAAAGCACCTACCCTCCAAACTCTAAGAAGGCGATAATTCAATTTCTGAGCCTGAGGTAAGAAATACAAAAAAACATGAGACAAATAATTATCAAGATAATGCCTTGATGCTAGGGGTGTAAAAACACCGGATCGGACCGGTGGACCGGACCGGACCGGTTGTCCCGGACCGGACCGAATGAAATTCGGTCCGGTCCGGTCCAAATTTTATATGGACCGATTAATTCCGGTCGGGTTCGGTCCAAAGGATTTCTCCCCCTGGATCGGATCGGACCAGACCGAACTCCACATATATATATATTTATATATGTATATATAAAAATAGTATATAAATTATAATATTAATATATTAATATATAATATATATTCTTATAATATTAACATATTATTATTTATAGTGTTATTAGTTATAATTTACTAATATACTTAATATATAATATATACTAACATATTAATATATAATATATACTCTTATAATATTAACATATTATAATTTATAGTAATTAAATTTGGGCCAGAAAAAATTTAATCATTATATAATTTTAGATTAAATTTAGCCCATTAAATCATATGGAGCACCCCTGGACCGGACCGGACCGGACCGCCCCTCCCCTGGACCGAATTGGACCGGACCGGTATGGACCGAACTCCTGTTCGGTTCGGTCCAGGGTGAGAGAATTCTTGGACCGAATGGAATCGGTCCACAAATTTTCCCGACCGGACCGGACCATTTACACCCCTACTTGATGCGTTGGTGATCCTAAAATTTTTTATGATGTGAGCGCGTGACTCAGTTAGGGCGGGAGATAGGCTCGACCGTAAGCATGGGAAATGGAAAGCACAAGCGTGATAGGAGATGGACTCGACCGTAAACGTGGGAGCGGGAAGCTCAAAGGTAGTGAGTGATGGGTTCGATCACGAACGGTCGTGCTGGTGCCTTTGTTTCATATGATCAATGTCTTCTTTTTATGCCTTTGGTACCTCAAACTCTGAGGAGGTGGCAGTTCATTTCCTAGGCCCGAAGTAATGAAAACTTGCAATAAAGTATTGTTATATGTCTATATCTCAAACACTCACGATGGCGATCCGATGGTGCTCAGAGTTGGCAATGGAGACGTGTTGGCGAGTGAATCGACATGCAGGGTGTACGAGCCGGAAAGGGCCCTAGACTCGACCCCATGATTCACCGGCATCCTAGTGGGTGAATCGGCGTGCGAGGGTTACAAGCGGGCAAGGGCCCTAGACTCGATATCGCGACTTGCTAACGTTTGCTGATAGAGATGGGGAGAGGATTTATGAGTATGCTCGGCTAGGACCCTAATTCTGGAGCCTCGACCTCATGACGAATCGGCGCACAAGGGTTTAGAAGTGGGCAAGAGCCCCAGACTCGACCCCGCGATTCATTATCGTTTGCTAATAGAGATAGGCGAATCAGCGTGCGATAATTTAGGAGTGGGTGAGAGCCCAAGACTTGACCCCCCCCCCCCCCGAGATTCTTTATCATTTGCTGATGGAGATGGGGAGAGGAGTTACGAGTATGCTCGGTTAGGACCCTAGTTCTGGAGCCTCAACCTCATGATGAATCGGCGTGCGAGGGTTTAGGAGCGGGCAAGAGCCTTAAACTTGACCCCATGATTCATTATCTTTTAATGATGGAGATGGGCGAATTGGCGTGCGAGAATTTAGGAGTGGACGAGAGCCCAGGACTCAACCCCACGATTCGTTATCGTTTGTAGATGGAGATGGGCGAATAAGCATGCGAGCATTTAGGAGTAAGCGAGAGCCCAAGACTCGACCCCGCGATTCGCTATCGTTTGCTGATAGAGAAAAGGAGATGATTTATGAGTATGCTCGGTTAGGTCCCTAGTCCTGGAGCCTCGACCTCATGATGAATTGGCGTGTGAGGGTTTAGGAGTGGGCGAGAGCCCAGAACTCAACCTCGCAATTCACTGGTGTCCTGCGTGTGTGACGAGAGCGCTAAGCTCATTTCGTCGCAGGAGATGTATTGTCGCTTCACGCTGTAGAAAATAACTTCATTAGTAGGAAAATGAATTCACATGCTGTGAGTGATGCCAACTAGAGATCCTAAGTGGCCACAATTGATTTTTGTAAACTTGTGGTTGTTGTATCTGAGTCTGCGTGTGTTAAGTCCGAGTTGGACTCAGTCCAGCAGTCACAGTGATTCCTTACCATGCGGCATGCCTAGGTACTGAGTGGGTGAGTAATTGGGAGCTCTCGAGTGGATGGAGCTGTGAGTGTTGAAGCGTCTCGAGTTGGATTCCATGCATGGTGGTGTTTGAGAAGTGGTTCAAGCGAGTCCTGTGTGGTGGTCTAGGCGAGTCCCGTGTGGTAGTCCAAGCAAATCCCGTGCGGTAGTTCAGGCAAGTCCTGTGTGGTAAGTGTCAAAGTCCCGAGGAGGGCTTCCTCGAGTGGCCTAAGTGTTGGGGAGGCAAGGGACAATCCCAGGTATAGTGAAACCCGAGTGGGCGAATGTGCTTCCAGTGAGGTGTCCGAGGTTCGGTGGCGGGTCCCGAGTGTTTGGTCACCAGACATGGCTTTCGGCAGGTCCTATAAGTGGACCTGAGACACTCATCGAGTGCACTGGGCCTGTACCCGCTTGGAAGTTCAATCTCGGTAACCAGGTACCCTGGCAGGCAGGCGAGGGTCTCGCCGAAGACAGAGAGTTGGCGACTGTCTCTCAGGGGACAGAAAGTGCCGGCGACCTCAGTGGTGGGTGCTGGCGTCTCTGTCCCCTCCCCCCCTTCAGGCACGATGGAGCCCTGTAAGGTGAGTTGCTCGTGTGTCGGGCATGGCCGTTTTCGAAGAAACAACCAGCCAGTCATTCACCCGTTGGAAACAAAAAGCTGTCAGCGGTCCAAATAGAGACCGCCAGCAGGACCAGAAGACTCATGGCACAACGCCGCGAGGCACGGGGTGCACCGTGGCGTTACCCCCCCTCTTTTCGTGGTACTATGCATGCATGGTACGTGTATGTGTGCGCTTAAGTGCACAGTGTCTGCCCATGCACAGTATGTGGGCGGGTATTGTGCCCTTAAGTGCATAGTGTCCGCCCTTGCCTTACTAAGCACTGATCCCTCTGTTTTTGTGCTACCGTGTACAAAAGTTATGTGCTCAAGAGTAAAGGACTTGATCTTAATTCTTGGACGTGAGAAAATAATGCTTTCTCATCGCCCATTTGCTTTTTTTTTTTTTACGTATATGAACGCTTAAAAATAAAGGCTGAGGATACTCATCTGGGGGGCCTTGTTTTGCTTGTTAGGTAATTTATTCAATGTATCAAGAAATATCTTTCTCCCACCCCCAGTTTAGAAAGTGTTCGGATTCCACCACACAGCCGTGGGGTTCTTCTCGACAAGTAGTTTGGGATCGTGTCACAGCCGGCATATAGAGTACACGCCATACAATCCCACAAACGGCGCCACTATTGATATTGTGTTCTGCGGCCTGGGCTACTCGACAATGTCCAAACGGTCTGGTTGTAGGAGTGTAGAGGTAGTGCGATTTGGACTTTGTTCGGAACTGTTTGGGGCCCCAGACGAGATTGCGGTGCGGTTGGTGATTACGTTGATAGCAGATAAAATAAATAGACATGAACACAATATTTACGTGGTTCAGCGTAAAACCTACGTCCACGAGCGTTTAAGGAAGAGAATTCACTATAAGGAATATTTTACAGTCTCTCGTGGTTCACTGTACAAAGAAAAATATGCATCAATCTATAGATAAAATTCATCTGGTTGAAGCTCCTGAATGCTTCCAATAATATGGAGAAAGTTGAAGAAGACGATGGGTTGGAGAGGGGATTGTGTGTTGGTCTTTGGGAGAAAGTGTCCTACTTTTTATTTGTCCAAGGCTTTTTTATAGACTCTTGAGTCGCGTGTGTCAGTCTCCTTAGCGTGCCTACCTTCTCTTTTTCTTCTTTTGCCGTCTTCTACTTGTACCTATTCTCTCAATTTCTGCGTACATTTATTGCACTTCAAGTCACGGATCTTCACCTCTTGTCGCATTCTTTCTGACCATGCATTAATGGTTGTGCCCTACCTATTAATGGCAAGTGGACGACCCATTAATGGGCCCTATCCATTGTTTGTTAATGAAATGGATGTGTTCTTATCAATATATATGTATATATATATATATATGACAATAGAGCTTGGTGGTGCCAACCAAGATGATGAGGCGTACACAATCTCAATTTATTGTAGTGTTAATTTTAATTGTCTGCTATAATGAAGAAAATTTGGAGAATTTCATAATATATCAAGATCTTGTGATGCCCACATGTGTTCTGACCCAAAGAGAACTTATGCGAAAACAAGAATAGAAATAGTACACGAACAAAGTGTCTAAACTTTTGGTAGACCTCATGGACAAAGCCTAAAAAATTCAAAGAAAATAAAATGGCTTTAATTTTACCGATCACACTGAACTAGATTTCCTACCTGGTTGTGATACCCTTTATGACGTTATACTACTCATCTGAAGTTTTTTTTTACTTCTTTCCGGATCCCTATTAAATGGAAAAAATGATGATTTGGTTGGTGATGAAAACCAGTTGACATTTTGTTGTGTCATTATCATATTATATAACTTTTAAAGATATTTTGTTATGCTATCATTGGGAAGTAATGAAGTTGGATATGTTTGTGTCGTGTGCGTAATATGCTAATGGATTTGTAATTAATCCAAGATTATTGGTGAATATCTTTTCTAGTAAATAGTGCAAGATCGTACATACATATATAATAATCTGCACAGTTACAAAATATTTACAATATATATTTAACATTTATTAAAACAAATATCAATATTATATATATCAGGTCCTTCAACCCTTGTTAAATTCTTTTAGAGAGCAAATATCATGGCTTTATATTCTTTTAGTTTCATGTTGTAACGAAGACTGAAGAATATTTCATATTGCTCCAAGTTTTTGTGATGTGCCACAAGTGATCTGATCCAAATAAAAGTTCTGAGAAAACAATAATAGAATTACATAAGATACCTAATGCAGTCAACCGATTGCAGTTCTTGATCTACACCAATACAGAAAAAGAAATGCCAAAGTGGCTGACTTGTATATGGTGGCTTTGGGAATCCCATGCTTTCCTTTTCCAAAAAGTCCCTTATAAAACGGCCAGAAGCATAGCACCAACCACGCACTACAAAAAACCTCCCCTAGCCCAGATCCATGCCCATCATAAGCTGGTTTATGTTGCATCTTTAACAAGCTCGCTACCAAAGTAGTCAAATGAACGAGCAAAATGGTTGTCCCTGGCACAAACATGGGTGACTCATCGAATGTGAACCGACCGACGTCATTATCATCACCATCATTAGAGGCTTGTTCTTTTTGTGTAACCTCAAAGACTGTCTCGGATAATCCTAAGAGCTTGAGAAGAATGCTAAGAAATCCAAATAACCATGCAGTCATTGTGGTTACTCTTGCCATTCTTTGGTTATTCCACCAAGCTCGCACCGACTGCCCAGCTCTCAAGTACTCGGAGATAGTGTATATATTGTGAGCTAGAAAGAGAGAAACTGGTAGATATAGAGCTGGTTCTTGGACCTATATATGTACAGACATTAATTTTTGGCTTTTATAAAGAACATAACATTATGGACGTGATTTAGAATAATTCATTGTAGTCATGAGATTCACATGAAAATCCTGATTACCATCTTGTCCAAATAGAGGAAAAGCAAGTTGAGAGAAAAAAGAAAATTGTATAGGTTAGAAATAATGACATGCAAGCTTGATATTTTATAAGTTTTTTTTTTCTTTAAAAAAAAAAAAACAGTGGAAAGGGCCCCCACTCGCTACGGCATATTCGAATTGAACCATAACCACTAAACTCGTGAGGATGTCACTGCAACCCTACCGAAGTTCCTTCATGCAAAGGCCATCAAGACTTTGGTTCACAATTTTTATTAAGACAAGCCGTTTTGAACCTGTACTGACCTCTAACAAGAGAGGAAAGAATGATCCCTTAACTTTTGCTAACTGGGCTACCGCCCTGGTGATAGCTTTATGTTCCTTGTTGGATGTAAGGTTTAGGGTTGCATGTTTTTATTTGAATCATTCAAAACCGCATGTAAGGGTTAAAACTGGAGGTTCTAGTTTTTGAATCTTACCTTGGGCAAGAAGTGGGAGTCTGCCATTATACAATAGGCAGAAAGGGAAGCATAGCATAACTCGAAGATGGAGCGTAGACCCCAAGTGAGGATCCACAGATACGCCAAACATTGCCTCCATTGGAGCTTTGCAAAAAAGGAGGCAAATATGGGACAACTTTTGCTAAATAGAACCTCAAGCAACCCGGTAGCCCACCTCTTTTGTTGGGTCATTGCAGCAGGGCCACTCAATGGGGCACAACCTAGAAAGGCAGGTGGGTTTGGAGTACAAGAGGCAGACCTCCAACCGTTCTTATGAATCATTAGCCCAGTATTGATGTCCTCTGCTGTAGATCCATAGATCCAACCCATCTGATACAGGATAACCACAAAATTGAAAGAAGACATGAAAAGGAAGTAGAAAAAACCTATTTGAAAGTCTGCTTATTCGTACAGCCAACATGTTTGACTATATATAGAAGTCTTCTATATTAGTTAGTATTAGTGTTTTAAAACTGATATAAATACAAATAAAATACATAAAAGTAAACCTATAAACTGACATAGTTTCATGTGATCTGTTATACTTACTTTAGGTTAAAAGTAATTTTACAATTTCACATATTATATTAAGCCACGTCAATTTATAGATTAATTTTGTATAATCTCTTTATAACTATTATGTTTATCTAAATATAATAGATTCCATAGCAAGTAATATACCGACTTAGGATTAGCTAGTAAGAATGAGTACGACCAAGAGTACAAGGGTGAAAAAAAAATCTCTTCATCGGCTTTGTGCACTTTGGTAGACATAATATTAATGCATACGACATATCTAATCTAACATTGGAATTACTGTTAAATTGCTTTAAGTTGCATGCTTACAGGGGATCCCCCAAAAAATTTAACTTACTGAGCTTTCAATTTGGGACCCTTTTATGTTTGCTAACTGACCTTTGTACCCCAGCTAGTGCCATACTCGTACCCACAACCGGCTATTTGGTATGCTGCCTCCACATAGCTCTGAAGATTAATGTATGGTTCATGCCCAGTTTTTCCTTTTAAAGCATCAACACCTGATTTGATCAACTCCTTTGAATTCCCAAATCCTGAAAACAAAGCCTCAGCCAATTTTCCTGTGAAAATGACAAGTTGAAAAACATTCATTTTATACAAAAGGAAAAAACTCATCAACTAAGGAAAGCATTTTTTTAGTTAAAAAAGGTACATGTTACTTCACTTACCATCAATTGAATCTACATTATCTGGGGATAAACCATAGATAATCTTCCTCCTGTGAAAACAACCTGTTCCACCATAAAATGGTCCTTGAATGCCGTCTATTCCTCTTGCCATATACTGTACATAATTAGCAAGATACAATCATTTCTCTCTCTCTATATATATATATATATATATATATGAAATATTGTAATTAAGAATGGAAGAAAAATAAAAGGAAAAAAAAGCTATCTTTTAAGTTCAAGATTTAAACTTAGACGCACCTCGAACAAAACTTCCAGCTGATTGCCATAAGGATCATCCTTTAGTCCATCGTAGAATCGTTGCGGGAACTGAACATATGCAATTTCTGATTCACTCTTGGAATCCAATAACACGCACATTGCATGCAGAACCACTTTTGGATTGTTCACAAACATATCGCAGTCTACGTTTAACATGTAGGGAGCGTTCGTCATCAATGCAGAGACTCTAGTCTATATATATATATATATATATATATATATATATATTTGACATAAACAGGAGCACAATAATTAAGAGTGTTAATTTATAGTCAATCAGAAAAACACGATGCAGTAATTTATAAATTCTTGGGGGAGTTTCAATTGAACTCCTTTTCATAAAAATAAAATTAAAATTAAAATTAAAATGTCTTACTAGAGCGTTCATGGCACCCGCTTTGTAATGATGTGAATGCTTAGGCTTCTTCTCCCTAGATATATAGACCAAATGGGGGAACCCATCTGGGAGGCAATCCTTATTCTCCCACAAAACCTGAAACAGGATTATCTAGGTAAGTCCTTTTGGAACTTAAAAAGGTAAATTATTAAATCCTGATCACACTCCCACAAATATACTTCCATCATAGATAATCTCAAACGAGTAAAATTGTTAGTTAATTTGTTACATACAATCCCTAGCTATTTGGAAATTGCTCATACAAGTCAAGGTAATTTTTTCTTTCAAACTTTTAAAATTAAAATAATATATATATATTTTTTATCTCATTTATAAAGAGCCTCCACATTCAATCTTCGAGTGGAGATTGCAAATAGAATTTCTCATCTCAAAGACATATATAGATGATGCAATAACAAGAATTATAACAATTAGGACTCATTTAGTCAATGAGATGATATGTTTTAAATGATAGTTCAAAGTTGAATAAAACTTTGTTAAAATATTATTTTAAAATTTGAAAAACTTTAATTGCTTATTATATTTGTATGAAAAAATTTTTAAAATTATAATAATGAGATAGAATGAGATAATATAATACATTTTCTATATCCAAACAAGACCTTGGTCGCCTCCCAACAAACGATTTCTATAGTACCATTAAACCGCCTATGTCTCTATCTAACATAGTCGGTTTAATGGAAGATAAAATGCCAATATTAATAAGATCATATTTATAGTGAAAATAACATAATGAGTATATTACTTCTTAAAGAAAGCTTAAAAGGGAACATAAAAAATGGCAAATTACCACCCACAATTTGCAATCACCTCAAAAGCTTGAGATAATTACTCTTGATAACAAAATAAAACATGAAAAAGTAAAAAAGAATTGACGGGTGACTACAGAAGTCATAGTTTTGAGCTCACGTATTTTAGACCGTAAAACCAGTTTGTGAGGCTTTTCCTTAAGATTATCATCTGAATTTACATGCTATGCAGCTATGGTGCACACCACCATGTCGAGACTTTCTTTAGAAAGTGACATAACCATCGGCTTTGCTCGCTCTCTCTCTCCGCTTTTTCTCTATCCAGAAAACCCCTCTCAGTCGCCAAAGTTTTTTCCCGTGTCCCAAGCTAGTAGTCAGCTTTCCCCTTTACCACTCCGTTTTTCAGTTTTTGCTATCTTTTTTCCAGAGTGCCGAGACAAGCCAATCTCTGGCTTTACATCATCCTCCAGTCAACACGCACCGCGTATTCCACATCTCCAGGCGCTGATCTACAAATTTGCGAAAGTTTTGCCGCTGTTTGCTCAGTGCGTTCGCCGCACACGTGGCTCTTGCCGACACACAGCCCCACCGGCATTAGAGGCCTTAGATCCTCCAATCATGACCTCTTATTCCTCTTTTGCAGTGGTGTGTGTCCTACACGCGCCGTCTCAACTAGTGTTAACTCTCCGCCAATGACTTGACTCTATTTCAAACTGTTTTCCTATGTTATTATTTTTCAAAATTGAGGATCAAGTAAAAATGGATATGAAAGTTCTCACAATCAGTCTAAACTAACACGATGCTACACACTCCACTGCTGCAGCTTCTAATTACAACTTTATAGTCTGTTCAACAAACTCTCTTAATCGTCGACAAACAATATTCCGTTTTAAGAAATGGTTGCGAGACATTAGTTTGACTCCGATCATCAATTTATTTTTCTTATCTTGTATTATATTATGTGTTAGTTTTTTGAAAATGATTATAGATTTCATTGAAATTTGTACCCTATAATACTTTAATTTTTTAATAGAATGCTAAACTTGTCTAAAAAGATTAAAAAAAAAAGTGAGAACGAGAAAGATCACTCGTGGGATTCCATCATAAATTGGTATGTCCCTACAGCATAATGAAAAGTTGAATTTACCTTAATAATAGTTGGATGGTTTTTACGTTCTACATTTGAGAATTCTGCAAAATCCCCTGTAAGATCACTTGGTCGAACAGAACTTTGGACCCCCACCTCGATTTTGTTGGAAAGCTGCTCATACTCATTCTACATGAGACGAAGACAAAAAGGCTTTCTTCAGACATTAATTATACATTATACTATAATTCAATTTGTATTCTATTAAATAAAATGTGACATATTTGTTATCATTAAATATATAATAAAAAAATATGTAATAAATGATCATTTAATTATAATAAATGTATCACATCTTATTAGTAAAATAATAATATAATGTATAAATTTTTCTTAATTTATAGAAGGAAATTAGTTAAGAGTACATATTCTAGCTCTCACAAGAATTAAATCCAGTTTGAATTTAAAATTTATTTCAATCTCATTTTATTACTATAATTTTTTAAAATTTTAGATAAAATATAAGAAATAATTACATTTTTAAAAATTTTAAAACTATAATAATATTAAAATATAAGGTTACATTTGGATAATAAGAAGTATTGAAAATTGTTATGAATAACAATAAAAAATAAGTTTAAAAAATAATATAATAAAATAAATAAAATAATAATAAAAAGTAAATAAAAAATAATAATACAATAATATATACAATAGTAAAATATTCTAAAAATAATTAACTCAAATCCTCCTGACGTAATTATTATTACCTTCATCATTTTCCATTCATGTTGGAACTCCTTTGTCATATCACTGAACGTTATAATAGGATCACTGGAAAAGTATCTAGAAGGAGCTCTAACTTGAATATCATACTTCCTACAAAAAGGTACCCAAAGTTGGGCAAACTTTGAGGCCTCGACAAGGGAATAGTAGGTAAGAGGAGAACAGCCATCATCGGAGACATAGCAAGCAAGCTTGTGAGCTGGGTAATCTACTGCCAACAAAGACAGCACTGTGTTTACAGTGATGATAGGAGGTTCCAGCACAGGGTCCGCTGTTGTCACAAACATGTCCACTGGGGGAAGCTCATCAGGTTCCCTATCAAGAATATCGTCATCATCAAAGTTATGCATTCCATAAAATGAGGCACAATCAATTATAATTATTACAATTAATATTCAGTTAAAAAATATATAAATTGATTTTTTTTATCAAATATCATTCACTCTTTTTATCATTTGTTTAAAGAAAAATTTTATAAACAGTTATTTTTGTGCCCTTTCAAAAATATGATTGGCCGTATCTAACTTATAATAAATATATTGGCCAATCAAATGAAAAATAGATAATAAAAAAAAAATAAGTAAAAATAACTGTACATAATTACCCTTGTTTGAAAGATCTTCTACATCTATATCTATATATTCCAACAAATTATTCAGCGAAACCATCATCTACAACAGATAGCAAGAATGGTATATATATATATATATATATATATAACAAGCGCAAGGAGTATATATATAGAGAGAGAGATGATGTTACCCTTGCAAGAGATGGTCCGGGTAAGTTTCGAATATGACACGATTCCACTTTATGTTGAGGACTAGAAACCAAACGAAGGTGAACCATGACTCACACAGAAAGGCAAGGAGCCAAGTGGGGCCTTGGTCTTTGAGGTGGAGGAGACGATAAGTAAGGAGAGAAAGGAGTAGGAAAAAGATGATGATATCCAAGCTTCTTTGCACAGTGTTTTTAAGAAGTGTTTTTTCATAGAAAGGGAGAGAGATGAGGGTCGCCATGGAGGATGAGTAGATATCAAGTCCCGCAGTGTGAATGGTTCAAACCTGCATTATTGTGTTAGGAAAATGCTAAATACCCCGGTGAAACGGGTCCCGTTGGATCCCGTTTTACCTTTTTATATTTATTTTTTAGTTTATTTTTTATATTATTTTTAAGTAAATATTTTTAAATAATATTATAATTTTTTTATATTTTTAAAAAATATTTTAAAATGTTACAAAAATCATATAAAAAATCATTTTTTTTTTACATTATTTTTTAATATTTTAAAATATTTTTTAAAAATATAAAAAAATCATAATATTATTTAAAAATATTTATTTAAAAATAATATAAATAAAAAACTAAAAAATAAAAATAAAAAAGTGAAACGGAAACCAACGGGACCCGTTTTACCGGGATGAATAGCATCACCCTATTGTGTCATTCTAATATGGAAAAGTGAGGGGAGTAGCCAACACTCAGCGCACTCCCCTCACATGAACAGTGCCGCACACTGTGCGCGACACTGTTCATGTGAGGGGAGTGCGCCGAGTGTGGCTGCTCCCCAGACCCCCTCTTCTAATATATAGAGGTGAGTTCGTAGTTTCCTCCATGGCATTGGCCTCTGGTGTTGCGTCTTCGGCACAGTAATTCAGTCTGTCAAAATCATATCGTCTAAAAACAGCCTATATAGCTTGCGTGGAACCATTTTGTCGACATGAGTACTTTGGTCATTTGATAAAAATTGGCTCTATTACCGTACATAAGAATCCTATTCCGATTTTGTTTTTATTTTATATATTTTAAAAAATTATAATATTATCTAAAAAAAAATTTGTTAAGTCTTGTTTAAATTGGAAGATGAGATAAGTTGAAATGAGTTTAATTTATTTTTTAATATTATTATTATTTTAAAATTTAAAAAAAATATATTAAAATTTATAAAATATATATTAAAATTTTAAAAAAATATATAAAAATTTATATTTTATATAAAAAATTATAAAATTATAAAAATAAAATAATAATAAATTAAAATGAATTAAACTCGGCTTTAAATACAAACTAGCCTTAATAATTGAATAAAACAAAATCGCTATCAATCGAGATCTCGGATCGGAATCCCATTATGCGTCCAGCATTTCTGTTTTCAAAAGCTCGGACCACATGTACGAGTAGACCATGCGAGTGGGCAGATCGAGGACAGAACTTGTCTTCGGGCCTATGGCTGCCAGCTAGCTTAATCTTCCTATCATTATTATTTTTTGAAAAAGATAGGCAGCAGTCTGATTACCGTGCAAGCTTTTATAAACAGTAATTTTACTGTTTACGTAAATAATAATTACTGTTTACGTGAAAGGCTTATACGACTGCTGCCAAGCAAATCTATTATTTTTTATTTTGTCTGTTTCCTGCAACTTGATTGACCTTGAGTTTAAATAATAAAAAATAAAGAGTTATTATTTATTTTTAAATATAAAAATTATTTTTGTTATGAAAAAATTTTTTAAAAAAGGAGGGCGTGAAATCTCTCATTCTTCTTATTTTGTTTTTTCTGTGTTTTCTTTTTTTATTTTTATTTTGTGAATGACCATCATGCTTGAATTCTCTATATATACATAAGAGCTTTAAATCATTTTATAAAAAATAAGTATTTAGATGTTTGAAGAATTAAGATTTGAATACTTGAAAAATAAATGAGTTTTAAATAATTTTTTTATAATATTTTTTTATTTTTAATTTTATAACATGTTATCAGCATAAGATTCTATTAATTTTAAAGTTAATAGTTTTCTATTTCAAATAGATTTTTTAATATATTATTTGTACTTTTTGAGATAAATATAAAAGATAATATTATTAAATATTATTTTATAAAATTCTATTTTTATTCTCATAATTATGTGAATATATTTATTAGACACATTTATTTTCGTAATTCATATATGTAGAAAATATCAAATCTTACAAAATTAAAATTTATTATTATTAACATTTCTAAAAAAGTTATTTATTCTGAATTCTTGATGAGATCTATTTGATATGATGAATTTGAGAGATACAATCAAATAAGAAAATCACGTGTCCTTACAGGACCGTGCTGTGTATCTCACGATGAAAAATCTTCTTACTTTGTGAAATGATTTAAGGGAGATATATGAGTACCAGAAGATGTAATTCTCCTAAAAACTTATTATGATTTATTGCACATGAAATTATAAGATTTTAAAAGTGGTAATGATTATAACTCTGCATTCTTTAAAATCAACTCAGTACTCAAATCGTGCAGTGAGAAAGTAACTAATGGTTATATGTTAAAGAAAATATATACTAATTTTCATGTCTCGAATGTGCTCATGCAGCAGCAATATCGAGAGTAAAAGTTTAATAAATATTCTGAACTTTTATTTTTTCTTCTAATAGTCGAGCTAAATAATAAGTTTTTATTAATAAATTAATAGTCACGTCCTACTGGTTCCACATCATTCGTTGAAATGAATGGCACTGAATTTACATTATTCCCAGAAGTAAACAGTACATCATTTCCAAAGAACCGAGGGCGTGGACGTAATAGAAAATTTTTATAGAAATGTAGGTCCTATAAGCGACAACACTAAAGAAGATAATAGTAGAAATACACCGTATCACTAAAAGTGATCCAACCCAGAAAATGGTAAAAGATCTCAAAATAATTTTTCATAAAAAAATAAATATATATGTCATAGATATGGTATGACTAGATATTAGTCACGGACATATTGTACGATCAAGCACTTAATTCACTTATACTAAACTTTTATATATTATAATAAAAAATTTTTAATATTTTATCATGTTTTGAAATAAAGAAAAGTCTCGTCTGAAGCACAACAAGAAATCGCTTGAAATAATAAAATTCTGTCTCAATTTGATCCTTATATAAATGAATATAACTAAAAGTTCAGAAAATTATCCATTTACAAAATGTTGCAAATCAATTACCGGATATATTTATTAACACTAAAGGTGTAATAAAATCATATACTCCTGCTATTAATGCTCCAGCAAGGATTGTAGTCCCTGAAAAAAAAGTTGTCAAGACAGCAATAGATGAGTCTAAGACATACCTAAAGCGTGGAAAACCTATTAATGCAAAAGATAAAATTTCTCGAATGAGAAAGATACAAAATGAATTTGGTATTCCTGAAAAACACATACCCATAATTCAAGCCACACGCATAGTTGATGCTCTTGAAGAAATCAAATCTTTTATCCCAAAATCTCTTGAAAATTGACCTCCTGAAAATGTATTCATGAAATATTTTCACTGAATAGGAACAGGTACCTGAAAATAATGAGATTTTGATACATTTCATGAGTACTGAAAAAATTATGAATAGAAATAAAACTGTTGTCGACAACATATTTTTATATAAAATGATCATTGACATTACCAGAAGTAACGAAAAAAGTGAGTTAAAAACTGTCAAAAAATGTCGACGTAGAAGTGATTGGCTAAAATAGAAAGCAGTTATTGAAGCTGAATTACACTCGCTAGCAAAGCGAGAGGTATTTGGACATGTTATCCAAACACCAAATGGTGTAATGCTTGTTAGAAATAAGTGGGTATTTCTATGAAAACAGAATCCAGATTTTCTGCAGAAATCTGAGATTGATTATGAGGAAACATATTTCCCGTTATGGATGCAATCACATTTTGATTTTTATATGAATATCAACCGCATATTCAATCCTTGATAGTTACAAAAGGATTGGATATGCGGTTGATAGATGTGGTCACTGCATATTTTATGGATCATTAGATCATGACATATATATAAAATTTTTTGAATAATATAAAATGTCTGAAGCATCTAATTCAAGTATATTTAGAAGTATGTACTCTATCAAGTTTCAAATATTTTTATATGAATTAAAACAATCCGAAAACATGTGGTATAATCGCCTCAACGAATATCTATTGAGAAAATTATTCGAGAATAATCTTATATGCCCACATGTTTGTATTAAGAAATCAGAATCCAGATTTGTAATTATTACGGTTTATTTTGATTATTCTAATATTGTTAGAACTCCTAAAAAGATCACATAAACTGCTATATTTTTAAAGAATAAATTTGAAAATGAAAGATCTTGTTATTCGAATGTTAGATGACTTACAAAAATTTGAGACTTTTAACCTCATCTTTCAAATTTATTTGCTCTTTAAAAATCAACATGTCATCCTTGTTTAAAGAATTAGGCAATAGAAATAAAGAGAAAAATAAGGATTTAAAATTCTTATTTTGTTACTTTAACTTTACAATCTTTTTGTTAGACTCTTGAACAAATCGTTTAAGTACAAAAATCCTCTCGTTAAGCTATTCAACCTCACGAGTTTTGGACTTCAACTGAGTGAAAAATTCGACAATGGATGATGAATATCGAATTTCGAGAGCCACTAGGTCATAAATAGCTTATTAATCTATTTATTAGTCAGATCACTCACTTGCTGTAATATGGCACATACGGAAGATGAAGGAACAACTTGTGACTGAGGTGAAAATACCTCATATCTTGATCGTGAGAGATACCGAAAGGAAATTGATGAGCCATTAAAAATTTGTTGAATAAAAATATAAATACAGATAAATTATAGATATGAGAAGAAAATTTGATACGAGCTAAATAAAGTTGAAAATGATTCTTATAGAGACAGAAATAAGAACAAAACAAATTATCATTTTTTTAAATCTCGCTTAATTAAGATTATAAGATATGTTGTATGCATATTTTTCAATAGTTATTTAGTTAAGCCAATGAGATTAATTGCAAACTATTCCTATTTTTCTCGTAAATGCTAAACATTTGTTGTTAGCTGATGTTGTTGATTTTGTATTTGAGTTTTCTCTCATTCCATCTCTTCTATTCGTGATTTCAGGTTACAAGAATATCAGTTTGTAAATTTCTTCAGCTCCTTATTTTCTTATCTAAACTTTTATTCTTTCTATCTTTAATTTTGTTTTTTATGGAATTCAGATATTTAATTGTTAAGATGATCAACCTCACTGACTTTCGTCAGTAGCATTCGAGACATGGTCGTAATAAAAGCAACATATTGAGCACTGAGGGTTCTTCATATTGCAACAATTTCAAAATTAGTTTTACCTGAGAGATGCATCTCTGCTCCTATCATGATGTTGACAACCTCAGGAGAGAAGATTAATGGTTGAGGTGTAAAAGGTTCTTAGTTCAAATCTAGAACATTAACAAAAGAATTTTTCTCAGCCATAATATTATTCTAGATGAATAACAATTGAATCAATGAGGAATGTGAAATCTTACGTAAGTATCCAATGGGTGAAAATGATCATCTTTAAACAGCAATCCAGAACTTTCAAATCTTCGCAAAGATCTCATTTGTCAATAATATCAAGCAGATTTGAATTTTCTTTCGCATCAAATTGATAAAATTAGGCCCCAAGCTTTATAACTTTTGTTGAATATTGATGGTTCTCAATGCTTCTTTTTGCCATGCATAAATATGTTCTCCGTAATAATGCCAAGATGAGAAATTTTAGATGAGAATATTAATATGTTTCCTCCGCATTATTTAGATAGAAATCATGTTTGTTTTTACTTAAAAAACTAACGTATATTTTTAGGGAAAACTTAAGTATTCCTGTAGGTCTCAGATTTCTATTAAATCTATTAAGTAAATATTATCCGTCATATTTTTAAATCACTCAGAGATCATTGCAATTCATGAATTAAGTCTAGAGTGTATTTGGCTGAAATCAGTGATTCAACTTATTCAAGAAAAATGTGGTCATCTTATGATCAATGATAGTCTACCAATATTGTACAAAGATAATACTATCTGTATTACTCAAATCAAAATATGATATATCAAAGATACGGTCAAGTGATAATCTGACAGATTTATTTACGAAAACATTACCAACTGTGACATTCAATAAAATTGTACAGAACATTGGAATGCGAAAACTTAAAAATCTATCGTGATACACTTTTCAATGGAGTAATTGTCTTGAAGACTTGTCCTGATTGTACTCTTTTCCTTCGTTAAGATTTTGTCCTATTGGATTTTTCATTGTAAAGTTTTAATGAGGTAATCTTAAAGTACCTGATGGCACATATGAATACTGTACTATTTTTCCTTGGTCCTTAATTTTTTTCCCATCAAATTCTTCCTTGACAAGATTTTAACAAGACATATTCTTTATAGATGGTCATTCAAGTGAGAGTGTCATGAAAAAAGTCAAAAAGGGAGAGCGTTAGGCCCCCCACCTTTTTAAATGACCATCGATACTCGAACTCTCTATATATATTAGAGTTTCAAATCATTTTGTAAGAAATGAGTATTCAGATGCTTGAGGAAATAAGATTCGAGTACTTAAAAAATAAATAAGTTTCAATCCTTTCATTTATAAAATCTTTTATAATATTTTTTCTTTTTAGCTTTATAATAATTTTTTTTTCATTTTTTTCATCTTATTTTTAAATAAATATGGTAAAAAGATTTTGATATGTATAAAAATATACACATTTAAAAAAAAAAATTGACCTACTCAATAAAATATTATATCTGAATTCGTCGTCTTTTCTTGTCACCTCATTGGATCTTTCTTTTTCTCTTTCTTTTCTTATTTTTATCTCTTTTGTGATTGATTAGGATACGTTTGAGTAGTAAAAATTGTTGAAAAGAATTATAAATTAAAAAAAAATTAATAATATAATATTGTATAGTAATAAAAAAATAAATAATAAAAATAATAATATATTTTAAAAATACCTAAAAATATCTTGTTTGCTAAACGTAAGCTAAAACCTACAGAGTATTCGACAACCAGACTAGCGCAAACGAAGCCGGCCGAAGTATGCTCCTGAAGCTTTGTATGTTAATAGCTCCTGATTTGGACACTTAAGAGTTTTTTTCTATTTATGTAAATAATAGTTAAATAATGATCCGTAATAATAAAATAGTTAAGAGTTAACATATTTTAATGAGTTTTGAAAAAACTTAAAACAAAAAAGAACAACGATACTGTTAAAAAATTATTTGATAATTTGTTAATATTCTTTTTGTTTTAAAGTTTGAATGTTTTTTATCATAATTTTTTAACAAAGACATTTGGTTTTATTTATTTTTATTTTTTATGACCAAACATTCATTCATTCGATTTTTAGTACAAACTATTTTGATCAATCCAAAGAGAATGATTAACATAAATAGAAACATGATTTTCCCATCACATAGAGATATTATCAACATTAATATTCCAAGCATAATGAACTAATCTATGTGCTACGTCATTTTCCATGCGACGTACATGTTGGATCTCAAAGTCCTAATTAAAATGCTGCAGCAAACTCTTCGTTTCCTTAATAAGATTACTATCTACTGAGAAGGAATCTTGATCATCTTTCAACTCTTGAACCATCATCATGAGTTGCTTTCAACAATAATTTTTCAGAAACCCAAATGGACAAAAAGCTATAATCCTCAAAGTAAAACCAGCAACTCAAAGGTACCAAGATCCTCTACCTCATTTTCCATCTTCCTAGCAATCATCACCAACTTTCCTTTGTCGTTTTGAAGTACCACACCCACACCAGTTTTTTTCAAATTGAAAATATGGCTCCATCAAGATTCAACTTAAGAAAACCCCTTAGAGGAATTTCCAACATCACATTCTTTTATCTATCTGGGTTGAGGAGTTCTTGACATTATTATAAAAAGATTTATGCAAAGACAAAGTGTGAATATTAGGTGTCAATTATTTACATTTATTATATTTTATCTCTGATCAATTTGTGTGTGCAGTTAATAAATCCTACAGCAAGTGATACGGTGACGTTTGGTTCAGTAAAGGGCTGTGGTATCACGTGACCTTGAGCTGGGCAGAGGAGCATGATATGGAGCTGGGCAGAGGAGGCTTAATCTCAGCCACTGATATTACACGTGTCAACATCTTTCATTGTATATATATATGATATTAACTAGCTGAGTGAGCCAGAGGGAGATAGGGTTTTGTTGTGATCTGCCGACAGAGGGTTCCAGAGAGATCGTGAGAAAGGGAGATTGAGAGCTAGGGCATTATCGAGTGAGAGAAAGCCATCTTGATGGCTTGGGTTTAGATCGATACTGGTTTGATCTTGTAAGAGAAACGTTGGCTTTGGAAGATTCATCAATAAAGTGATTCTCTGAGGCTGTTCCTGCCGTGGATGTAGGCCATTAGGGCCGAACCACGTAAATCGTGTGTTATCTCTTGATCCTTCTATTTCCTTTTATTTCTTGTTGATTTACTTGTATATTTACTGTTCTTGTTTCTGCATCTCAGTTTTCTTTACATTCTTTAACCGAATCTTGACATTTGATATTTGCTCTGAGTTTTATCAAAGACTCAGAGGGGTTTATTCATAACAACTGGTATCAGAGCTCCGGCTCGATGGGGACCACTAGATTCGATGTAGAGAAGTTCACGGGGGAAAACGATTTTGGGTTATGGAGGATAAAGATGAGAGCTCTGTTAGTCCAACAAGGCTTACAGGATGCTCTCATCTCTGGGAAAAATGACTCTTCCTCGAAAGAAGAAGGGAAGGTGGAGGTCCAAAGGGACATCCTCCAAAAGGCCCATAGTGTTCTGATACTGTCTTTAGGGGATAAAGTGCTGAGAGAAGTCGCAAGTGAGGAGACAGCGGCTGGTATCTGGTTAAGACTGGAACACCTTTACATGACAAAGTCCTTAGCAAACAGGCTCTATAAGAAAACTAGGTTATACACATTCAAGATGACTCCTGGTACCTCAATAGGAGAACATCTGGACACTTTTAATAAAATAATATTAGACCTAAATAATATAGACATTAAGGTGGAGGATGAGGATCAGGCAATCCTCTTGCTGAGTTCCTTGGACCCCTCATACCAGAACCTTAAGGAGACTATGATGTATGGTAGGGATACCTTATCCCTAGATGAAGTGCAGGCTGTTCTTCATGCTAGGGAATTACAAAATCAAGAAGATACCAAACAAGAACATGGTGAGGGCTTGTCAGTTAGGGGAAGACCAGAAAAGAGAAACAAGAAAGGAAAATCAGAGAATAAAAGGGGAAGGTCTAAGTCCAAAGGAAAACACCTAAAATGTTTTCTTTGTCACAAAGAAGGACACTTCAAAAGGGACTGTCCTGACAAGAAAACACAAACAGGGAATAAAACCAAAGAGGAGGGGGATGTGGCTGTAGTGTTAGATGGGTATGACAGTGCTGAGGTACTAAATGTATCTGAGGTAGATTCTGGAAAGGAGTGGATCCTAGATTCTGGATGCTCCTTCCATATGTGTCCTATTAGAGGCTGGTTTGAAACCTTTTCTGTTCTGGATGGTGGACATGTGATCCTAGGGAATAATAAATCTTGTAAAATACTGGGAATTGGAAGCATAAGGCTAACTCTTCATGATGGGATGGAGAGACTCTTGAGGGAGGTCAGGTATATACCTGACCTAAAGAGGAATCTGATTTCTCTTGGCATGCTTGATGTCTCTGGCCACTCATTTAAATCAGAGGCAGGGGTCCTTAGGGTCACAAAAGGTTCACTTACAGTCATGAAAGGGGTGATAAAGAATGGCCTGTATACCTTGGTTGGAAAAACCACTGTTGGGGAAGCATCCCCTATACAGAATGAAACTGAGGACAAAACTGTGCTGTGGCACAGGAGACTAGGACATGTGAGTCAAAGAGGACTTTTAGAACTACACAAACAGGACTTACTGAAAGATGTGAGTCTGGACAACTTACCTTTCTGTGAAGACTGTGTTTATGGAAAGGCTAAGAGGGTGAGCTTTAAAAGGGCAACCCATACATCTACTCAGACTCTTGACTATGCACATTCTGACCTTTGGGGACCCTCTAGAGTAACTTCCCATGGTGGAGGGAATTATTTCCTCTCCATCATAGATGATTACTCTAGAAAGGTATGGGTTTACATCCTTAAGCATAAAAATGACACATTTGGAAAGTTTAAGGAATGGAAATCATTGGTAGAGAATCAGGTAGGCAGAAAACTGAAAACTCTCAGGACTGACAATGGGTTAGAGTTTCTGTCAACTGAGTTTAATAACTTCTGTAAGGAGGAAGGAATCTTGAGACATAAAACTGTGAGGGAAACCCCTCAACAAAATGGTCTTGCTGAAAGAATGAATAGGACCATTTTAGAGAGGGTAAGATGCATGCTGTCTAATGCAGGGTTGTCTAAACTTTTTTGGGCAGAAGCTGTTAGCACAGCTGCCCATTTAATAAACAGGTGCCCATCTTCAGCTATAAATTTTAAAACACCACAAGAAATGTGGACTGGAAAACCACCTAGGTATGATTATCTTAGAGTCTTTGGGTGTACTGCCTATGCACATTCAAAGACTGATAAATTAGATCCCAGGGCACTTAAATGTATCTTTGTGGGTTATCCTGAAGGGGTTAAAGGGTATAAGCTGTGGGTGGATGAACCTGGGAGGCAAAAATGTATTATCAGCAGGGATGTGATTTTCAATGAATCCCAAATGGCTCGAAGACAGAAGGAAGGGACAGAACTCATACCCTGTAGTACTAAGGGGGAAGTACAAGTTGAGGTGGAGGATGGAAATTCCTCAACTGAACCTAGGGCTGGAAAATATAGTAGTTCTGATGACATTATATCAGATGTAACAGACCAAACTGCATCTGACTCTTACAATTTGGTAAGGGACAGAAAGAAAAGAACAATAAAACCACCTCTTAGGTATGGTCAAGCTGAGCTTACAGCCTTTGCACTGACCATTGCTGATGAGGTTGTGTATCAAGAACCAAGGACCTATAAAGAGGCCATAGCTAGCAAGGATGCCACTAAGTGGACACTTGCTATGCAGGAGGAGATGGAGTCCCTAAATAAGAATAAAACTTGGGTTCTTGTTACTAAACCAGAGAGGGTTAAGTTAGTAGGATCCAAGTGGATCTTCAAGAGAAAGGAAGGCATACCAAGGGTAGAAGGTGCTAGGTTTAAGGCAAGACTAGTGGCAAAAGGCTTCACTCAAAGAGAGGGAATAGATTACAATGAAATATTCTCTCCTGTAGTGAAGCACAGTTCTATTAGACTGCTTCTGTCTTTCACAGCATTTCAGGATCTACACTTAGAACAACTAGATGTAAAAACTGCTTTCTTGCATGGAGAATTAGAAGAGACTATTTACATGCAACCTCCTGAAGGATTTCCAAAAGACATTAACTCAAATCAAGTATGCTTGCTTAAAAAATCTTTATATGGATTAAAACAGTCTCCTAGACAATGGTATAAGAGATTTGATACATGCATGCTTGAAAATGATTTTAAAAGGAGCTGTTATGACAGCTGTGTTTACTATAAGGAAGTTAATGGTATAATAATATATCTTCTACTGTATGTAGATGATATGTTAGTTGCTTGTAAAGATTTAACTCTGATTAAGAAGATTAAGTGTATGTTAAAATCTGAATTTGAGATGAAAGACCTAGGACCTGCAAGCAGAATATTAGGGATGGATATTATTAGGGATAGAACAGAGAAATGTTTGTATTTATCCCAAGAAAACTATATCTCTAAATTTCTCAAACGTTTTGGTATGGAACATGTTAAGTCTGTTAGTACACCTCTAGGTCAACATGTGAAACTGTCCATAAACCAGGCCCCTGGAACAGAAACTGAAATAGAGTTTATGAAACAAATTCCTTATGCTAGCATGGTGGGTAGTATAATGTATGCAATGGTATGCACTAGACCAGATCTCACCCATGCTGTTAGTGTTGTCAGCAGGTTTATGAGCAATCCTGGTAAGGCACACTGGCATGCCATTAAATGGCTATTAAGATACATTTCTGGAACTACTAAATTGGGTCTGGTATATGGGAAAAATGTTAAGGAAGGATGTGAGTTAGAAGGATTTGTAGATGCAGACTATGCTGGTAATGTAGATACCAGGAAATCATTAACAGGTTTTGTATTTACTGCTTATGGGGGGGCCATTAGCTGGAAGTCTAATCAGCAAGCTGTTGTGGCTAAGCACATAGATGTTAGGCTCCATTTTATAAGGGATGTAATTGAGTCTAGGGTAGTTGGTGTGGAGAAAATTCCAACTGAAGAAAATCCTTCAGACATGATGACCAAATCCCTGCCCTTAACAAAGTTCAGACACTGTCTGGACTTGATTAATATGAAATCTGTTGGGAGTCCCTAGTAGAGGGACATTGCAGGAACAGCCAAGAGGAGAATAGGATAGAGTAGATGAAAAATTATTGACAAGGTGGAGAAATGTGAATATTAGGTGTCAATTATTTACATTTATTATATTTTATCTCTGATCAATTTGTGTGTGCAGTTAATAAATCCTACAGCAAGTGATACGGTGACGTTTGGTTCAGTAAAGGGCTGTGGTATCACGTGACCTTGAGCTGGGCAGAGGAGCGTGATATGGAGCTGGGCAGAGGAGGCTTAATCTCAGCCACTGATATTACACGTGTCAACATCTTTCATTGTATATATATATGATATTAACTAGCTGAGTGAGCCAGAGGGAGATAGGGTTTTGTTGTGATCTGCCGACAGAGGGTTCCAGAGAGATCGTGAGAAAGGGAGATTGAGAGCTAGGGCATTATCGAGTGAGAGAAAGCCATCTTGATGGCTTGGGTTTAGATCGATACTGGTTTGATCTTGTAAGAGAAACGTTGGCTTTGGAAGATTCATCAATAAAGTGATTCTCTGAGGCTGTTCCTGCCGTGGATGTAGGCCATTAGGGCCGAACCACGTAAATCGTGTGTTATCTCTTGATCCTTCTATTTCCTTTTATTTCTTGTTGATTTACTTGTATATTTACTGTTCTTGTTTCTGCATCTCAGTTTTCTTTACATTCTTTAACCGAATCTTGACATTTGATATTTGCTCTGAGTTTTATCAAAGACTCAGAGGGGTTTATTCATAACACAAAGCATAATTATTATGGTTTATAACCTGACTTGGTTCAATTAAAAATTTTTCCATTTGCATCTTATTATGCCTGAGCCATAATCCCCAAGTTATTAGAAAAAATGTAGTGAAGTCTGAATTGGTTCCTTTAGCCATAACACATGTAATCACATCCACAAAGTCTATATTTGAAGTCAACTGCCACATAATAGGTACATGATAAAAAAAACATATGCATCATTTTCTAAAAAGTCTTATTAAAAATTGGTGAGAATGCCTCATATAAAACTTAGGACAATCTCTTTCTTAGACAATGTGGGATTTACTTTACTCTCCCTCACTTGTGGACTGATCTTTGTCTTGCTTCTACAAGTGGACCTCATTAAATCAATGGGTGGAGCACATTGCTGGAAGGTTTAACTCTGATACCATAAAAAAATCATAGGCCTAACTCATCTCTTAAAGCCGATTCTTCAAGAGAGGATTACTCTTTTCTTATAAACATTTCCAAGATCTTATCCAGAGAGATTATTCCTCAATACCCTCCCTCACGTGTGGGCCAATATTATTTTTTGTCTTTGTCACGGAGTAAGTAGTGTGGGCTTATAGTCATCCTATGACAGACTCTGATACTATGAAATAATTCATGCACCATTTTCTAAAAGACCTTATTAGGAAGGTGAGAGGATACCTTATATAAATTTCAGAACAATCTCCCTTTCAGACAAAGTGAGATTTCCTTTACATAATTCTTCCGAATCTCGGAATGAAGTATAAGAAACTAAGGCATGATAGGCTTGCATCTTCTAAAGCATTTTTCAGAATTTTCTTTTGTACTGCTCGAGCTTTCTCCATGACTGATGTTGCTTTGATCTTGAATTAGCTGATAAGTACTTTTAACACTAAATTGCTACTTTTTTCTTGTGTCCATATCTATTTATTTCCATAAAGATTTGATTACAACCTTATTTTTAGAATATCAACAGCCACTATTAGATTAAAGAAAGCTCTAATATGCTCCACCTCCACACATTGGTCTCTTGATCAATGAGAGTGTCCACTGTCTCTTCCACATAAGTACCTTCCATTAATATCATTTCATGCACCAAAGCCTTATGATCATGAATTTATGCATTTGTCCATATAGTAATGCTTTCCCCCATCCCTACTCTCTATTTGCAACCATCCATCAACCATTTTTAGGCTTCCCATATCCCTCTCCATGCATAAGAGGGATTTGGTCCTAGCCTAGACTAAAAAAATAAAAAATAAAAAATATCCCTTTTGGGAAATATCTTGCTTTAAAAATTCTGTGTAATAAGGTATCCTCAGTTTGCGAAATCCTCCATCTTTACTTAGCCAATAAAGCCATATTAAAAACTTTTAAATCTTTGAAGTCTATTTCTCCTCTAAACTTAGACGGGCACATATGATCCCAACTCCAACGTAGTTTTTTCTCATTATTTTTCTACCCCCATTAGAACCTTGCCATTATCCTTTCCAAATCCTTATAAAAACTAGCTAGAATTTTAAAGCAATTCATAGCATATGTGGATATGAATAAAGCAATAGCTTTAAGAAGCATTTCTCTTCCACCTTATTAAAGCAAATATTCCTTGTAACTATGTAATTTACTCCAAACTCTATTCTTAATCTCAACAAAAGTCCTTGATTTTGACCTAAAGATCTAACACCCTACAAACTCAAAAGCTCCCTTTGACTGCCCTCTTCCACATTTCTAGAAAAGACCATAGCAGTCTATTTATTGTTAATTTTTTTACCAGAAGCTAACCATATTTTTCCAGTATAATCTGAATGTCACTACAACAATATTTTCCATTGCCAGCAAATTAATTTTAACGCTAAAGCCCATAAAAACCGCCTGAATACATTCCTCTCAACAATTATTCATCCGTCGCACAATGGACGCCATTGAATTGTCTGATTTAGACAAAATCAGCTACTTCAGAAATTAGCCATGAATAACATAACAAATCCGGCCAATTAAGTGGATGGAAATTACACATACTTCTCGCCGTAATATCTTACAATTGTTAATAACTATAGTTGGGAAAGTATTATTCTTGTTGATACCTTCCGTTGCTTTAACTCCAAATAAGTCGCTGCACATGAGATGGTATTCCTGTCTAAACAATCGATTTTATCGACGTTAATTACTCTAATATCATTTGTGTGTTAGATTTTACAGCGAATGAGTGGAATAAGCTGCAAGCTATATATACACAACATGCAATAGCAACGAATTAGCATTTTATTCCAGCGATTGTCACCTTACAATTGTCTGAATCCATTAATTACAACGAATTCATGGCCTCTGTTCCATCAAATTTATTTTATCTGTGAATATTTTTTTTTTTTGCTTATTATAATTATTTTTTCGGTTTTCAGGTATGAACATGCATGGTTCAATTTAATTGTAATTGTGACTTGTATGTTCACCAAACTTGCCCAGATTGATACCCAATTCACACCTTCATTGTGAAACAATTTCTTACCGCATAAATATTATAAAATACTTGAGCTATAATCAACCTGATATCAATTCAACAATTGCACATTTGTAGCACCTAAATATCCTTGTGTGTGCATTCAAATTCTGAAACTCACCAATTGCATGCGTAGAGATCATACCAGTAGCAATTATAGACTAGATTAGTATTTGAAAATACCCATATCATTGAAATAGATCTCACAACTAAGTTGGAATTCTACCCATTTTTTGCTACATCTCATATAATACATGTTGCTACACAGACATCAATTTGCCATGCAAAATAGCCATTCATTCATCAGTTACTGCAACATTAAGTTAGAATACCTGGATAACACTTTGCAAAATTTGGCTGGTTTGGGGCATAACTGCCCAACCTGAGAGATTACAATCCATCACCATAATTAAAATAATTACTGGAGTACAAGCCACTATATATACAATGGTGCATTCATGTAATTCATTGTTTTGGAAGAGAGGAGAGACTGATTTCTTACACATTGTCTCCTAACTAAAGTAAGTATGTTCAGGTACAAAGTTGAACTGGCCCATGGAGATTCAATCTGAAAGACAAGAATAGCAGTCCTACTCGCTATGTTGACTCCATACATTTTCCCCAGGAGTAGATAGAATTTCTGTTATGACAATATAACAGAAATTATACATGGGCTAACCTGCACTACCCCATAATCTGGAAATATTAACTTCAACCACCTGCATTCCAATAGAGCAGTATTTAACATCAGTAACAGGATACTACATCAGCCAATTAATTTTTATAAATGCTAGATGAGTCATTCAATTTCAGCCTTTAAATTATCAAAATTTTTATATACATATACAAGTATAAACTACCTGAACTATACGTGTCTTCCTACTCACTAGCCAGTAAATCCAAGGGAGAGTGCAATCCTGGTTGTATATTGCTAATTAGCGGCTGTCTCCAATCCTTCCCCTTGTATTTGCCAAAAACTACAAGGGGGAAGTTACATGGTATGCCAATATCATGTAACCTATGTTCTAACAATTATATATACACTAAATTCTGTTATATTTAAATATAGTAGTATGACAGTTTAAAACTTCCCCAGAAAGTCTTCCTCTATGATGTCCAAATCATAGTAGCAGCCTTGTTCATGTACTATGCTATTTTTAGAAAAGCCCATTGTATATGTATATACTACTGTACCTAATGGCATCTATGGTGTGGTTTTGTGTTCCTCTTAGTTTACATAATGGTTAAAGACACAAAAGGTACTATGTATATATATTGCCAATATTCCAAGCTGCATGCTTCAGTTATTCACTGGAAATTCATTATCCATGCCTCCAACACATGTTGGCTGCACTTTTGGTGGAATTTCAAAATGAACTTATTTTGATCCTTACCCACATTTTCAATATCTTGCAGCTGAATTTATGTACTAGACACTTAGTTTAAAAAAAACTGAGTGCCTTCACTACTTTTTGTTGTCACTTAAAAGTGCATGGTTATGGTACATATATACAAACATCATTGTGTGTTTTTACATACTAATGCTTGGCACCCTATTCCTGTGAATCTAGTTATCACATTTCTGACATGTATTTTAAAATAACTCCAATGTAATTTTTTTTACTACAATGCAAGGCATTTTTGCATTTTTAACGTTTACACAATTAGTTTGCATTTTATTATGCACCTAGGCCAGTAAAATTTCCCTAAAACTAACACTTTAATTAATTGGATGCATAAATGTAACCATGAGCATTATGCAATTGAACCAAGCAAAAATGTAATCTGCAAACCTTTTAACCTGAAGCATAGACAATCCCACATGAAAGCATGGTCACTTACAATCGCTGGTCATTGAGTGCTAGGTGAGGAAGTACTCCATATTAAACCTGATGTACCTGCATACCAAGAATCTTGTCAGTGTCTCATGTGTGTAGCTTCAGCTGTGTGATAGTAAATATAGAAAGAACAACACTTACACCAAATCTAGGTTTCGTTTTTCTTCTACAAATACCTTCCACATATATATAACCCATGTTGTTTCCCCCTACTAGTAGTCAGGCAGCCCGAAACCATCAACTCTTTTTATCCAATCACATCAACTACAAAAGATCCAGCCATGAGCCAATCTTTCAACACCTACCCTTTTAGCTTCCAGCAAAACAGAGGTTTATGCAGCTCCTAAGTCATGCAGACATATAAATGGAGTGGATGCATATATCAATATATATATATATATATATATATAGTCTCCCAACCCCCTCTCCTTTCCCAAAAATATGCACTATGCATTACACTTTTAACTACCCAAAAAGTAGACAAAAAATTCCACATTCATTTTTTGCATGCAGCTCGGGGGTCACTGCATCCCCTGAGCATAGCCTCCCATAGGCATGATCTGAAACTGTGCCATGAAACTCCTCAACACATTTTCAGTTTCCTTTTGTTTCTCCACACAAGTACGCAATTCTTCCATCACACGGTCTAGTTGAGTCTTATAGCCCTCCGCATATTTCTTATGTCTTTCTACTAACATTGCATACTCTTTCTCTCGTTCACGATCCTTTTCTCTTGAAGGCATGGGTATCACCATCTCTCCAAGGCCTCGTGCGTATCCTGGTCTATCACCGAGGACCTCCCTAAACACAGCATCAGCTACCTCCTCAGTACGATTCTCAGGGGCTATCTCATCCATCCTTCTGGTCATCTTCGTCTACACATATCAACAAGTGATTAATTTATCTAGTAACTAACAATACATGCAGTTGATATATGTCAGTTTGGCATGCAATCTCTATGTTCCTATCTGTGTTGGAATGTGTGAGCATACTTACATGAAGCTCTTCAGTGGCATCTGTGACAAACTTATTCTTATTCTTAGACCAGTGAACAGCCTTGTAGAAGTCCACCTTGTTTCCTCCTCTAGCTCACTATTATCCATTGGAATTACACATGATACAAGTGCAGATCAACATTTCATATTTCAATAACAAGAATAAAAAAATATCAGTGTCTCAACTAATCTTCAGTGAAGTCAAAGGATAGATAGCCACAAGTCTTTCCCCTAGTAGGATGCATGCTTATATGCTTTTTGTAATGTCATGGTAACAAAAGTTGAACATGTGTATGCTACTTCAAGTAGGCAAGACTTCATTTTTATTTTTTATTTTGTGTAAACCCATATAAGGTTACACTTAAAACAGTTTCGATTTTCCCAATCATAAATGGCAGGGCAGGCATTGTTATGAAATATAAAATATCCCTACCTATATTGAAATGCAAGTCCAATTGCTCTACTCACAATCTGGAAATTCAGTTAATTACCAACTACATATCAGCATGATAACAGCTAATAGCATGCTAAACTTTAATGCAAGGAATTATAATCTGCCAGTGAATCCTACAACTGGACAGCTACTTTGAAGTTTTATATCTTCCACTAATATGATGTTCTTTTTGTATGTGTGTCTAATAATACATCGCCCTATTGAATGGTATATCCAATATATGCACAAGGTCATTCCTAACCCAAAAATTAAGTGAACCGGTTACAATTATATAATTAGATTTTTCTAAATATGGCTGGTATCGTAGTGAAAGAAATATTATTCCGTACTATTATGGCAGATTGAACACTTCATAACTATTCCAATGAAACCCAATGAAATAGGTCTTGGCTGCAACAAAGTCATAAATTGCCAGGACGATCACCACAAATAATTCATAATGCTACTGCAATATTTTGCAATTCTATCCCTTTCATGTTAAGGCAGCAACTTACATTGTCTCTTACCAATATCATCAATAAAAACACAGTATTATATGTGTTTAAAAATAAGAGCAGCAAAATTGAAATATTATGTTTAATGCCTACAACACACACATCTTAAAAATATGTCAACCGAAGCTGTGATACATACCTGTTCCTCTAGGTGACGCACAAATGATTTTCGACCTGCGGTGTGATTGACCTTCAGCTTTTTACGATTCTCCTTATTTATGCGCGAGATTTTCTACAATCATGAGAACAAAACGTCTTGTAATTGTCAAATATATAATCATCTTGAATAATCTATAATTTGTCTACAACATTATAGTAAAAGGTGTTACATACAGCCCATCTATATACCTTGAATTCCTCACTTTCCCATCGGCCACATAGCTTAACCCATACTAGGGGGGGGACCAAGCTTGGCCCACTAGCCAATGCCTCATCATGGCTTGTATATGACAAATATATCTTGTGTAGCTCATGATGGAAGGCATTGAATCTCTTACGTAGTTGCTTCCAAACAGCCAATCGATGATTCTTTAGATCCCAATCTAATTCGAAATCCTCCTACAAAAAGGAAAAAAAACCAACGTTAATAAATTGCATGCATAAACATTATAATGACAAATTGGTCTTTAATTACTTAAATATCTTACTTTGACCCTATCAATCAACTCATCCTTCATGGACTTAGGTACGTCTGTCCACCTTGCGTAGCTCATGTCCCCGTGATGTTTCATAATCCACGTTGTTCGTGTCGTAAACATGGAGGCGTACTCACAGCAAGGGGCAGTTTCGCCATCATTTATTCTCAAAGGGATTTTACCGTGCCTCCTCAATTTCTCGAACTCAGTGCACTTAGCAGGTCCACGCCCACGCTTTTGTTGTGTAGTGTTTGTTATGGGTGAGACTATTGCACCGTCCGCTAAAGCATTAAGAATTTTGCAATTATCCATTAATAACATTAACAAAGTCAAATAGGTAAGAAGACCAATGATGGATCAATAAATCTAAGGTGCATGTGAAAAGAATATCCATATCGATAAACAAACATCAATAGTGCTTACCAATATTTCCCCTAGTAGAGTCAGAATCCGCTATTGGATTGGAGCTAGGAGCGTCTATTTCTACGCTTGGTCGCTGTGTTGACGCATTGAAGCTCTCGCCCTGACCATCACGCTAACTCCATCGCCAAATAGGGACACTATTTGAGTCAGGTTCAGGTATCGAATTGGTGCTAAGAGCATCTATTTCTACGCTTGGTAGCAGTGTTGACTCATCGAAGTTCTCGCCCTGACCATTACGCTAACTCCATCGCCAAATAGGGATACCATTAGAGTCGGGTTCAGGTATTGGATTGGCGATGAGAGTATTTAACAAAGCACTCGGTGTATGTGTTGCCCAATCAAACCTTTTGCCTTGCCCCTCATATTGACCCCATTGACAAATTTTGTCCATATTAGAGTCGGCTTCCAATGTAGGAATATAGCAGGGAGTGTTTAAGTCTACTCTTGGTGGATGTACAGATGAATTGTACCTCTCGTCTTGACCCTAGTGGTGAATCCATCGCCAATAAATGTCCCTACTAGAGTATGCTTCGGGTATTGGATTGCCGCTAGGAGTATTTATTTCTACGCGCAGTTGCTGTGTTGCCTTCTCAGGACTCCTATCTTCATCCTCTTCGTCACTCCATCGGTGAAGCCGTGGAGGCCCTGGACGACGTAGTGCTCTACGAGGTGCAAATCGCCTTTTAAATTGTCGAACTCTTCCCTTTAGTCGGCCACTTTGTTCCATTTGTTTATCCTTCATTTTCCTCCAAAAATTAGTAGACAAAGAAGTCAATAAATTTATGAACCTGTTTAGTCGCATAAGCCCATATTTCAAATTGTGACTAGGAAGCAAGTAATATATCAAAATGTCTAAGCAAGTAATATATCCTACTTTAGTGCAGCCAATTGTCACCACCTGGATTTTTCTAGAGAATTCTACCACCTTCTAGAGTTGTATAGTAAACCCTTGAATGGTTCTTTTCCTTAAGATTGTGACGCTTGTCACAATCCTAGCCATACTTCTAGAAGTAATCTAGAATGTTCCTAGCCCTTAAGATTGTGACACTTGTCACAATCCTAACCATTCTTTGTACCAAGAGTTCCCTATAAATAGAGGGGCTCTCATTTGTGTAATTCACCAAACAATAAGAGTAACAAGTTCTCTAGAGCTTCTCTCTCTACTCTCTCCCTCTCTCTCTAGAGTTGTTCTCTCTTGTCTTGAGTCGCTTAGAAGGCTTACTTGGGAGCTTTGTCCGGGACAAAACCTCCTAAGGCCGCACGGGACGTGTGAAGAATTTCTAAGTCCGTGACAGTTGGTATCAGAGCCTCGAGCTTGGGATGGCGGAACCAAGTGTGGTCACCATAGAGAACCAGGAGCCACGCAAGAGCAAGAGGTCGAAGGAGTCGACCCTGTCCGTGGAGTCTCGCCTCGATAGCATCGAGAAGACCATGGCCAAGATACTGGCCAAGATGGAGGAATGGGATCAGTCTCACAGGGAGGTGAGCACCCTTGACAACACCGTGACCAGGGTGGAGGTGGCTGTGGCGGATGTCAAGGACCGTCTTGACATCATGGAGCAAAGCATGGAAGAGCTAGGATTGGAGGACCAATCCAAATCGCTCAAGGAATCCATTCTGAGCACCATCAACCCCACCCTCGAAGCACAGCGTGTTGAGAACGTTGCCTTCCAAGACCGGGTCTTGGGGCAACTAGCACAACTCCAGGAGCGAATGGAGGAACACCGCGTCGGTCTGGAGGAGACCAGGGCGGACTGGGCCATATGCAAGCGAGCTGTGGCCAATGGGGGCACCATCGGAGGAGGAATGGTGGCTACCCCATGGGTGGATACACCCAAACCGAAGGAGTTCGATGGCAAGCGGGATGCCAAGGAACTCGACAACTACCTGTGGCATATGGAACGCTACTTCGAAGCGTTGAACATGCTAGACGAGCATGTCAAGGTACGTACTGCTTCTCTCTATCTTACTAATCTTGCTGGTACTTGGTGGCGTCGTAAGCATAGTGAAATAGAGAAGGGTACTTGTACCATCAACTCATGGGAGGAGTTCAAGCGTGAACTCAAGAGGCAGTTCTACCCCGAGAACGTGGCCCTCTATGCACGGAAGAAAATGAAGGAGTTGAAGCACACTTCTTCAATCAGAGAGTATGTTGAGGAGTTCTCCGCTCTCATGCTTCAAATCACGAACATGAGCGAGGAAGATCTTCTCTTCAACTTCATCGATGGCCTCAAGTCATGGGTGGCTCAAGAGCTCAAACGTCGTGGGGTCAAAGACATCTCCACCGCCTTAACCGTAGCCGAAACCTTGGAAGAGTTTGAGTATCACAGGAGTGATAACTCTTCAAAGCCCGAGTCTTCTAAGGATAACTACAACCAAGGTGGGGGAGCAAATGGGTCCAAACCCCCACAACACAAAGAGCGTGGAGACAGACCTTCGACATCGAGGGAAGGTAGGAAAGAGCACCATTCCAGAGACAAGAAGCCAAAGGATGCTTGCTTCCTTTGTGACGGACCACATTGGGCTAGAGATTGTCCCAAGAGGAAGGCTCTCAATGCCATGCTCAAGGAAAAAGAAGTTGAAGAGAAGTCGCATATGGGGTGCTTGCAACTTCTCAACTCACTAAAGGCAAACACCAAGCTAACCACCAAGGATAGATCCTTAATGTTTGTAGAGGTGTTCGTCAATGGGAAGAAGACCCATGCCCTGGTCGACTCGGGAGCTTCTCACAACTTCATCAAGAAGGAAGAAGCCACATGGCTAGGCATCCCTCTCAAGAAGGGTCAAGGATGGCTGAAGACGGTGAATTCTGAAGCCAGACCGCTTGATGGTGTAGCTCATGGCGTAGAGCTACAACTTGGCACGTGGAAGGGGAAAGTAGACTTTTCCGTCGCACCTATGGACGACTTCAACGTCGTGTTGGGGATGGAATTCTTGAGACGGTTCAACGTAGTGTCTCTTCCCCACTACAACTCGGTGTGCATCTTAGAAGATGGGCCTTGCATGATACCCACCATGTCTAAGCCGAGTACCACCCAACTCCTATCAGGCATGCAGGTCAAGAAAGATGAGGGATCTTACTTGGCTACTATGGAGGAAGGCAAAGTGAAGATTTCCTTCCCTCCACCTAAGGAGACCCAAGAAATCCCCAAGGGCCATGGGGATATCATGCCACCAGAGTTGCCCAAGCAACTTCCACCTAGGAGAGAGGTGGATCAACCGATTGAGTTGGTGCCCGGCGCCAACTCGCCTGCCAAAACGCCTCATACCATGTCATCTCCAGCGCTTGAAGAACCAAGGAGGCACATGGATTACCGCATAGGTGATTTGGTGTTGGTAAAAATCTGGTCAAACCAACACAAGTTTGCCAGGAAGCAGCACAAGGGGCTTGTGCAGTGTTATGAGGGACCATTCCCAATCATCAAGAAAATGGGGAATGTCTCCTACAAGCTAGACTTATCCTCCAAGTTCAAACTTCATCCGGTCTTCCATGTAAGCTGTCTAAAGCCTTATCATGGTGATGAAGAAGAGCCGACACGAGGAGAGTCTAAGCGGGCTCCATTGGGCATCACTACCACTTTTGATACAGAAGTAGAAGATATCTTGGCGGATCGGGAAGTCAGACGAAGGGGTCACAAGCCACGCCAAGAATACTTGATCAAGTGGAAGGGATTGCCCGCAAGTGAGACGACCTGGGAACCTAAGGAGTCGCTGTGGCAGTTTGAAAATCAAATCCGAAGGTTCCATGAGGATACCGCGCCGAGGACGTCGCGAAGCTAGGTGGGGGAGAATGTCACCACCTGGATTTTTCTAGAGAATTCTACCACCTTCTAGAGTTGTATAGTAAACCCTAGAATGGTTCTTTTCCTTAAGATTGTGACGCTTGTCACAATCCTAGCCATACTTCTAGAAGTAATCTAGAATGTTCCTAGCCCTTAAGATTGTGACACTTGTCACAATCCTAACCATTCTTTGTACCAAGAGTTCCCTATAAATAGAGGGGCTCTCATTTGTGTAATTCACCAAACAATAAGAGTAACAAGTTCTCTAGAGCTTCTCTCTCTACTCTCTCCCTCTCTCTCTAGAGTTGTTCTCTCTTGTCTTGAGTCGCTTAGAAGGCTTACTTGGGAGCTTTGTCCGGGACAAAACCTCCTAAGGCCGCACGGGACGTGTGAAGAATTTCTAAGTCCGTGACACAATGCCATACAAAATGCACATATCTTGCCTTTCAATTGTTTCAAATAATTACATAAGAATTTATATAATGATTTCTTAGGAAAGTCATTTTCTACAGTCCATTTATGTCATAAGCATACATACCCATTACGGGTATAAGATGTACTAGTTAGTAGTTAGGTATGACTACTTTCCTAATGACTTTTAAAACTGTGAGCATCTATTTTTGGTGAGTGCAGTTGGATGAATGAGATGATATTTATGATAGTATTCAGGGATTGAAACCTAAATTGACTTGTGTTCTTGGTAGGGATTCAGCCTTTTATAACAGAAACATATAAATATTAACAGCCAGTTCCATGGCAAGTCAAAAACCATAAGCAATATACATAAGTTACATGTCTAAAAACTCATTTCATTCGAATGTCTTCTGTTACAATACAAAACTAATTGTTCTAGTATGTGTTAACACATTAACAATGTTGCATGTATATTGAATAATAATACAATAACACAAGTCAGTAAATTAATTAACCTGTTTAGTAGGGAGTATTTCAACTATTTCAACTTGTGACTAGGAAGTAAGTAATATATCAAAACTTGTAATAATACGTTAGTTGGTGGGTTTACAACTAAACCTTACCAAGGATGAGTTTGCTCCTATAGTTACATTCTTTTGTCCCTTTTTTTTATTTGTCCGACTCAGTACTAAAGCATATCACTAACTACACATTATTCACTCTCTATGAGGAGGCAACCACATTGTAGTAGACTGTATAAGACCCGAGGATATAATTTTCAGTCTCCCCAATGAATCCTAGCTACCACAATTCACACAACAATGAGAATTTGTTCCCTCCACCAAGATGAAAGCACTTGCTGCATCTATCCCCAAAATAAAAGCAATTTGTAAAGCAAGGAGGAATAGGTAAAAGAAAAAAAGATCCACTGGAAAAATGGAGAGTGTAAATTTCTTCTTTGCTCTCTCAGAACGTACTATCAAAATCCTCCTAGGCCAATTTGAATATGACTCTTGGTAATGTGGCCCTTTGAGTTTCAGATGGGAGAAATTGGTTTGTTAAGCACAGGGCACACAAAATTATTTATTGGAATGTATTATCACTAGACAATAATCTGAGAGTAGGTGATTTTTGTGCATTTGAAATTATTACTGCTTGCATTTCTTTCAAAGTTTTAATTTTTCGTACAAATGAAGAACAAAGCCTTCTGTTGCCAAGTAAGAAATTTATTTTTATTTTGATTTTCAATCATGGTGCATGAATATTATGTTTGGAGAACATCATATATAATTAAAGTTCAATTTGTAAAGCAAGGAGGAATCCCAGCAAGGGGAAAAAACCACTGGCAAAATGGAGAGTGTAATACTAGTTAAAATACCTGGGCATACACCAATCTTATCTCTCCAATCCAACAATCCTTTTGAAGAAACCTTTGAGTAGTGGCTGTTGACAGAGATTTAACTTGTAGAGTCCCTACTTTCCTCAAATTAACTTGCTGGATTAATATGCGCGTAGAAATAGAGTAAACTGAAGATGAGCTGCAGCTATAAAGGGCAAATCTGATTTCTACATGATAAAGTGACTTGCGTCATTATGCACTGGGAACCAAGATGATTTGATGTCAACTAATCTCAGCCACTACTCAATATTATTGTTCCAAATTTACCAGGGTAAATTGCCACTTTTGCTGCCAAACTCCCGCCTAATTATTTCTAGCACCAACATTTCCCTCCCACTACATATTGAACTTTCCTGTGTTCGGGTCTATTATATATTTATAACCGTGCATTTAAATTAATCAATATCCACTCCAAATTAAAGTTGGTTATAAACCCTTTTTTTCAAAGCAAACACAACCAACTTCCAGTTGCACAGTATTATACACTGCTAGTGAAGAGCATACTGGTCTCAGATTGCATTCACTACCTCTATTACCTGTCTCAAAATACCTCAATGGAATTTTGAAGATCATGTACGCACAAAACACCAAATATAGGTATTGTTCACTGCATATAAAAAGCTAAGTTGTAAAATTCCAATTTGGAATTATTATTTATAATATTAAGTGCTGCACTTTTTGTGGCTGTCATGTGTCCCATTTACAGTAATCCACATGACCAAAACTGACCTTTGACTAGGAAGCTTATGGAGTGGAATTACGTTTGATTGCCTTATTTTCCTGCATCAATTGTTCTCCCATTTCATCCAATATGGTCATCATATCTAAGAAATGACCTTCATTTATACAAGTCTACATATAGGAAAACAGAAAATTACCTTCATTTCAGATTGGAAAGTGGATCGGGAAACTTCCTGGTTTAGTGCAGAAATAATAAAATGTATCTTTTGGCTATTATAGTTATTATATATGGAATTTTCTCAATCTAGCTACACAAACTAATCTTCACTACATTAAGCGTGCTGGACTTTAATGCTCATGTAATCAATCTAGCTATTCAAATATCTTAATCGATGAGACTACCTAGTCCTTTGCTTTTGGGATATATAACTGGATTATAAAATGCATTGGAAGCAGCATTTTGCAATCTAGCTTTAGATTGCAATTTTTTCCATTTGGGCAGCCTTCTTGTTTCAATTTTAATGAACCAACAATTGAATATCCAAAACGAGGCATCTGATTAAATTTGAGGCAACCTGCTATCTTCACCACATCACTAAAGGTCTCTACACACTTCAAGTTTGCCTAGCATTATGCAGTTATTTATGCATGGTTATAAAATAGGTCAGATGCTCGTTAAGGTGTATTGTTAGAACTTTTAAACAACACAAAAATTGCACGTGCGGTATATGAATTTGTACAACTCATGATGCACAATTTCTCTACTACATTATTGTCTGGCCAAACCCAGCTAACTTTTCCCCTGCAACAGCACGTTGTTCATGTCGTGTAAATTTAAAGTCGATTAATTGCCTGCAGTAACAACACACATAGTCAGACCCACATGGCTGGTGAATGAATTAGTATGCTTGGCTGGAAGCGACACAATATATCAAGAAAAACAAGGAAATTCTAATATGTCATTACTGATTTTGCACTCACTACTTCCCTGGCTCCCAAGCTACATGCATGACTTAAAATGCCCTGCACAAAAAACCTTGCATGTTCAGTATAATTTACATGAATTCTAAAGCACCATGTACAAGATACTAAATTAATCATTTAGAGCCTATCACATTGACAGCAGAAAAATGATACACAACAATGTTGGCAATCAATGTTGTGATGGGATGTAATGGCCATAACAGGCTATAAGATTTATCAAATATTTTGCCACATACCGGTATTTATTTGCTCACCTATTATTTTGTGCATAGTTAGGTGGGTTATTCGGAAACTGAATCCATGTTCGTGGAGGAATCTCCCTCGTCTGAAAATTCCCCATCACCATAACCATCTTCTGTACCCGAAGCAACCACCTCATTGATAATGAAATCTAAGGTACTCTCACCGTGATGCCCAATATGCATACCTTCTAGCACACCGACAGTTATAGGTTGTATATCAGTCCTACTCAACGGACTTGAGACTGGATCATCACCACAATGCATAGGTGCATACTCAGATGATGGCCCATCATCTTGATAGGCTTCATCGCCATATATATCCTCATCGATCTCATCAACTTCTATCGGCTTTGGTGGAATGTCATACACATTTCTATTTGAGAATTTTTGCACAATGCACCAATTCCCTTTCAAACGTAAATCTTTTATGTAATAACATTGTGAAGCTTGACATGCCAACACAAACGGCTCGTCTTTGTACCAAGTCCTAGACATGTTTACACTAATCATATGGGCATCCACTCGGACCCCTCGTCTTTGATCACTGACATCGAACCAATCACACATGAACAAGTACACGTGGCGCCCTCCCATATAACGGAGCTCTAGGATTTCATTTATAACACCATAGAAGTCTAGATTACTAGGCAAATTTTCACCTGCTACGACAACACCTGAATTTTGTGTCTGTCGCCATGGCTCACGCTGCTTCGTATGGAACCTTCTCCCATTTATAATGCAAGCAAAATATGTTGCAACCCAACGGTCAAGCCCACAAGCTAATGCATATAGATCTACTGATACATCAAGTGGGTTGATTGCACGTTGCTCTAGAACCTGCCATAATGGGTAGTCCATCATTACACGTTAGGGTTTAGGCGCTACAAGGGAAAACTTTTAAAATGCCATATTCATTATACACTTACACGTTTCTTGAACCAAGCTGGAAACTCATTTTTATGTATGCGACCATATGAAAGTGGAGCATCCAACTTACACTTCTCACAGTGCTCACTGGGCACAAAATACAAAAGATGATTTCATTTATGTTAAAATGGTGAAGTCTAACACATAATAGGTATAGACTGAATGGACAACAAAAGTAAATTAAAATAAAAGTAGCTGGGTTGATACATACTTTACGTAGGCTTGAATCTCTGGGCAATTGTTAAACACGTACCATTGGGCTGAGAGAAGGAGTTTCTCATCAAATTTCACATTAGAGGCTATACCCAAGGGTCGGAGATGTTGATTGAAAATTTTGAAGCCATCTTTAGTGGTTTCCTCTCCTCCATCAATGTTACGTTCCACTCGATTGAATCTTGTCTCAACATCTTGGAGGTACATTGAGCAAAATGTTAAGCATTCGAGGTGAATATATGCTTCTGCTATCGAACCTTCTGGTCTTGCTTTATTCTTGACATAGCGCTTGAATTTGCCAAGATATCTCTCAAATGGGTACATCCATCTATATTGTACTGGACCCCCAAGTATCGCTTCACGAGGTAAATGAATAGCAAGATGGACCATGACATCAAAAAATGATGGAGGGAATATCATTTCCAATTTACATAGAGTAATGATGATATTACTTTCAAGTTGGGATAGGCGAGAAGAATCAAGTGTTCGTGAACACAACTCTTTGAAGAAACTGCTGAGTTCTGTCAAAGCCAAGGCAATATCAGGTCGTAAGAATCCCCCAACTGCAATAGGAAGTAGTCGTTGTAGGAAAACATGACAATCATGACTTTTAAATCCTGATACTTTGCACTCACGAACAGATACACATCGGGCGATATTGGAAGCAAACCCATCGGAAAACTTCACCGATGCCAGCCATTCAAAAAATTTATTCCGCTCTTCTCCATGTAATGTGTACATTGCAGGTGGCATTGTGAAGCGTTCACCATCACGCATCAAATGTAATTCCTTCCGCATGCCCAAAATCTCCAGGTCACGCCGTGCATTGGTGTTATCTTTGGTTTTACCAGGAATGTTCAGTAAAGTACCAAAGATGTTATCAGAAATATTCTTTTCGATATGCATGACATCAAGATTATGCCGAAGCAAAAGAGTTGACCAATAAGGTAGTGTGAAGAATATGCTATTCTTCGTCCAATTCAACTCTTCTGCAGTACGTTTTCGCTTCCTATGAAATTTACCAAATTGCACATCCCCTAGCATCTGCAGTTGATACAATATGTCTGATCCAGATAGCACCCTTGGAGGAGGGCGGTGATCTTCCTTGCCATTGAACAACCTTTTTCTCGATCACCAGGTGTGGTGTGGCGGTAAGAAGCGACGATGTCCAGTATAACAATGTTTCCGGCCAAATTTCAGCCAATTTGACTCTGTACCGGCATTACAGGATGGGCATGCCAATTTTCCCTTGGTTGACCAGCCAGAGAGATTACCATAGGCAGGAAAGTCATTAATTGTCCACATCAAGGCAGCATGCAACATGAACGTTTCCTTAATGGAGGCATCATATGTCGGCACCCCATGCTCCCAAAGTTCGAGCAATTCATCAACCAATGGCTGTAAGTAAACATCAATATCATTTCCTGGCGATTTAGGGCCAGGAATAATCAAGGATGTCATGAAGAATTGGTCTTTCATGCATGACCAGGGAGGCAAGTTGTATGGCACAATGATCACTGGTCAGATGCTATAAGGTTTTGCCAAATTATTGAAGGGGTTGAAGCCATCACTCGCTAGACCAAGCCTAACATTGCGCGCATCAGTAGCAAACCAACTATGGTCAGCATCAAATGTCTTCCAACACTCCGAGTCTGCAGGATGCCTCATAATGGTATTAGTACTAACCCGTTGTTCTTTATGCCATCGCATATCAGTGGATATCTTTGGAGACATATACAACCTTTGCAATCTTGGGATCAACAGAAAATGACGCAAAACCTTTTGCGGTATAACTTGTGTCCCATGTTTATTTGGCACCCACCTCGAAGCCTTACAGATCGGGCATTCATTCTTATTAGCATTTTCCTTCCAGAATAAAATACAATCATTTGGACATGCATGAATTTTGTGGTACTTGAATCCTAACCCTCGCTCCAATGAACGTGCCTCTTCATATGACAATGGCAATGCAGTATCAGGAAAGGCAGCCCGCAACAACCTAAGCAACATATCAAAGGATTTAATTGACCAACCTCCGAGGGTTTTAATGTGTAACAGCTTGACAATGAATGAGAGTTTGCTAAATTTTGTACACCCAGAAAAAAGAGGACGTTGGGCATCCTCTAGCAGTTGTGCAAACGACTGAAGACGTGAAGTTTCAGGTACGGCAGAGCGTGAAGGACCCGCAACCTCATCTTGATTTTGCTGAGCCACATTACATAATGTCCCAGCCATTATGTCCTCTAACATATGGTCCATGTCATCGATGTAAGCATCATCATCGCTAAGCTCGAATTCAGACTCAACGTCATTCACAGGGCGAGTTTCATCCTCCCCATGAAATATCCATTGAGTGTAAGTTTGGGTGAATCCAGTTATGAAGAGGTGACTCTCCACCTCTGGGAATGGCAAGAATAGATTATTACCACATACCCGACATGGACACCGGATTCGGTCACTTCCCATAGCATGGCTTCGTGCTAGTGTGAGGAATTGATGAACCCCTTCGGCATATCTAGGATCTCGAATCCTATCACGCAGATGCATCCAACTTTTGTCCATCTAAAAAAGGGATGAACCAATCAATCAGCTCAGGGATCACAAAAATGCTTAAACCAATTAGGCCATCCAATAAATGGCCTATGGGATGATGCTTTGGAAAAAAAATTGGGGGTGCACTAAAATTTCTCATGAGCCAGGCAGTGTGCACGTACGAAAATATAATAGGGTCATTCCTATAATAAAACAGATACTAATTTTACCTCTAGTATATGAATAATGAACATGCAGGTATCTATATGAAGACCAAATATTTTTTTAATGTAATTACGATCCCCTATTATGTTTGAATATAAATTTAAGCAATTCTCACCACAAAATTAAATTCTACAAGTAACATGCAGAATTTAAAGGTCTCTATGTAGAGTACACACACACACGCATAGATACACACACATGAAGGAAGATATAATTCTCAAATATTCAAATAACACATATAAGTCGTGTAGTCAATCTTATGGTTCAGATAAATATGTTATTTTTGGTTCACTAGAAGAAAAGTAAGTGAATATTGAAGTCACAGACTGAGAAAGTCTTTACTCATATTTTTACACAACGTGATCGAGTCTGAGACTAACATCAATAAAGTTAATAGTACTGGACACTCAGGTTTTGAAAGTTTGTAATTGAAACTAATTGTCAGCTGAACAGAAGACATATATTGTTGTTTGTAATGGTAGTAATCCACTAAGAAAAGGATTTGCTAAATGCATTTTTAATCAACCATGAGTCAAAGGTTAGCACATGGAATGCTTGTTGTGGCTAGCTAGGGAAATGTCCATTGATGAAAGGGAGGATTAATATAGCAGCAAACATACCCTAGGAGAAAAAAATAGTGAACCTGGAAACACAGTCAAGAAAAATCATATTGGAATGTGAAAGACAAAATTTCCTGGTAATTAGGGTTGTTCATTACCCATGCCTTAGTTACTACCATTTTACATAGATTAGTAGCACCCATGTACCTGAAAGTCAGAAGCGATCATGGCATATGAGCAAGATATAGGCCATTTTCAGTACTTGTTGGGGGAAAAGCTGAAGATCTAGTGCAATTTTGTAATAAAATAAATTAATACTTGTGCACTACCCGAAAGGACATGAATTAAACTTGAAGGGCAAAGGGAACATGGAAAGGGATACAGGCTGGGTGCTTATATATATAGCAAGTACAGAGAACACCAAGAATTAAACTTGAAGGGCAAATTGAAGTAGCACTACGTACCACTTGAATTAAAACACCTAAAGAGACATCTAAAAACGCATTAATTTATATTTTTACAAAAGTACATAGTAAATGATATACTTGGCGTGCATCTCAAATTTATATTAAGGCAATGACAGGAGTGTATTATTTACAATATATTTTTTTTATAAACCTTGGTGATCAACTTCGGTGCCTTCATCTATTATTTACTTATTAATTGGCACCAAACTCATGCCAAAAACATCCTAGTATTTTAATTACTATTAGGTTCTTTTTTTTTTTATTTCCCTTCAAAGCAGGACATGATGACAACTTTTGCATGATTATGTGGTATGGGTGACGTGTGGATTTCACATGGGCAAACACATGCTAGCTAGATAGGAACATAGAACACCTGCACTCATATTAAACAAAAGTTTAAAACATGTGGGTTTTGCACAATCTTAGTGCCAGGCTGAATTGAAATTTACGGAAAATTATATATATATATATATATATATATATACACAGAGAGAGAGAGAGAGAGAGAGAGAGAAAGAGTAGGCTGCTTCTATATATATTCGATCCTTTTTATGGTGATTGAGAAAAGGAAAATGCTATTCACCTCGATGAATAGCATCCCGATGGGTCCTGTTTAAAATATATAATTTTTTTTAGTTTTTTTTATATGATTTTAAGCAAGTGTTTTTAAATAATATTTTTTACATGATTTTTTTATCATCTTAAAATATTTTTTAAAAATACAAAAAATTCACAACATTATTTCAAAACACTTACTTAAAAATCATATAACAAAAAAAAAAAAAAAAAAAAAAATCAGATTATCAATTCTCATCGGAATGTTATTCACTAGGGTGAATAGTACCATCCTTGAGAAAATTAATCACACAGAGCCATATGATGCAAAACAGCAGTTTAGTCAAACATTAACAAAACCAAACAATGCATGAATTTGGGGACTGCTTGAACACAACCCAAGTGACATAAATCCATGATATTTATCAATTATATTTATACCAGAACACGAGACAAGAATAGATAAAAGTTACAAAACCTAAAATCTAAGAAATCGAGCAAATTAGATGCAAGTAAGTAGTCTTTTGAAACTAACATCGCAGAAACAATAAAAGGATGTCTTAAGTTGGGAAAAATATGATAGCAAAATCAGATTTTGAATATGCAAATGGTTGAGACTCAAACATACCTGCACGCTACCAATTGGTGGCCGAATTAGGATAGGAAATGCCCACGATTTCTACACAAATCAGGAATGGATAATGGAGGAGATTGATAAGAAGGCATACGCTCCAAAAATGCCCCAAATATTTAGACTGGGTCTTACTAGATCTGTCAAAAGGGGATAACAATTTATCAATAAAACTGGGCTTGCACCAACGCCCAAAATGGAGATATGCCTCAAGGGAAGATGAGGATTAATACCTGTTTAAACTTATCCACCTGCAATAAAATCCAGTGGAGGAGTGTTCGATCCGTCGAGTTTGTGGAGGAGGCAACGCCGTATCGGGGGGATTACAGCCACGCAATGGCTCGCAACATCTTATTGATAAAGAAATTGAAGACGATGAAGATGGAAGTGGATTTGGGGGAAGGGGATTTTGGGGAGAGAAGATGAAGAAGGTAGAGAACAAATGTGGGTTTCATCGGGATTTTGATGAAATCTGTTCGATATTGATGTTAATTAGAAAATTAGGTGCGAAATGGCGCCTTATTGAGACTGATCATGATTTGCCGTTACTACATGTCAAATATTGATGGATGGGAGTGACGCAAGAAGTTAGGATACAATTACGACGGAAGAAACCGTCTCAATAACACTCAAGCCGTTGCTAAAGAGATAGAAATAAGTCACATGGAGTTCAGCTTTTAATCCAGACGAAAAGGAACGACGATATTCAATTGGACGCGTAAGCTACCCCATTAGCGACATTTAATTTTGCGTTAAAGTTAAAATCAACAGAATAGTCCCATTTTGTTGTAGTGTGTTCTTGGTAGTGCTAACATCAACCTTACAGAAAATGATTCTATCATCAACAAAAAGAAAATGATTAACTTAGGTGCACCTCTACAAACTCACAACCCTTTAATAGTGCTATCCCTCTTAGTGGACTTTAAAATACTAATTAAACTCTCTGTGTATAGAAAGAATAGGTAAGAGGATAGTAGGTCCCCTTGCCTTATCCCTCTGCTAGGAGAAATTGGATTATGAGGTACTAAACCATTAACCAAAAACTGAAAAGGAAACACTTATGACACACTCCACAACTAAATTCACAAAATTGTTAGCAAAGTCGAGTTTCAGCATGATTCTCTTTAGAAAAATCCATTCAACTCTATCATAGGTCTTATTCATGTCCAATTTTAATGACATGTATCTTGTTTTTCCTTTCTTATGTCTCAAATAATTCACAATTTCATAAGCCACCAACACATTTTCAATAATCAACTTCACATAAAAAAAAAAGCACAATGGGACTTAGAGATAATAGAAGGCAGTATTCTTTCAAGTCTATTTACAATTACCTTAAACACTAATTATAGATCATCACATTATAAAAACTAATAGGAAGATAATCAGTAACCACCTCATAATATTTCTTTTTAGGAAGCAAACTGATCAGTGTATGGTTGTGGTCATTAGGCAACACACCTGAGTTTAGTGATCTGAAGCACACTTGAGGTAACTGAGTGAAAAAAATGGGTCTAACTCGCTTTGTTGGTGTTAATGTGAAAATGTTGGTAAGAGAAATTGAATTACATCATTTTTTTTTTAATTATAAGAATTGTACTGATTAAATGAAAAAGTCAAAAGTCAAAAATTAAAAATTAAAAAATATTTTGTATTTGAGTGATGTTTAAAAAAAAAAATCATGTGAAGTATTGAAAACATTTCATTTTATCTCGTTGCCCCCAACGTACGTACCAGCTTAGAAAAACCATCCTTTGTTGCATTCCATAGCATGGTTATTATCATAACCGCACCGACCTGCTCTCAAGGCAAAAAGCTTTGGATATGCCAACAAGTATAAGAAATTTAATTTGTTGACAAAATGATTATCCAACTAACATGATTGTGTCAAATAAAGGTGGACACACATAGGGTAGTAGTCTAGGATGTTTATTTACTTGCCATGATGGCCAAGGCCAAATATTATTTGTGCTTTTGTAGTAAATACAAATACAAAAGGTCGAAAGATAGAGAAGGTCGAAAAAAAAATATAGAAATGGTCAACGCGGTATTCTATGATGTTACGTTCTCTTAAAAAAAGAATGTTACACTCTACCAATACAAGAGAAAAGTCATGATCTTCGGTTATGATTGAGCCGATCGCAATCTTTTCATCAGAGCGTATCTTCAAATTACACATGACCTCAAAAATTTACAATAATTTCGTAAATATTACGTAATTTTTTTAAAAGAGTAGATAAATATTAAATTTAATTTTTTTAATAATAGGTATAGATTCTGTTATTCAAAATTCATCTTAATTTATTTTATTATTATAATATTTTTAAATTTTTATATATAATATAATAAATAATTTAATTTTTTTAAAATTTTAATATAATTTAAAATTTTAATTTTTAAAATTTATCTCAATTTATTTTATTTTAATTTACTATTCAAATTATAAAAATATTTCTAATCAATCAATCTAGTTTTATAAGAAGATTAACCCTCTTATTAAAATCTATCACATCAATAAGTGTGGAATGAAGACCATAGAGCATAACACGAGGTCAAAAACTGGGAAACCTGATGAATCACTTCTACTGAGATAAAAAAAAGTTTCTAAAAAGAAAAACCCGTCGAAACCACTGCACGGCTCGACGCTGCCACTGGGACCAAAAGCAGCCCTCATTATATCGATCTCAGCATCGTCACACTACAATAAAAAAGCTTTTTTCCGGCGACTTTAGGTTTGCTGGAATAAAATCTCCTCTTAAAGACTATCTTTGTAACGATTAAAATTTCATCTTAAAATTTTCAGATTAATTTTGTTACATAACATTTTGCAGCGAAAAGTTTTTAATTAGCTGCGACAACAATTGCCGGTATTTTTATTTTGAAATATTGTAGCGATTTCTTGTCTTTAAAGTCGAAAAGAGCCGCTGTAATAAGTATGCGGCGAATAAAATCGCTCCAATCATTCACTTTAATAAACGCGCCAAAGTTTCTAAGATATTTCTCCCGCCCCCACCCTTCGCATTTTCCCCCCCACTCTTCACTTCTCCCGGCTTCCTCCGTGTTTTCCCCCAACCCTGCACTTCTCCCAGCTTCATCAATTTGCTGTACTTCTCCCTCTTCCTTCTCCTCCCTCTATTTTGTCATCGAAAATTTTCCCTCCCAGCTTCCTCCTTCTCCCTCTTTCTCTCCATTTCTCCCTCTTACTCTCCCGCGATTTAGATACGGTTCAACCTCTCTTCTCGAAATCCCTAACCGTAGTGTGTCCCCAAGAACAAGAGCCTCTACTCGAGAATAAGTGGAAGCCCTAGCTTAAGCGTGGTACCGGCGTTCGACGAGCTTCATCGTGGAGCTCGACGGGACCTAAGAAATTGAGGTTTGCAACTGCTCTTTTTGTTTATTGCCTTTTCTACGTCCGCTTCGCTGTCGTTTCGTTCTGCTGATAATCGGATTTATGTGTGTCCCCTACCCTTTTAGAACTTAAATTAATCCCGTGGCTGTTTAAGCCTACTCTTTGTTTCTTTTGCTTCGTTGTCTTGGTCAATAATATCACGGCCTTTATGCATTACTTTCCTGGAGAATGTTGAATTGGCGCTGACACCTCTTGGATGAATTGTAATTGAATAGCTTCCTAAACAGAAACATTCATTCTAATTTTCCAAGCTGTTGTTTTAACCTTTAATTTCAATTGCCATATTGAGGTTCTTTGCTTGATCGATTTGCCACCTGAATGGCTTCAAACTATCCAATTATTTCCATTATTGATCTAAATTTCCATTGTTTGGTATTACAGAGGCGCTTTTGTTTGCAGAGATAAGGGTTTCTGGATCTACAGTTCTGCCCTTCAGGTTCTTCCTTACTCTCTCTCTCGCTCTCTCTCTTCTCTCTCTCTTTGTGCATGTTTGTCTTTCTTTTGGTTTACCATAGATTCTTTCATTTATTTATGTGAATGCCAACCTTGTTCCCAGACACATCCATTTGTTTCAGATTGTGCATGCTGCTCCTTTTGATGGAGAATTTATGTACTGTCACATTAAATAATATTGCTTGTTCTAAGAAAATGAAATTTTAAGTTTCTCTTCCTTGAGTGCATGGAAGTACTGGTCTCTCTCTCTCTCTTTCTCTCTCTCACTCTCTGTGTTTTGGTGATTAATTGCCATCATGTGTATGTCCTTCGAAGTGTAAATATATAGCTAGTAGCTAGCTAGAGACACATGAATGTTATGGAGATATCGGCTTCTACATGCCAAGCTGAATGATCACCATGCTTCAGCTTGGCATCATGCACATAAAATATATAAGAAAGTCTCAATTTGAAATTCGAATGTTATTAACCTTAACGATCCCTAGCTTCTTTCTCCCCAAGCCCCATTTAGAAAAATCCTAGTCTACTTTGCTGTAGCTTGTGATTTTTTGCAACTCACCTTATGTTAGGTACTCATTTCAGTGATCAAATGTCGAATATGGGTGAAAATTTGATTTTCAATTTCAAGTCTTAGGTTTACTTCATTTTCAGTTTACTTGTTTTTATGTTAATGTGTCTACCAGACTTTTATTTTACTTAATTGTAGAAATTTAGCATTTTAGTTTAATAATATATCATTCCTTCTTTTAACTCATTTTTGTTCAATCTTGCCAAATATAGATCCTACTCGTATGCAATTACCCTGCGTGCGTACCCAAGATACTCTGTTTTATATTATTAATATTTGTATATATATCATGCAGAGAGTAACAGATATGGCTTTCTTTGCTGAGGATGTTCACCTCTTAGCTAGGTAAATTGTTATGCCGATTTTTATATATCTGTTTCATTTAGTCTTTTTGCTACAAATGGGCCTTGTTTTTCTCCAATCTCCACAGTAGCAGTTGTACTTTCCTTGCTTTCCTTTCAGGTTAGGAGCTCTGTCACTCATATTCCCTTCAATCTCTCTTCTACACTTGTTCTTCCCCTCTCATGTGTAATGCATCATTGAAGCCTTTGTCAACCTGCTGGTTTTGAATAAGTGCTGTGAAATTTGATTCCTGGGTGTCTAAAGATTTTTACTCTTCTACACTTGTTCTTCCCCTCTCATGTGTAATGCATCATTGAAGCCTTTGTCAACCTGCTGGTTTTGAATAAATGCTGTGAAATTTGATTCCTGGGTGGTCTGAAGATTTTTACAATGTTTTTTGGTAGGTTGGTTTGTCGTGTCGTGTTTATTGGCTTCTGAAGGGTCGCGTTCATATGTCAGCATCTTATAATGGTATGGTGGTCAAGTTGCTAGGTTGGCCACAAAATTAAAATCTGCTTTATTTTTCATTTTTTGCAGTTTGAACCATTTGCATGTAGTTTTCCTATTGTCAAGTTGCTTTATTAACACGGCATAGTCGAAGCAATTTAGAGTAAAGAGGCTTTCTTTTGCACGTTTAAATTTAGAAATTGGTCTCCTTCGTGATTTTGTTGGCACCTAGAAAATAGGAGATTACTCTTTGAGGTTACATATATATGGATTTAGCAGCAGCCAGTAGTCTTGCTTATCAGCCTGTAGTCTTGAAATAATTTTGGTGATATTGAATCCTAATGTTAGCCAAGGACCAAGGTTGCTGACGTTAGGCTATCTCCAGGTTTAGTGTAGTTGTACTTTAAATGCTGTTGCCTTTTATGATGTCATTTGCCTTAGCAAAGAGTTGTACTTTTGGTTAGTTATACTGTGTTTATGAGTATCTTTTCACGCTTTTTACCTAGTGTTTTACCTTGAGTCACTGAATTTCATTCCCAGACAACTTATCAAGGAAAAAAGAAAAAAAGTCATTCCCAAGCAAAATTCCCTCTTCACTTGGTTTGACGAAATTAGACTGCATCAAGGCATATGAGTTCCAAATGCTGGTCATGAATTGCAGTCTAATTCAATTATTTCTTTACTCTAAATTGAATTTAGGTTGTAACGGGACAAATAACTGAATAAGTGTCACTTTCAACATTTTTTTAGTCATAAATCTAAAATTTTCTGGTCAGGTTTTATACTTCTATAGTTCAAATAACTGCTTTATTATTCATTATTTATTATTATATATGTTGTTAAAAATCGAGTACTACACCATATGGCTTCCTCATATGTTATGTTTTTAATACAGTTGATCAATGTTGGACAGAAGCAAGATGCGTTGCAAACACTACATTACCTTTAAAGGAGCTCAACTGAGAAGATGAAGTGATCATAATGCATCCATGTATAGTTGTAGTTCAAATACCCAAGTCTTGGATGATTTTAAGAAACATTTGTTGCTATCCGAAGTATTACTTAATTGTCTCCATTTATGCACCCATGCCTATGTACAGATTATGAAAATGAATTTGAAAATGTTATACCTTTAGATGATTGATTATGTACACTTAAGATGTTTGGATGGTATGTGTAAGTATTTGATGTTATATGAAATGGGAATTCACTTATCAATAATCAATGTAACATGAAATGGTATATGAAATCAATCAAAATGTAACGTCTTGGCTACTGGGCAATAAACAAAAAGAAAAAATATTTGTAGCTATTTTAATTCTATTTGCAGCGTAATATTTCCCAAAACAGGTATTTCTTGTGGCGGTTTGAATAATCGTTGAAAATAATGTATTGGCAGCAATTTACGTGCTCTGCAAAGTTGCATTTCAGCCTCAATAAATCTTGCGGCGACAATGGATTCGCTGCAAACTTCAACTTGTTGCGGCGATTTTGTTGCTAACAGCAGCGATTTCGTCCATCGCAATTACCGAATTCCAGCGAAAATAAGAGCAGATGTAGTATTCAATAACGGCGAAAATGTAGAAGTTCTTGTAGCGATTTTAATCGTTGCAAATGCTTAATTATTAGCGATTATGTCCATTCACCAGAAAAGATTATAAACAGCTCTTTAAAAGCGTCAAAATTTGCGGTGTAGCATAATCGCTGGGAGAGATCATTTCCAGCGAAAATTATAGCTAATTGCAGCTAATATTAGTACCGGAAAAAGCTATCTTTGTTGTAGTGTCACCCAGGCAAGCTGTGCCTGCAACTTTTTCCATAACCTCTTCTTCCTCAAGCTTAACTCTTCCGCCATTACCCAAAGAACCCTCATTCTCTAATTTACAATCCATTAGCCCCAAACCTTCCATTCCAAAACTCTCGTTCTCAAGGACCCTACCCAATAAGATCTCAACCTCAGCAACAAACTTAGCAAGATCCATGTCGGTTGGAAGAAACCAATGTAAGCTATCCGATTCATGGCCATAACTATTAGATAAAGAGACCTTACATCCGCTTCCATTAAAACTATTATTCTTGGCTTCACTCACAACATCGGTTACATCTTTATCTTTAGGAGTCGTGGGCGTGTATAGCTCAGCAACAAAGGGGTCAAATATTGGAACCCGATACAAAAGCTACTATTTGTTTTCTTCATGGGACGTCTCGTCGGCACCGACTTTTGGCATTAGGAGAAACGGGTTTCATGCAGGTTGATCATCTTCAGATTTAGGCCTATTTGGATTTGGAAACGTGACGAAACGAGATGAGTTGAGTTGAATTTATTTTTTAATATTATTATTATTTTAAAATTTAAAAAATTTGATTTAAAAATTGAAAAATCATTATTAAAATTTGAAAGGATTGTATTGAGATTTATATTTTATATGAAAAGTGTAATGATGAGTTTGAGATGAATTAAGACGAGCTCGTCTCATCTTCGAATACAAACAGAATCTTAGGTATTCGATGATTCATGAGCTTTCCATTAAGGTATCCGTGCCTTTCTAGTGAAACCTTGGTGCCATGTCAGCACAGAACTCGTAACATAACAATAATTGCATTTGACAATTTGAATGATGCAATCTTTACGCAAATCCTATCATGTTTCCATGCTAATGGGTTAGCCAAGTATACCAAAGAGTTGCAACCTTCGCAGAGGAAAGCATCATTGGTGGCAAAGTAACATCAAGCTTCACCTTCAAGTTATTGTCAGTCGAGCTCCGTCGCCGTCATGTATGTTTCTGCAAGCTAGTCTGTGTTTGGGTAAGAGATGATCTAGTTCTCATAGAAGGGCAAAATGTGATTTAGGATGGAAAGGAGTTTGGATAAGGTATGATTTGGCATAGGCAACAACATGTTTATTCATATCATATGATGACGTGACAGATTTTGATTGGAAGGCTGACCTTCTCATATAACCAACTGTCCCATTCATAAGATCATATCATAGACTAATTTTTTTTTTTCAAAATGATTATGCAACACTTACGTACTTTACGATTATATATTATTAGGGTTCCAATAGAAGACTTGAAGAAGGAAGACAAGAAACTAAAAAAGGGGCTTCTAAAGGTTTGTCAAAGTGTGGCGTGTTGTGAAGTGAAGAAACTTGATCAAGAAGAAGTGAGAATGACGTCCTTGAAGATGGATGAAATGCAAGAATTGGAGATCAAGAGAGATTGTACACAAACTTATTATAGTGAAAACTCCCCTCCCCAAATCTCCATGGACGTAAGTCAAGTGTCGAATCACATAAATTTGTGTCTCCATTATTATTTATTTTACATTTAAATACTGTACACTTTCTCGAATGTATGCATGTAAATCGTACAACTGCACAAGATCACTATTGGGGGTCCCACACCACACTGATCGAGACCCAACTGCCACTACAGTGCGGCTTGAAAATTGATCTTTTTGCCCTTCTAGGCCGCGCCATTTTTGGGTGCTAATAGTTGACGTCGTCTATGGGATCAATGTTTTTTTGGGCACTGGAGGCAAAAAAATGATGATTTTTTGGCGTACTAAATGATCTCCAAAGGAGCATATGGGAATCACAGGATGGATACTTTCAACTCCACAATATTTTTTTTTATGAGTATTTAGTAAGAAATAGCACTTGAGCTTTTTTTTTTTCCCGAACACAAAGCCAATTATCCCATCCATTTGAGTTGTAAAATACTCAGTCACGACCATAGGATTTACGAAAAAAAAAAAGGTTGGGATATATAGAACAAGCTTGCGAACTACGAACCAAGTGTGATGTACTGTGCACTTAAGTGCAAAGTGCACTACTCCTACGGTGTGCCGACGACTGCTAGAGGCCTCACATTGTAGCTTGTAGCAATAGAGAAAAGAAGTGTTGCAGCCCTACCATGGCACAACAGGGAACTAGCATAGGTAGCCACCATCTAGCCCGCCAGCGTCATCTGTTCGCACTGATGTGGTCACCAACCACTCCCAACCGGCAGCAACCTCGGTTCGAGAAAGACGCACTCTTTACGGGCAACATAGGAAGCTCACAACTTCTCCTCCATTGCAACTCCTCTAGGGCCAACTATCCTCATCCACACCAAGCTCACGACCACTCCTCCACGACCAAAACTTCCTCGGCCAAGCATCATAGCTAGCTAATCCTCTTGGCACCCCACCCTTTGTCAAGCTGCCCAAATAACATAGGACCTCCATCGATCGGTCAGCTTCACGTAGTACCTTCCTTGGCCTCCTCCAACTGTAAAATCCATTTTTTGGCCTGGGGTACCTCGTCCAGTGGCTCCTCAAATGGACTCCTCGGTTAGATATCCTTCCTCAGCTAGACAACCTCCAACCTCGTCAAATAACCCCTTGGCCGAGCATCACCTATGAGTTGGCGAGACCCAACGTGAGTCTACTTGAAAGGTACGTTGCATGACCCATGCAACGTACACTCCTGGCAACGTGTCCTACTAACCCCTCTTGCTCAATTGCTGTGTATGTACCACCGGACACCTTACATATCGAAGGAACCTCCAAAAGAATAAAAGGGTAACCATGAACCTCAAAGGCATACACCTCATCAAAAAAAAAAATGAGGAGCAAGAAAGAAAATGGTTGTCAATAGTCGCAAGCAATTCCAATCAAGTAGCGGACAAATAACAACGAGCAAAAATCAGTCATAACACCTAAACACTTTGTTTTGTTTTAATCAAAATATACATTTATTTTTACTAATATGATTGATCTAATGTAGTGCAAAGGACCAATTATATAATCCAACTTGGACATCATTCAGACACTCACAAAGCGGCATATGGATTAAGAAAACTCCACCAAATTCAACCTACCTACCCGCAAGGCAAAAGGGATGAGTCACGCTAGCTTTATCCCTCTTGCGGAGGAATGCGATTAAGAAAACTCCACCAACTTCAACCTACCTCCTCGTGAGGCAAACATGACAAGTCACGCCAAATGCGACTTTATCCCTCTCACAAAGGAGTGCGGGTCAACCTTCAGCCACTCGATAACGGAATCTCCATCAATTAAACATCCAGCAAAGAAACTCCACCAAATCCAACCTACCTCCCTGCGAAGCAAAAGGGACGAGTCACGCCAAAGATGGCTCTATCCCTCTTGCAGAGTAGTTCAGGTCGGCCTTCGACCACACGGCAATGGAATCTCCATCAAAGAATCTCCAACAACTCAGCAAAATCTTCGCCAGCAAAATATCCAACAACAAAATCTCCATCAATGCAATCTCCATTAGCGAAATCTCATCAATGGAATTTTCGCAAATGGAAGCTAACATTGACAATGCAGGAAAAAGCAAAACAAAAGGAAAACAAAAGAGAAGGAAAAAGGCTCGGCGAGGAAAAGCAAATGGAAAAGGCAGCTAAGAAAATAAGAACATAAAGGAAATAAAGTTTAAGGAAATATGAAGGAAGGAAAATGTAGCTAAAGGAAATAGGAATAGGAAAGAGAATGCAACTAAAGAAAATAGAAAGAAAGGAAAAGGTGGCTTAAGGAAATAGGAAGAATAGAAAAAGCAACGAAAGGAAATAACAAGGAAAGAATAAGAAAGGAAAGAAAATACGAAATGAAAGAGTAAGAAATGAAAGGAAATAGAAAATAAAAGGAAAAGGAAGTTAAATAAAAAAAGGGTATGACAAAGTGAATGGAAGGGAGGCTACAGAGCTTGGCAGGGTAAAATCCTACCTAAAGATTGTCAAGTGAAAAAAAAAATGTAGAGATTTGATTTTCAGTTCTCAAAAAAGAGAAATTAAAAAAAGTTAAAAAAAATAGTCTTTAAATATGAGAATTAAAGTGAAAATTATAAAAATATATTAAAAATATAAAAATACAATATTTCGGCTAGTATATTGAAAGTCGACCAGTATTAAATGAAACACACTAAAATGACCAGTATTTAATCCAATGTGAAACACTTATCTCTTTCATATTGGTTTTCATCTTTTTACGGTGCATACCTACTAGTACGGCCTATATCGATACGGTATTCAAAATTTTGATTTCATCTCATCATTACAATCTTTTCAAATTTTTATACAAAATATAATAAATATTTCAGCTTTTTCAAATCTTAAAATAATAATAATATTGAAAAATAGTATTTTACTAATATTTTATTTAACTTTTAATTTTTATTTAAAACCACCTTATCTCATCTCACTATCCAAATAAAACCCTAAGTGTTTGTTAATGTGGATGAACATCCGGCCCCACAAACTGATGGATGGTGCATACCAGTAGTAGATTCTTCAATGGAAGAGAAGAATGAACTAAATGATGACTGAACGGATTAATATATAATATTTGTAAATCATAAAAATTTAGTAAACTAAATTTGTAAACCCGACCTTTTATAAACTAATGTTGTAATATATATAAATATAACTGTGTATTTGAGACGTTGGAGCTGGAGAGCAAGGCATGTGTATGTGATATTAATGAGCCATGTTGGCAGTTGAGAAGATTTTGTAATATTTTGTACATTCATGATAGAAATTGTCACCACCCACCCGACTCTTTTTAAGGATGAGAAGTGCAACAATCAGAAAGAAATTTTATAAAAATAAATTCATAAATAAATTAAATTTACTTTATAATAAAAATAACTATACAATCTGTTATACTATATCAACTCTTATTATTTTGTAAGTTTACTTTTATAACGGTCCAACATACTGTTACCGTTTCTATTTTTAATTTTCGAGAATTTCCTACACTTTTTTGTTTAGTCTGTTAAGAGGATTCATGCATGCTTGTATTGGGGCAACACAGCCTTACTATCAATAAAATTTCATTCTTACCTACAAAAAAAATTGGCGAAAATGAAACGGTGGATTTATTATCAGAAAGCTGTTGCAGAATTCACGTACTTGTCTGATAAATGTCTGCTTGCAACGATGTTGAAGTACTTAGTATTTACACAAAAGCAATGATCAGAGAGAACAAAATACAAAACAATGACTTCTTTTCAGCTTCCCCCATTGCAATGGTGGATCCCATTATTATGAGTATCCTTGCGCTTCATCTTTAGCTCATTTAGGCCCCATATTCGAATTGTGTGGTCATCACTAGCTGACGCCAACATGTGGGGGTTCACTGGATTCCAGCTCACACAATTCACAGCTCCAGAATGGCCAGGCAATGCCTCTATTAGCTCCCCTGACTCCCTGTGCCATATATAAACCTGCAATCCCAAAAAATCAAATGATCAATTCTCAGAAGAAATGGGGAAATTTTGATATCATGCAATTCATGATGGCATTATAGAAAAGAAATAAAAAATAGAATCCTAAAAGAGTCAGATACATACTATGTAGAGAGATTTCATCATATGCATGTAACTTAAGGCTTTCTATTTTCAGGAGTTGAAAGCTGTTAGGATTCCTTTTTCTGGACAAAACCCGACCAGCGCTGCAAATAATTGTCGGCTGATTAGGAGTTCTAGATTTTTTTTTAAAAACCTAGGAGTCTCAATTGCATCCCAGCAAGTAGCAGCCTCCCTTATAGCTAGTATAAATAAAAGAACAGCCTCCCTAAGGAGCAAGATTTCTAGTTCTGCCATCAGCTTCAATTACATGATCGACTTTTGGAGTTCTCATAAAAGCTTTATCTAGTTTCCTGGTTAAGCAAACCCTCACTGCAACCTCTCCTCTAAAAGCTATCAAACCCTAGATTTCTGACTCAAAAACAAATTACCATCCCATGTAATCTTAGAGGGCTTCTTTCAGTAGCTTACTCTCAATTTTTCATCAAGAGCCAACTAGATATCATATAGAAATTCAACTCTAGATCTGTTACACATCTTAGGAAATATATTCCATGGTTTTTTGGCCAACTTTTCTCTTCTAATCTCTTGAATACAATCCTGGAAGTTCTATTTTATGTTCTCTCTAGATTCCCTTTAAAATCCTCTCTCTCAGAACAGGATTTCTCGCTCTTCTTCTTGCTGCAGCCACTATTGTTGCAAGATTTACTTTAAGGATTTAACAAAAAATCGAAATCCTCTGCGCTGGTATGATTTGACCAATGTTCTCTATCCTCTAGACTTTTAAACAACTCAAAACCAAACACTACAAGAGAATTCTAAAGAGTGCAAGAACTCGGCTTTTTGTGCAATGGAAAGAGGTGGAATTTTTAAGGATTCCCTTTAAATATTCCATCCTGTGAGATGACAGAATTTTTAGGGAGTCTATTAAAGATAATTCAACTTCCAAGTTTATCGTACATAAATGCTAAGCAAACATAAGTTATGTTTTTGACTTTTTGAAATGGACAATGAACATGAATCCAGGGTCCTTTTTACCACTAATTGATGGTCCTAGAGCTGTCAAAGTTATCATACATACGGTAGTTCCTTGAAATCCTTCTCGATAAGAATATAAACCCAGCTCTTTAGGCAACTTGACCCTCAACATAAAATCATCCAGGTAGGGCTTACTTACTCAGATGGGATTATTATAGATCCATCTCCCAAGGAACTGGACATAATGATTTTCATCATATGGACTGAGCACAAATCAAAAGGTCATATGGACCATATATAATGATCAATTTATAGCGCTCTGCATCCAAAGAGATAATCCTTTAAAAGACATCAATATTTTCTAAAAGGCTACTGATATGAATTGCACGATATCATCTCAAATTCATTTCAATTGTACAATATGAATTGTATAATGAGTTTCATCATATGGCTAACAATGAGTTACAAGGGGTGGCATAGTAAAGCAACTAGAAACTATGTTTTGAATCTTTTATTATAAATAATAGTTTTCAGGCATCAGTTATCAGAAAATAATAATTTTCTGATAATACAAATAACATTCTCTGGCCAACGATACCAAAAAAAAAATAATAATAGTGTTAGGACATCACAAAGGATACCAACATGGCCAAACATGACAGCATAAAGGGAATATAACATCCACATAAGCATATATAATACAAATAACATTCTCTGAATTATAATAGAAACAGAAACACCCAATGAATTTTCTACAGAATAGAACTTGTCCCTATAGACCAAGAAGAACCATACTCGAAAGAAGCTGAAAGGATAAATTGAAACCCGTACCTGTGAGTCCTCACTACCGCTAGCAATAAAAGCTTGGGAAAGTCCACCAAAGCAAGATCTAATCAAAAACCGGGTGCGTTTGTGACCTTTGTACTTGGCAACAAGCTTGAGGTCTCCATCGATGTCCCAAAGATGGATTTCTTGGTCCAGAAGATTAACCAGCAAAAACCTATTATCCCTCGATAATGAAAATGAGGTTATTGTTTGATCCTCTTCAATTAATCTTTCAGTGTTTGCTTCCCGGTCAAGTAAAAGTATAGCAGTTTCTCTACAAATACTTATAATCAGCTTTCCATCATTCGTTATTTCCAAATCAGATATCTTAAGTGTTCGTTGCCCTTTCCAACACTCCAGCTCTCTCCCATGTAGTTCCCACATACAAATACTCTTATCATTGAAGCCAGAGAATACCCATTTGCCATCTGGAAACCATCCACAGGACACAAGGCCAATGCCAGCTTTCTCATAAACATGGAGGCACTCGCCAGAAGAAACATCCCAGCGCCTGACAACCTCCTCCAGTCCACAGGTAAGTAGTTCATGATCATCAGGACTCCACGAAGCAGAGCAGACAGGTTTCTGGTGGCCACAGAGTCTATGCTTTAAAGACACACCACCATTCACATCAACCTGCAGATACCCTAAAAAATTAATAAATAAACAGGGAAAAATAATAGCGTTTTGATGGGAGACGAGGAGGATGCCGGAGACACAAGGATGTCTCCAAATGCATAAAGCCTCAAATGCTCAACAATTAGATTCCAAACCACCAGAAACAATATATCAAAACTATACACCCAAAACAGAAGAAATCCTAACCAGATATCCCAATACTAAGAACTTAACCAACAATTACCGTATTACAATAAGGCTGTTAATAATGAGATCAGAGATAAATATTTCAGAGTTGTCTCTCACTGCCATGGCCATCCCCAGTGCTTCTTGTGAGAGACAGCTATTTTCCTTCTTTGTTCGTTATTCTGCTTCATTTTAATTACCAGACCTCTATTGAGATGCTTCCCTCCGATGGTTGTGTGATTTCATCTTCAACTGAGATTCAGGATCTTATTTTGCATTTTTTTTTTTTTTTTTGATAAGTAAAAAGTAATTTCATTGATGAGAATAAATAGGCAAAATCCAAGTACACGGGGGGTATACAAACGACATGCCTAGATACATTCTAAGAGACTCTAGATTAAGGAAAGAAACTCATGCACATTACTGCCATTGGGTACAATCGCTGAAAACCAAAGGATTAAAGTATGCAAAAAGAAACTCTGTAACTCCGCCATTGTACGCTCTGTCTTCGAAGCATCGTGAATTCCTTTCTAACCAAACACACCACATAATACAAAAAGGGATCATCCTCCATGCTGCAACCACTTGTGGACAGCCGTGGATACCCTGCCAACACGCCATCAGATCGACTACCTTAGCCGGCATCACCCAAGTTACATCCACTCTACTAAAAAATCCATTCCACAAAGCTCTTGAGACCTCACAATGCAGCAATAAATGATCCACAAATTCACCATGACTTTTGCACAAGTAGCACTAATTAATCACAAAAAGTCCCCTCTTTTATAAATTATCCATAGTGAGAATATTCCCAAGGGCTACAATCCACACAAAAAATGTCACTTTGGGGGGACACTAGATCTCCAAATGTTCTTCCAAGGAAAGGATATATTGCCATGTGCCGCTAGAATTTTATAATATGCTTTGACTGTAAATTTCTTGTTGGTTGCATATCGCCACTGTATCCTGTCACCTTGCACTGGAATGCTTCCTGAGTATAGCAAACTGAAAAAGTCAGCAACGGTAGGCAATTCCCAGTCATGATTATCCCTAGTAAATAGAATGTTTCACTGAGGGGTGCCATGAGCATTGACGTATAAATCTGCCACCGCAGCCTCCTGATTAGCTGCAATGCTACAGAGGTTGGGGGAAACCCTCTCCAGAGAGCGCTCTCCACACCATATATATCCTACCAATATCTAATTCTTGGTAGCATATATCCTACCAATATATCCTATCACAAAACGTGTATTCCCCCTAATATACTTCCACATGCCCATACCATACCCTTCTCGCACATCGTTAGTGCACCAAGCTTCCAAGCTTCTCCATGTCTAGAAACAACATTATTCTTCCATAAAGACTCTCCCTTCATATGATATCTCCATAACCATTTTTCCAATAATGCTTAATTAAACAATCTCAAATTACGCACTCCCAACCCCCCACAAGCTATTGGGGAACATACTGTATTCCACTTTACAAGGTGAAATTTAAATTCCTCCCCAATCCCCCCCATAAAAAGCTCGGAATAACTTCTCAATCCTATTTGCGACCCCTGCAGGCAATGGAAAGAGAGACAAGAAATATGTGGGAAGATTAGATAAAGTGCTTTTGATCAAAGTAAGCCGCCCCACCTTGGATAGGTACAACCATTTCCACCCAGCTAACCTTTTCTCCACTTTCTCAATGACACCATCCCAAATGGTTGTAGCTTTGAAAGTAGCACCTGGCGGAAGGCCCAAGTATTTCATAGGTAGAGACGACACTTTGCAACTCATGAGATCTGCTAAATTATTGACATTAGGCACTGCCCCCACCGCCACCATCTCATATTTGCTCAAATTTTTCTTAAGCCCCAAAACAGCTTCAAAGCATAAGAGGAGTGCACGCAAAACTTGAATTTGGCCTTGATCCGCTTCACAAAAGAGAAGTGCATCATCTGCAAATAAGAGGTGGAAAATCATAACTAAACCATTGGTTCAGTTACCCACTGGAAAACCAGCTAAGTAGCCACTATCCACGGTAGCCTTCACCATCCGTCCGCCTTCCATGACTATAACGTAAAGGAAAGGAGACAAGGGATCCCCCTGTCGCAGCCCACGAGAACTGTTAAAGAACCCGCTGGTTTACCATTGACTAACACTGAGAAGCGAACCGTAGTGATACAATGCTAAATCCATGAAATCCACCTATAACTGAACCCGCATCTCCCAAGCAAATAAAACAAAAACTCCCAGTTGACATGGTCGTACGCTTTTTCTATATCCAGTTTACATAGAATGCCAGGTAAGCCCTCATTCAGCCTATGATCCAAGCACTCATTGGCTATGAGTACTGAATCTAGTATGTCTGCCCCTTACAAAAGCATTCTGCGGTCTAGATATTATTTGCCCCATAACCATACTAAGCCAATTAGCAAGCACCTTTGATAAAATCTTGTAGACCCTACTCACTAAGCTTATAGGCCGGAAGTCCTCAATCTCCATTGCCCCATGTTTTTTTGGAATGAGGGCAATGAAAGTTGCATTCAGACATTTCTCAAACTTCCCGTGAGTATAGAACTCCTAAAACACCTGCATGACATCACCTTTCACAATCTCCCAACAATGCTGAAAAAAACCCATCAAAAAGCTGTCCAGCCCGGGCACTTTGTCTTTTGCCATCGTGTTAATGACCTTATGTACCTCCTCTTCTTCGAACAGTCTATCTAGTTGTCTCGCATTCTAGGTGTCAATACGCTCAAATGGCAAACCATCTAGCTTTGACCTCCAAGAAGTCGGCTCCGCAAGTAAGTTATGATGGTAAGTCACAATATGGTTCTCTAAATCAGGAGGGGATGAGAAAACTTGGTTACTTGAAGTGAGCAACTCTATGGCGTTGTGGCGCCTATGTGAGTTAGCTACTTTGTAAAAAAAAATTCGTATATTTATCCCTTTCTTTTAACCATAGGGCCCAAGATTTTTGTCGCTATGAAGTCTCCTCCATCAACAACACCCTCTCTAGTTCTATCACCACTACATTTCTTCTTTCAACAACCTCATTTGTAGGGTCTCCCAACAAGACTTGCCCCTCCAACTCTTGTAACTCCCCCATTAAGAGAGGTCTTCTGACTATCGATACAACCAAAAACTTCTATATTCCACTTCTTCAAATCTTGCTTCAAAGCATTAAGCTTGCCTGCCAGAATAAGACTAGCAGTTCCTGTGAACTGATAAGAAGTCCACCGCTCACGAACCTTATCTGCAAAACCATTCATTGCAAGCCACATATTTTCAAACCAAGTAGGCCTAGTCTTATTTTGGCAGGCAATTTTAGGCCTCCAAGAAGCTGGTTCGGTGAGAAGACCTTAATTATTTTGCATTAGTATGAAGGTCTTCTCACCGAACCAGCTTCTTGGAGGCCTAAAATTGATGGGTTGATTTTTTATTCTCTTGATCCTCTTAGTGCGAGTTGGCTGGAGAGACCCTTTGATGAAGATTAGGTTTTTCCGTCATTAGTGGGATGGCTAAATATAAAGCTCCTAGTCCGTACGAATTTTAAATGGCCTTTTTCCAAGTCTGTTGGGAGATTGTAAAAGAAGATATGATGCAAGTCTTTTCCTTTAGAATGTTCGAAAAATTACTCAATACTACTTCTATTGCTCTCATTCTTGCTTTAGAGTTAAAGGATTTTCATCCTATTAGTCTTGTGAGGGGTCTACAAGATAGTTTTGAAGGTTCTTGCTAATCCTATGAGCAAGCGATGGAACAAATTTTCTCTAAGCCCCAAATGTCTTTGTTCGGGAGAGACAAATCCTTGATTTAATGCTCATTGCTAATGAATGTGTAGATAGTTGTATGAGAGAGTGTTCCTTGTGCTCTTTGGGGAAAGGTGTGTTCATGGATTAGGCACTATGTTTATATTGCCCGATTCTCAATGTTGACTAATGGTAATCCTACTAGTTTTTTTCGTAGCTCACGTGGTTTGACATAAGGAGACCCTTTATCTCCTTCGGTAATGCTAATAATAACACGAGCTTCGCCCATACATTTGTTTCTAATAAAATTACTTCCAACTTATTCCAAAAAACAAAAATCGGTAATATGGTGACTTACTAAATAAGGCATGTGACTATGTGTGACCTTTTAGTCACGTGCTTAGAAGATTAAGAACAATGTGCTTAGAGTAGACTTGAGTTACCAGTTGGACTCATGTCTATGCTATAGAAACATTCTTGTCTCATTCAAGAATTTGCTAAAGTTATAACAGACCAACAGTAGTTTTGGAGAATTATGGAACAAGCTCCTATGATTTCCCTTCTTAACTCATATAGATTCCATTAGTTGGTCTCAAAGCAAGATCTTATCCAATGTAATTGAGTGTAGGATATGGGTATTGCTTAGGATGTTGGAAGATGATGCCAACGATAACAAATAAGTCTTTTGGAACAGCCACTCATCCAAATCAAGATGTTCCCTTCATCAAGAAACGGTGATCGACGTGATTAAAGACTTGGCTCAATTTGGATGCCAAGAGTATCTAAGATTATCTGTGAATAATTTATAACAGTCAACTATTCATAGATAATCTGAGATACTCTTGGCATCGATTATCTGTGAATAGTTTATAATAGTCAACTATTCACAAATAATCTAATATACTCTTGGTATCCAAACTGAGCTAAGTCTTTAATCACATCGATCACCGTTTCTTGATCAATGGAGCATCTTGATTCGGATGAGGGGGTTGTTCCAAAAGACTAATTTGTTATCGTTGGCATCACCTTCCAAAATTCTAAGAGCATTGGCAATGGCCTAGCCAACTGCCAATGCAAAATCTAAGCTTTAGCTAGATGTGAGAAAAAACCTTCACATTAGACTAGCCAATGGTCCAAAGCTCAACACTGGAGCTACAGTAATTCTTGGGTGCTCTCCAAACTTGGAGTTATCGTTCACATGCTAAAAGATTATTTTATGAATTTCCACATTGTACTCTTTTTTATTAATTGCTTCCATCCATTGAATTTTATTATTCATCCAATATATTTGTTTTATGCATCCACCTAACATGATTATGTTTTTTTTTTTGGTTCATGTTTCAGTTAGTTTCATGAAATGTATTTTTTAAACAATAATAAAAGTACTACAAATTATTAATTAATATTTTTTTATAAGTCAAATAAATATTTTATTTAATTATTAATTAATATATGAAGTATATTTGTAAAATATATAAAAAAATCTATCAAATATTATTAAAATATATAATATAATATTATTATTTTGCCTTTAAGATGACTAGTCCAATGTGGACTCATCTAGCTAAAACTTGATGTTAAAAAGTGAGATTCTAGCTAAACTTTGAACTTGGCAATGGCTAGGCCATTGTTAATGCTCTAAGCAATACCCTTATGACCTTTTACCTTCTATTCCCGATGCTTCTCGTCAGGAATAATTTCTAAATTTTTATCCTATTCTTTTTCATTCTTGATCTTTATTTCGTAATCTTTGTTGAAAGACATTGTCTATGGAGCATAACTTTTAGTTCGAAGCTAACTTTTTTTGTGAATAGAAGAATAGAAGGAAACCTTTTTAGCATTGTCGAGAAATGTAACAAATTTACAAAGGCTATTTATCTTAGTAGGGAGATGGTGATTTGGTTAACTAAGGTGGTCGAAGGCAATTTGATGTTTTCGAGTATCAAGGTCCCTTATCAGTCCAAAAGGGGATGGCACTAGTGTGTTCTTAGTACAACTATGTCAAAACAAGTATGGTAGGCTTGAGAAAACAAAACTTTCGTAGGGTTGATGTTCCTTGGGTTAAGCCAGCGAGGATGGTGGATTTGCTAGGATGCTGGAGGAAGATGCAAGTCTGTCCTCAAGTGGCAGCAACATGGAAGATGGTTCTGTTGCGTACTATATGGGTTATTTAGTCGGAAAGAAACGCACAATAGAATAGTTGCATAATTTTTTAATTCACACACTATTGATGTGGTTTTCAGCTATTGTATTAAAAGGGAACAATGTTCATGTTTTTTTATCTTTACTTTCTAGCTCCTAGAATGTATTTAGGTGCTCTTTAGTATACTTCCTGTGTACAAGGGATGGGCCTATCTCATTCATATCAATAAAACTTATCTCTTACTTATTAAAAAAATAGGTTTGAGAAAATGGAGTTGGGCCCTGGTAAGGGAAATAGGATCATTGTTATCTATCCCTGAGAAGTGGATGGGAGAGGTTTGGTGAATGGCTCTCTAGTTGGTTTGTTCAATAGCTCCCATGGCCCAAAGCAAGAAGACCCTTTATCTCCTTTCCTTTTTGTTATTATCATGGACACGTTAAGTCTTATGATTATTGCGGCTGTGGATGGTGGCTTTGTGTCGGGTTTTATGGTGGGTGATGATACTCGGGACAGAATCACTATTTCTCACTTTTTTTTTATAAGTAAACAATTTATTAATAGAAATAGGTAAAGCCAAGTACACAAGATGGTATACAATAGACGAAACCTATTTATATCGTGGGTGGATTGTTTGATACAAGGAAATAATGTAGGTTAAGTCCATTAAAATCTATAGCTAAAGCCCATAACAATAAAGTGTGATAAAAGTGCGAAAGAAGCTCCTCCCAAGTTCATTCCTTGTCTTCAAAGGTTCTATCATTCCGCTCTTGCCAAATGCACCACATAATGCAGATCGAGATCATCTTCCATACTGATTTGATGGGAGTAGCACCTCCCAGAGATTTCCAACTAGCCAGTAACTCAATCACTGTGGCCGGCATAACCCAGTTCAGATCAACTCGGCTAAAAACATCGTCCCACAAATGTCTGGCTGATTCGCAGTGTAACAAGAGGTGATCCACAGATTCTCCTGAATTCTTGCACAAGCGACACCAATCTGAGATTATGACTTGCGCTTTCTCAAGTTATCAGTGGTTAGAATGTTGTTCAGGGCAGCTGTCCAAGTAAAGAAGAGAGCTTTTTTTTTTTGGGGGGGGGGGGGGGGGGGGGGCTTATTCCTCCAAATTTTTCTCCAAGGAAAGTGGGTATTCATTGAGAGTGTTAGCGCTTTATAGAATGAGCGAACTAAGAAAATACCCTTGTCCGAAGATGTCCACCAGAGCTTATCGGCTCTCCTTCCATTTGGCTTAGTGGAATAGATGTAACTGGAGAAAGTCTCAAATCTATCCACTTCCCAATCTTGGGCTGCTCTACTAAAGGTGACATTCCATTGAACTTGGTCGCCTGATCGAATCAAGAGATCTGCCACCGAAGCTTCTTGGTCACATACTAACCAAAATATAGTAGGAAATGTGTCTTTTAGAGCTTCACTCCCACACCAAGTATCCCTCCAAAATTTAATCCTAACTCCTTCACCCAATATCAGTTTGGCATGAATGGTGAAAACCACCCATCCTTGTCTAATATGTTTCCACAAACCCACTCCATGCGCCCCAAACACCTCTTTAGTACTCCATCCCCCCCATAGGCTACCATGTTTACAATCTACCACCAGTTTCCATAGAGCATCAAATTCCAAAGTATACCTCAATAACCATTTACCAAGAAGAGCCCGATTGAAGGTTCTTATATTTTTTAAACCCAGACCACCTGAAGAAATAGGCTTGCACACGTCCCATCTGATTGAGTGGCACTTGAATTCTTCCCCTATCCCACTCCATAGAAAATCACGGTATAGTTTTTCAATCCTTCTTGCCACTGCTGCAGGTATGGGAAATAAAAATAAGTAATAAATAGGAAGGTTGGAGAAAGTACTTTCGATCAAGGTCACCCGGCCTCCTTTGGATAAATACAATCTCTTCCAACCTGCCAGTTTTCTTTCAATCTTCTCTATGTGGTATCCCAAATTGCAGAAGACCGTGCCACTGCACCCAAGGGCAACCCCAAATATTTCATTGGGAGAGAGACCACGTTGCAACTTAGAATAGTAGCCAAGTGTTGTGGGCTAGCGACATTTCCTACTGGTGCAAGCTCAGATTTCTCAAAGTTAACTTTCAAGCCTGAGGCCGCTTAAAACATAAAAGGAGTGCCTTCAACACCCTAAGCTGATTCTGATCTGCCTCCAAAAAACTGTCATTTGCAAATAAAAGGTGAGAGATAGAAATTGTGCCTCTATTGGGGTCGCCAACATAAAAGCATATCATATAACCATCTCGGACCACAACTGATAACATCCTGCCCAAAGCTTCCATGATAAAAACAAAGAGAAGTGGGGATAAAGGGTCCCCTTGTCTCAGGCCACGAGAACTACAGAAAAAACCTACCGAGCTGCCATTTATTAATACTGAGAATTTTGCTATGGAAACGCACCATCTAATCCACTTGCACCATCGCTCCACAAAACCACATCTCTTTAGCAAATAAATGAGGAAATACCAGTTTTTATGGTCATATGCTTTTTCCATGTCTAACTTGCAAATGATCCCTTCTATCCCTGACTTTATTCTGCTGTCCAGGCACTCGTTGGCTATAAGGACTGAATCTAGTATTTGACGACCCTTGATGAAGGCATTTTGTGGCTTTGAGATGATTTTACAAAGAGTCTCCCCAAGCCGGTTGGCAAGCATTTTGAAGATAATTTTGTAAACACCATTTATGAGACTAATGAGTCTAAAATCTTGTAACTCAGATGCACCATTTTTCTTGGGAATCATAGCGATGAAAGTAGTTTTAAACTTTTCTCAAACTTGCTTACCAAGAAAAATTCATGAAAAACCTTCATCAAATCTTCTTTCACAATCTCCCAACAAACTTGGAAGAAACCCATCGAAAAACCATCGTGTCCTGGTGCTTTATCACTAGCCATTTTCCTTAAGGTCACCAAAACTTCTGACTCCTCAAAAGGTCTCTCCATCCAAGAGACTAACTATGGTTCAATGGAGTCAAATACAAGACCATCCGGCTTTAGTCTCCATTGCTCTCGTTTTGTAAACATCTGTTCAAAGAAATCCACCACATGCTCCCTTATTCTTGGAGCCTCTGTGCACTCTTCACCATTGATTTTTAGCATTTCAATGGTATTATATCTTCTATGGGAATTAGCCACCCTGTAGAAACATTTGGTACAGCGATCCCCTTCCTTTAACCATAAGGCTCTAGACTTCTGGTGCAAAAATATCTCCTCAAGAGAAAAAACTCTCTCCACTTCTGTTGTCAACTCTGTTTTACGAACAATTTCCTCTTGAGTAAGAACTCTAGTCTCAAGTAACCTCTCAAGACATTGCAACTCATCCACCAAAGATTTCTTTTGCTCCCCTATGTTTCCAAAGGTTTGAGAGTTCCAAAGCTTTAGATCATACTTCAGTGCTTTTAATTTTCCTGCAAAAATAAAAGAAGGCGTACCTTAAAATTGGTAAAAAAACCACCAATTTCTTACCCTGTCCACAAAGCCTTCACTTTTAAGCCACATGTTTTCAAACTTAAAGTGCCGTCGGCCACCTTGAATACCGCCGCCATCCAACATGATGGGAAAGTGATCCGAGTAAAGGCGAGGCAACCTCCTTTGACACACCTCTGGATAAAGTGTTTCCCACTCTGACGAGATGAGGAATCTATCTAGCCTAGACCAAGTCTGGTTGTTGGACCAAGTGTAAGCACCCCCTATGAGTGGAAGATCCACCATGTTTAGGTCATCAATACAAGCTGAAAAATACACCATTGCTGGGCGCAACCGACTGTCACCAGATTCACTTGGGAACCTTATTATGTTGAAATTACCCCCTATGCACCAAGGGAGGTCCCACCAACTAAGAAGAGTTGCAAGTTCATCCCATAAAAGACTACGCGTGCTATCAATGTTAGGCCCATAAACCCTTGCAAAGGCCCATGAGGAGTTATCCACCATTGATTTAAAGGAAATGCCTATTGTATGTTCCCCTACAAAATCCTCAATTTTTTCCACAACCCTTTTATCCCACATCACAAGAATGCCCCCCGATGCCCCATTCGAAGCCAAATACACCCAATCTACATAAGCTCCACTCCAAATACTACGCACTAAATTTCTAGAAATCATTTTCAACTTTGTTTCTTGTAAGCATATAATTTCCGCCTTCCACTCATGAAGTAAGAAATTAACATGCCTACGTTTCTCAGCTCCATTCAGTCCCTGCACATTCCAAGACACAATTTTTGACTTCATAAAGACAAGCAAGATCCCTATCCTTTAGTACGCATGCGGCTGGTGCTGCCATCATTCAAGGACCACGTGAGTCTCCTAAGTTCTCTATGTTTCTTAGACTCCGATTTCTTAGACTGTGAATGCTCAACATCAAGGTAGTAAGTAGCGCCATAAACTGATCTTCATATCCCACACACTTAATACCAATACAGTGCTGAATCAATTTTACACTACTAAGTACCAATTCAGAAACCTCAAACTCAGAAGGAACTTCGCACCCTAAGGGATAAGGCGCTTCCCCCAACGAAGTTTGCCCATATTCCTCCTCCCCAAAGAGATTGGTGCCACCCCATTCGACCATTTGACCCTCTGTGAAAACCACCTCATTGACAGGGCAAGGAGTGAGCGTAATATCGGACTCAACCACCTCACCCTCCGAAATTGCCTCGAGATGTTCTTCCACTGAAGAGAGCGCCATCACCTGAGCTGGGGAGGTGCCCAAGGTAATTTCCGGCATTTTCTGAGCACAGATGTTCGTCGCCGACAATTTCTGGGTGTCCCGACAAGTATCCGGCGCTAGCAACAAAGAAAGAACACCTTTCTCCTTGTTCTACAACGACTCCGGCACAGTTTCCGAACTCGACAGCGAAATCTGAACTTCCGACGAGAAGCTCGTCTCCGGCCGATGGGTTCTCACCGGAATGTCAGGCATCTCCTGAGTTCGCTGGAGCAACGCTAACGGATCCGGCCCAGTGAATTGTTCAACAACTAGGGATAAGCCCAACTCCCTCAAACCCAATTCCTTAGACCCAACTACTTGCTTTAAACCCAGCTCGTTAATGTCTGGTTGAGAGTCCATCCCTGCCTCCCCCAATTCCAGACCTAAGCCCAAGCCCAAGCCGAAGTCGAAGCCCATATCCTTTAAGTTTAAAGCCTCGACGTTGCGTTTAAACCAGGATATATTGCGTTGCAAGCCTTCCGCTTGCTTTTCCAGCTCAAATATCACTCTTATCACAATTTCCTTATTTAGGCCGGCCAAACTGTCTTTTACCATCTCCGTCTGACCCTCAACAGCAAAGGACAACTCCTGTGTTGCAGATGAACCTCGAGCACCCTTTGCCCCCTCGACTGCTGCAACGCCTCCTTGTAGGACCTGATGGACCGCGACATATGTTCCAGTCCTTGCGACGGTGGGGAGGTCCTCCAAGGTACTCTGTTTTGCACAAGCATCTCCCCCAGTGCCGATGAAGCGATAACCTCCCTTAAAGTAGCTTCAAAATATTCCCAGCCTATGCCCATTCTTCCTTCCGGAACCAGAAGCATACCCCTTCGTTTCTCTGGGCTGAACTCTGAGATAACGAAGAATCTACCATAATAATTCTTTTTCCTCTGCAGCAACAAAACTAGGGAACCTCTTCTTTGAGACCTGATGAAATCAAGAGTATACCCAAAGGCAATACCCTCCTTCATCATGATAGCCAACCATGTCAACACCTCATGATCGAGGACCAAATGCTTCACGAGACGAGGACTACTCTCTATGATCCTCACTCTCTTGTCTCTTTCCCTCTTAAACTCGAAGCATTTATGATCTATAATAATGTTTCTGATTGACCCCATCACTATCTTTCTAAATAAGTAAACCGCCAGAGCAAATACTGTTTTAAGCACCAATAAACTTAGACAACAGAGGCAGCAATCTCACAAACACGAACGGGAACATGGTTTTTTCTCCAAGTGTACGGAGAGAAAAAAGAAGTACTGGATACAAAAAATCCATTTCTCACTTATTCTTTGTAGATAATACTTTAATTTTCAAAGATTCCAACCAAGGGCATCTTAGAGCTTTAAGAGCTTTGCTATTGGTTTTGAAGCTGTCTCTGGACTTAGAAACAATTTATCTAAGTCTGAAAATGTTCTGGTTGGTACAATCAGAAACTCCCTTGATCTAGCAAATATTTTGGGTTGCAAGGTATCTAATTTACCTATGAAATATCTCAGGTTACCTTTGCAGGCCCCTCACAAATCTGTCCATTTGGGATGGCGTGAATGAGAAGATAGAGAGGAAATTAGTTGGCTGGAGGAAGATTTATTTGTCAAAAGGAGGCAGAGTTACACTGATTAAAAGCTCTTTGTCTAATCTTCCCACTTATTTCCTGTCCCTTTTTCTCTTACCTGCTGGAGTAGCTAAAAAGAATTGAGAAAATTTTCAGGAATTTCTTAAGGGACGGTAGTGGAGAGGAAAGAAAATTTCGCTCAGTGAGTTGGATAAAGGTTGTGTCCCGGTGTCATGTGGAGGCTTGGGCATATGAAGTTTAAAGCTTTTCAATAAGGCTCTTCTTGGAAAGTGGTTGTGGAGATACAACAAAAATAGAATGCACTCTGGAGACAGATTATGGATGTCAAATATGGAAGGATGTGGGGGAACTGGTATACAAATGAAGTAAAAGGGGTGTTTGGGGTGGGCTTGTGGAAATCCATTAGATTAGGATGGGGGACTTTGTCGAGAACTTTTCTTTCAAAATGGAGAAAGGGTCTAATATTTTTTTCTGACATGATATATGGTGTGGGGATTTTATAAAGGTTATTACTTATCAAAAAATATATATGGTGAGGGGATTCAGCTCTCAAACATTTATATCCTAATCTCTTTAGGATTGCAAGAAACAAAGGGGCTGTAGTGCTTGAATCCTATCAGTTCTCTAATAATCTGTTGCACTAGAATGCAGAATTTAATAGAGAATTACAGAACTAAGAAGCATGTGAAGATGGTGATTTCTTTGTAAAACTATATGCTACGAAGATCGATCGGAATAGAGAAGACAGGCTGTTGTGGTTTCATGATTTTAATTCCAGATTTTCTGTGAAATCTTAGTACAAGGTGTTAAATACTCATGGTGGTTCAGCTTACCCCAAGAAAAGTATCTGGAAAGCAAAGGTGCCTAGCAAAAGTTGCATTCTTTTGTTGGTTGGTGACACTTGAGAAAATATTAACCACAGATAATTTGAGGAAAAGACGTTTATTTGTGATCAATTCGTGTTTTATGTGTAAAAAAAATGGCCAATTTGTCAATCGCCTTTTTCTTCGTTGTGAGGTTGTGACAGCCTAGTGAAACAAGATGCTTGGCAGGGTTGGCTTGGAGTGGGTGATGCCTTCGCGAGTGGTGGACTTCGTAGCTAGCTGGTATGGTTCAGTGAGATGTAGACGCAGTGCAGAAATTTGGAAAATGATCCCTTGTGTTTGTTTTGGTGTTTATGGTTAGAAAGAAATGGGGAGGTATTTTAATGGTCATGAATGTACTATGGGAACATTTAGGGATCTTTTCTATAGTACTCTTTAAGGTTTTGGGTGAACAACCTTGTAAGGGATGAAAATACTTGTAATGCTTTGTTTTAGTCTCGTTTTTCTCTAGCTTGTATTTTTAAGTATACTCACTTGTATATTTCCTGTGTACTTGGCTATGCCTATTTATTTGGAATAAAATTTCTTATTACCTATCAAAGTTTCTGAGAATATCTAAGAATAGTCGTGTTCTAAAACAAACCTTTAAGAAAGCAGCCTAAAGCTTTTGCCCAGTGTGTTGCACAAAAATGAAAATCCTTCTCAAGATGCTAACAAATCTGCAGGGAATGACTATCAACATGAAACAGATTTAAAAAAATCTTTTTCACATTACTATTCCTAAAAAACAAGTGTTCTCATGGTGGATTTGTGAAAGACACCAAAATTTGGTGAGTATCTTAATGGTGACGGGTTAAAGATCAGTGTTTTTCTGTTGATAAAGTATTCAACTGAAAGATGTTCCAAGAAATAAGAAGGTGGACTGATTGCTGCAAACCAGTGGTGCAGCCATTAAGTGATACAAGTAACGACAAAAGGAGGCATAAGCCTTTGCACTGTTGGAAACTAGTCATGAAGGAAAACAACTGCTTGCAAGTGATTATAGAGTGAAGAAGAGTTTGTTGTTAAAAAATAGAATGGGCCATGTCTAGTAAGCAAAAATTTCTTATAGCCCAACCATGTGAGATTGCAAAAACCAGCTCCACCACAATGTGCTCCAGAACACTAGCATTAATTTAAGGCGTAATGGTAAGAACCATGGATGGTGGATGCCACAAAATATTATTTCTCAAGACAGCTGAATCTGAAAGTTGAGACACATCCTCAAAGCTATGAACTTTTCTGGTTAGAGAAATGCGAAGAGATGTCACTTAATCTCGTTCCATAAAAACTCTTCAAGTAAAGATGGAACTTATTCTAGGGCATATTTAAGTCACCTGGAGTGATTGATGCAAGCCACATGGTAGAGGACTTTTTACAAACACTTGAATATCCAAAGAACAACACTAAAAGAAAGTCTAGACATCCAAGTTGGCATGTGGGATTAATGTTGCTCATTTAGTCACTGTTCAATGTTGTAAATCTTAATACGTTTGCCATTTAGGAGATGTTTGGAGAATAAGATGCAATAAGAAATCTGTTAATAGCAGTGAAATGGTTTATAAATAATAGTGCAATGGTTTGAGTTATGATATTTTATTGGATTTTAGAAAATGAGAGAAAAAAAATTTGAATAAAAATATTATGAAGTTAAAATATTGTCAAAATATTATTTTTTAATATTATTTTTTCTTTAAATTTGAAAAAGTACTATTATTTTTGTGTTTTGTTTCGGAGTTTGGAAAAGTAGTAATAATTAGGTAATGATTAGATGAAAAAGTTGAAGATTTGAGATTAAAAAATATTTGTGTTAGTGATGTTTGGGAAGAAAATTATAAGAAATTTTGAGATGAGACGAGATGAGATCCTTTCCCAAACAACCCCTTAGTCTTTAGAGTTCTCGTGCAATGGTCGATATTCTAGTGTCCTAGGCATAGAGGTAAGTCATCCAAATTTTTTGTGAGCCATGTGATCACTAATAATAAACATTTTTTTTTATATAAGTAAACAATCGTATTAATAAAATAGGCAAAGCCCAATTACACAAGATGGTATACAAGAGACATGACCAATCTAGGTCAAAGGTGGTAAGACTCCTTACTCTTATTTTAGGTTTTGCTAAAGTTGTAATGGCACATTTTGGAGTTGATTAATCATTGAGCCACTTTTTGTGCCCTTGTTTCTCCTAAGATGTGGGTGCTCTTGCCAATTTGATAGCTTGAGTGTAACACTCCGAATTGTGTATAGAAAGGTGGTGAATGGAATTCAACATTGCTTGAGAGGGAAAAGTCAAGTGTTATAATGGTACCCTTGAACATTTGGAGTGTATGCCCAGACAAAGCTTGGGCTTCCTAGGATCGTTACACTAAGCTAGCTCTTTGGTTTCCACTTTCAAATTCCTTTTACTCTTTATCATATTCAGATTTGATTAAAAAAAAAAACAGTCCAAGAAGCATCATCATGAAAGAACTACAATATGTTTGGCTAAGAGAAACTTTCACAATCTTTAAGATCGTTTTTACAAATATTTTGAGATGTATTATTTATTGGGTTTTGTGAAAGTAGATAGGAAAATTTGAATAATATTTTTAAATATGTTTTGTATTTGGGTGTATAAAAAGTGGACAGGTAGAATTGAAAGTTGTTCAAATATCATATTTTTTAGTGGTAAATTTTGGAAAAGTTGTTTTCATTTGAGATTTTTTCACTTTTCCCTCAAATCTAGACAATGATTGGAGGAAAATTTATAAGTTGAAATGGATTTTTTTTTCTTTAGATTGAAAGATGTTTGTTGAAGTCGAAAAATCTTTTGAGAATTTTTTAAAAAGATGTCAAAAGGAACACCTTGCAGCTAGAATTGGTATTTTAGGGGTTTTTACTTTGTCTAACTGGTAGCAGAAAGGCCAGAAAATACTATAAGTCCACAAAACCCCAGGATAAAACCAGCCACCCTTCCATATAAAGTTTGGAATTAAGCCCCTCACCCCCTCCAAAATCATAGCTCTCTCAAAATCTATCAAGAACTTACAGCCAAGAATTTATGAGAAAATATTTATGCAACCGTGAATCGGGTAACCACTCTGAAAAAAGTAAATGAAACATGAGACCTACATGAAAAAAATTAATTTCTAAATAGTGGACTCCTACTCTTTTTCAAAGCGGTTACGCAACGTTTACACATCTCACGGTTGTATGTAGAATTACTCAAAAATTATTGCTATGTTGCTTTTCTATTTCCAGTCCTTTAGAACCCTTAATTCAAATTTCATACCCTGCATTGAATTATACCCATAGAACATCTATAGGATAGATATGCAACAATATGATTGCTGAATGATCATTTGGTGAACAACCATAGAACCCTGAGATATCACTTCAGTGTAGATATGCAAAATATTATAGAAGTGGAAAAAAACAAAGCTATGAAATTAATACGTACAGTTCAATTAGGCTCATTAAAAGAGATCACTAAACAGTCAAATGTAAATCAATTGATTAAACATAAAGCAGAGAAAGGGGCGTCAGATACAATATGGAGAAATTTTCGGTCAATATCAAGCTTACCTCCCATATGATTGCTGAACGATCATTTGATGATGAAGCCAAATAGTTCCCATTATGTGAAAATTGCAAGAACCAGACTTCATCACTGTGTCCTTGCAATATCTATTCAAATATGAATAAAACTAGTGATCTTAGTAAATGAGTCAACAATGTGAAACCAAATTCACAGTATAAACTGTAAATGTAAGTTAATACATGGGATGCCCTACAGAAATACTTACAAATTTCAACAACTACAATCATAGAATTACCAAAAGGCAAGGGTCACAAAAGATGTAGGTTTAACCTGAACCAACACCTTTATTCCATTCCTCAAAGGGCAAGATTCAGTCTTTTATAAGCAAGATTCAGTCTTTTCTCATGCACAAAGGAAGTCTCGAATTCTCACCTCCTTTTTTTTTTATCTTTAATGAAGATGTACAGAGAGAAAGATATAGACAGATAGAAGTAGACATCCTTATGCATTTTTCTACACACCAAGTGCAATTGCCACGATCAAACAATGTTTACTGCATCTATGGATTATAAAATCTTATAATCTACCCTACCCCCTTATTCGTCTGTGAGATAAGCATATGCACTCCGTGAATTAAAAAACAGATTATCGTGAAATTAAGGTAAGCTGAACAACCCTTTAAAAACCATTTCTGAAGAGTATAGCACAAGAGCTTTGAGCCAGTCTTTATGCTTTTCAGGTGCCATTAAATACCTTCTAGTGACTAAGTACCATTGCATAATGCCATTTTCTCTGACTTGTGTGGATGTAGAAAGAGACATTTAAGGATTGATCTTTTCACCAACAAAATTAATAGAATAACTCAATCATTATTTTATTATTATATCAGATGCCAGAAAACCTATGGAGTTGTAGACTTATGCTGCAACTTGCAAAGTAATAGTGGAGGGGACTACTTGATATAGTTTATGAAAGACTGAAATTCGATTTCTGAAACCAAAATGCGGATGCCTATGTTCCGATTTGAGATTTCAGTGCCAGCCTTTCCATCAAGAAAAGGGACACAATCAAAGTGCCCCATTTCCAAACATCATTGCTTTATACCCGACATAGAGGGGAACACTTCTGTATTGTTTTGATAAGTAACATAGAGGAAAGCACTTGCTTAAGCTAATATCATAATTTAGACGTTCATATGTTGAAGAAGCTGACTCTCCAAGTTAAACAAATAATATAGATGGTTTGAAAAAGCCTAGGACTCTCCAACCCAAGGACTCTTATAAGTGATATTTTATGCTTCCGGTATGGGGTAAATAAATTTTGTTCAGCATAATGGAATGGGGTTCCCATCTTAAGCTAAGGGTGCACATAGGCTTAAACCATGCTCTTTAACCATGTCTAATTTCAACCAAACCTTTAACAGATGCTCACATCAAAGACAGTGCTAATACTTGTCGGAAGCAGAGGGTTTGATTATCATCTCTTCATATAAGATGCATGGTCATTGGATCCATCAATACTAGGTTAAAAAAAGATAATAAAATAACTAACAACGCCCTCCAAAATATTATCCTCTTTACAATTTTTTTTTTTTTTTATATGTAAAAGTAAACTTTATTGAAATAAGCAAAGAAACAAAGTACACTAGTAGTATACAAGCAGGTCATGAAACCTAGTTACATCTAGCTACAACTCTTAACAATTACCTCAGACATTTTATTCTACCACGTCCATATTTGCAACCCGATGTATAAATATTGCATTTTTGGGACCTCCTCAATCACGAAATCCTTGAATTTTATGACAAATTAACTACCCTTTGCTGTGACATTTGCAAAACTGCATTTTTATGTAATCCTCAGATGCTGCCCTTTTAATTGATCCAGACAACAGAATTTTACAAATGCTCTTCATTCCCAGATCTATCCTTTAAAGGCTTATATATTCAATATCATCTCTCCCATAACGTCCCATTTTTTCATTAACCACAAAAACCTGAGGATTTGAAACTCCAGTCTCCTCCTATCTTATAAGGAAACGTGCGTCCAACATGTTCTGGATCCTAAGCAGTTTTGCATGTATATCTTTCATAGGATAGCAGTGCAAAACTTTATAGCTAGTATGGACTAGGTGTTTTCTTGTATACGTTCAGTGTACTTGGTTACTCATATTCATATATATAATATTTTTACTTACCAAAAAAAAAAACAGTGCAAAACTATAATGAAAAAACCAGGCTTAGTTTGTCATACTTGTGTTTTAAGAAAAAATCCTCAACTCCACCAAACCAATCCAAGATTTAACTTTGTGTTCTTAGTTACTAAATTAGTGCCCCATTTCAACATGTATCCAAAATTTCATATGATTACAATTTATGAAAGGAAGTACAATCTTTAAATCACTTGAATTTTTTTTTATACGTAAATGTGGGTTTTATTGATATTATCAATAGGCTAGCCCAAGAACACAAGTCGTATAGAAAAAAGAAAAAAAACACCTAGATGGATTTAAAAAATGATCCAAGGAAATCATGGAAACTTTGTCCATTGAAATCTAGGTTATCGCCCAAAGGAATAAAATTTAATCGGGCTCTACTTAAGAAATGCTTGTCGAGTTATCTTGAGAGGAAAGCTTTACAGAAGGCTGTAGTCTCCAAGTACATTGGTGGTTGGGCAGGGTCGTGTTCTAATGAGGTAAATGGGGCACATAGAGTAAGGATGTGGAAAAATATCAAAAGATGATGGGTAGACCTCTCTAGATACACAAGATTTGAGATGGGTGATAGCTCTAAAACAAATTTTGGCATGACACTTAGTGCGGTGAGTGAACCCTTGAGGAAACTTTTCCAAAAGTATTTAGGATTGCAAGGATGCAGGAGGTTTTGGTTGCCGACTTATTGCAATTTCAAATGGATACCTCAGTGGAATGTCAGTTTCTTCGGGGCAGCACAAGATTGGAAAGTTGACACTTTCATTGACTTTTCTTCAACCTCCTGTGCTCTAAGAGAACAAGGGTTAAAGGGATAGATAAACTTCTACGGAGTCCTTCTAAGAAAGAAGTGCACCCTCCACTCATTCTATCAGGACTTAACTACCCAAGATATGAACTCCTCCCCCTTGGAAGATGAGGGGAGGAGTTCATTTTTGGGTGTCCACAGCATTAAAAGGCTTCAAGAAATAACCCTAACCTTGGAAAAACCCCACAAACAAATACTCAACTTGAGTAAATGAGTTCTGATTGTTAAACATGATAACAAATTATACTAGTCTTGACAAAGAAATTAGTGGTAGACAAATGCAGAAACATAAGTTTTCTTGATCAATAGTCATCCCCTTTTCATATCAATGGGGAACTTCGGAACCATATGGGGTTAGGAATAAAGCATCCTGAGGTTGGTGCATTAAACATTAGTAAGAAGATAATGACCCTTAAAATACAACTAATATTGGTCACTAATGTCAATCACAAGCACAACAAAGAGAAGCTCCCAGCACATTGTGTTACAGCAAAGGCAGAATAAAAACAAGAACTACTTGTGCAGCTTACAAACTTTAACCGATTCTCTAACCTGTGAAGTACGGGATGGAATCTGATCCTTTCCACATAGATGATCAGTGTACAATGACATTTCCTTATCCATAGAGTTGTGAAAAATGCAAGCATCTCTTTGCAAAAGAAGCGCCTGTTCGACTAAATGTTCCAACCTGCTTTCAGGTATCATAACTGTTGGGGGAAGCAGTTTCTGCAACTCCACCAGTAGCCTTGAACGAGACTTTGACCTTGAAGTGTCTTTACCTGGAAGCCCAACTTGAATACACTTTGAAGGAGCAACGACGCATGAAGAAAGTTCGCGAACTCTATTCTTATTGATGCATAAAGGTGCAATCTCAGTCCTCAATGTATTTAGTGCATCCATGACGTTTTCTGCATCCAAAAGTTCAAAAAACTTCTGCTCCAGAATCAGAAAAGAAGCTGATTTAACAACGCTTTCATCCAACAGTCCAATGTTGCGCAACGTGGAAACACTTTCATCCCAATTGCCATCAAGTATTTGCTGCATAAACAGATTTACCACAGAGGAGTGTAAGGGTATCCCAGACTCTTCCTCTAGATGAGCACCACTTTTCTTATAACCAAGAGTGTACAATGCATTGGCTATTATACGAACAAATTCCTCTCTTTTAATAACTCCTTTTGAACCAACAACCTCTTTATCCCCTTCAGATGCTAGGGGCCGAGCCATCAAGTCGCTTGAGGAGCCAGAAACGGGCCCTATAAAAGATGAACCGTTGGAAAGACCTTTCAATTCTTCAGAAGATACTTTCATGCGTTTTGTTGCTGGTTCTTCATCCTCTACACCTCCCATGAAATGTGCACCTCAGCCCATATATTCCTACAATCAGAGAAACGATAAAAACCAAATTTGAAATATGCCACCAATAAATCACAAGAATAACTCTCAGCACATATTACTCAAAGTATCAGTCATACATTCCAAAGTCGAATGTAACAAATAAAGAAAGCAACCGCAAAGACTCTAATAAGTATCAACAAAAAGGAAACAAACTTTAAACATAATACGTATAATTGAAACTTCAGAAAATATTCCTCTTTGTCAATGTTTCTAAAGATGGAATAATTGAAAGTTCTGATGTATATACTTCGCTTTTTTGTGAGTCTCACATGCTGTTTCGCCACCATTTTTAACAGCTAATAATGATGAACAACTCACCAATAACCACCTCAAATCCACATTAGTCCTTACAGATCCAATTTACATAAATATAGCGATTATTTTCTTCGCTAAAAGGTCAGCAAGCATTTCTGACAACAAGTCAGAAAAGTGTTACGAATACATAATTGCCGGCTTCCTATAACATTAAGGGGAAATACTAAACATGGGCTGGGGCATTAGCAAAGCATATTCAGATCGTAATGTCTGATAGGATGCTAATATATTCTATTTTTGATAGTATAAAAACACGAAGTTTGTAGTTGAGATTAAGCCAATAAAACAATTATCGCTATAATATTTCCATACGTTCATCCGAGTATATAATTCAAGGTCGATTTGCTCTTTTTGAACGCATCAATCCCAGTTTGAAGGCACAAAACATGTTTCCAATGTATTACAAGTAACAACCATAAAATGAAACAAAAATTTATTTCTTTCATGATGAAAGAGTGAATTATGATTGCTGTATCAACATATTTGACAATGTATATGAGCACACGGTATCATTTCACGAAATCATATAAAAAAATACAGACAGACCCCAAATGTTGAAAGATTACTGCATTTAGGTCATATATTCTGCAATAACCTTCTTCACTTTCATTTTCACTTTAATTTTCATAATTATTGCTCAGTGATTCCAAGGCAACAACAAAAGGTAATTCTTTTTCCATCTTTTTTGCTGTAATTCATAACTTTGGGTAACAGCCCAACAAAATGACATGCATCCCATTTCCTTTCTAACACTTCTACTCTGATGTAGGAACTGACAACACAATAAACTTCATAGAAATTGAAAGTTTGCATTTTCTAATACATTTCTTACCATATACATTCTCATCACCATATTGAGAAAATCTAAAAGACCAGAAGATATTTATACATACCATAAGTATATATAGTCCATGCTATATATACACACATTCAAAGCTGGATGTTCATTAAATTGGATTTCTTGAACATCCACAGTTCTACCGTAACTCCTCAGTATTTGAAAAATTAATTCCAGTTTAAGGCGCCAGCATTTCCAAAATGAGCTGGGTTTCGCAACCTCTGTTTTTGCCGAGACAAACGTGATGGAAGGGAGCCCATATCTCCAGCAACAAGTTACTTTTCGTTGAAAAGTCTGATCCAATTATCCAAGTTACGCATAAAAGTCAACCAATAGTTCACAAACCAATTTAAGCCTTGCTTGTATCTCATAGACTGCATAATTTAGTGAAATATCATGTACAAACCCAATCACATGTCACGGACAGGACAAACTCTGAAATAGTAAAAGATATCTACAGTACATGCCTTAGAGAATACATTTCATCAAGTCAACTCAATGATCTCGGTGACATTTAACAAAAAACTCTCAGTTAGATAAATAAAATTTCCAAATTGACCCATCAAATGGTTCATTAATTGAATGATCCACATTCCCAAAAAAAAAAACCAAATTCTTTAAAAAGAACAGAAGTAACTTAAGCAAATGCATTGCTATGAATCGATTTTTCTTCAAAGGAACACAGAAAGCAAATATTTACAGTTAATCTCTTCTTGAGAGCTAAATATTTAGCAAGAAAGGGCAGAAATTAATTAGTATCGCAATATGCACGCTTCTTAGCAGAAATTAGTTAAATCTCATATAAATAATACCCATTAAAAAGGAAATCCTACTATACACGCAATCATACCCAACAAGAACAAGCAATCTGACACACACACAAACATATATATATATATATTATATATATATATATATAAATATATATATGAGAACAAAAAAATTAATAGGCAAGCCAATATAAATTTAAGCACTAAACAAAAATCCCAAAAAAAAAAATGCATCAAGAAATGACAAAAAACCAACAATAAATAGAAGAGTACAGATTACCAACTTTAGAGGTAATTTATGCCGTAAGATAGCAAAATCTGAATACCCAGAAAGCGATTTCGCATTGGGAGCCAATTCGGATCAAAAGGAAATGAACCCAGCACAAGAAAAGAAATTGATTATCAACAAAGAGTAGGGGCAAAACCAAAGGATCAGAGCACCCACAACAAAAGACCTTTTTTTTTCTTATTTGTCGGCACATTAACAGTAAAAATAGAGGTGGGCAAGCGCAGGATTGAAGTGGAGGCGATAGAGAGACCGAAAATTCATGAAATATGTAGACAGAGCGAGAGTTTACAGCTAAAAAGGCTTTCGTAATTGGAGGAGTGTTTGGAACCTTTGTGGGTAAAAGGAAGAGACTGGTGAGTTCCCTTTGCGTGGAGGTAACCAACTCTACGGGGCTACCAGGAGAGCAAGAAATGTGGGTTTGTTGTGGACCTCTCTCACTGGGCTTTCCTTGCTGTGAAACTCCTAACCAACTCGGACCAGTGGAGCCCAATCAGCAATGGCATAGCAAGGTTAAAACTTTTCAGGCCTAGCCAGATTCGGGCGGTTTGTTTTGGTGGAAGAAACTAATATTTCTAAACCTATTTCAAATTATCATTATATTTTTTTAAATTATTGTATAAAATATAATAAAAAATTTAACTTTTTTAAATATTAAAACTATTTTTTTAAATCTCCATACAAAATTAATATTAAAAATATATATTATAACAATAATATTTTATTATTTTTTTAACTTTTATTTCATCTCTAAAAACAAATAAGGCATAAATATTCGAATTTGTCATATCTTTCTATTTAGAAAATGAGATAAAACTAAAATTTTATAAATAATAAAATTTGTAAATAATAATAAGATAATTTGAATTAAATATTTTTAAGTTTTATAAAATGAGAGAGTAGAAGTTGAATAGACGATATTATAAAATTAAAATCTTATTAAAATATAATATTTTAATATTATTTTTATTTTAAAATTTAAAAAAGTTTAATTACTTTTTAATTTTAAAATTTGATAAAATTGTAATGATCATTTTAAAATTTTTGTGCATAAATGTTGTTCCAAATAAAAAAGATAGAATAAAATTAGATGAAATAAGATAAAATAAATAAAATGAAATGAAACATGCTTTCAAACCTTCGCTGGTGCTCGCTTTATGTGCGGCAAAAATACATCAGTTTCTGATGTGCTTAAATCGATATATGAATAGATAGACGCATTGAAACACCTGGCAAGGCTGGTGAAATTTCACTAAAATGAAAAGAAAATATAATGATCTGAATTTCTTTTATTTAGAGAGAGGCTTATGTTTTGATCTTTCCTTCTTGTACATGTACCAGTTTCAACTCTTGGACAAAAGGTTTAAACACAATTTTTTTTATTATCCCAAAACACCAACCTTCGCAAACCATTTAAAATTGCATTCGTTCGGGTCTTGTGGCAACTAACACATTCTCAGTAGGCGTCAAAAATTGGAACTCCAAAGCCAATCATATATTCCACTTGTATCTATACTAGTTAAGCATGCACGTATTTGATTTTTCGTTATCGTACAGATTAATAATTTTGAATTAAAAAAACTAATTTAAATCTAAAAATTAATAATATAATGTTGAAAATTGAAGAGTTTGATTTAAATATGTCAAATTCAAAGCAATGTTAAACAAAATAATTTGATCGTATATGCTTTTACGAGCATTCAAAATATGATAGGAGTCACCTGGTGTGTAAGGAAATATTAGAGAAGAAGGCAAAGCTTAGAGATTGGAACAATGGAGAAAAAGGGAGTCCTCTGTATTCACAAAACCAAAGTGTCGGCTACAGTAAAATAACCTAATGCCAAACAGACTATACGCTACCAAACAGACTATACGTACATTCCAATGAAACTATGACACCTATAGATAAGAACAAAAGAAAGAATAAATTCACAAATAATAAAATGAAATAAAAAGCTATATCTAGAATGTATAGGAAATAGCAAAGGAGATGGAGAATAGAGATGGAATCAATTCCTATATTGGATAAATGTGAGCATGAAAGATAAGAAGCGAGAGGCTTGATAAAAAATTAAAAATATCTGTTAATTGAGCTTGAGAGGGGATATGAGTTGTGGTGATTCTTCTTTCTTGTATTTTATCTCTGATTAAGTGACAATCAAGTTCAAACATTTGGTCATTTCATGGAATACCGGATTGGCTGTAATATGAAATACGGCTTGATTGTTGCAATATTGGAGGGCAGCTTGTGGATGAGAGATGCCAAGATCTTGGAGTACATATCAAAGCCGAGTTAGCTCGGAGCATGTAGTGGCCATGGATCTATACTCAGCTTCAACTGAAGATCTTGAAACAACAGTTTACTTCTTTGATTTTCATGAGATCAAGAAATCACCCAAGAGAATGTAGTAGCCTGTAGTGGATTGACGAGAATATAGATTCACTACATCAAAAGATTATCCATATGGAATACAAGCGTAATTGGACCCACGACCACTAAATACATTTTTGTTACCGCGAGATATATTGGCAGCTACGGATCATTTAATTGGAATGAAATTTGGAATGGGTACACTTGACGATATGAATCATTTGAAAAATAAACGTATTCGTTCTGTAGCGGATCTCTTACAAGATCAATTCGGATTGGCTCTGGTTCGGTTAGAAAATATGATTAGAGGAACTATAGGCGGAGCAATTAGGCATAAATTAATACCGACTCCTCCGAATTTGGTAACTTCAACTCCATTAACAACCACTTATGAATCTTTTTTCGGATTACACCCACTATCTCAAGTTTTGGATCGAACTAATCCATTAACGCAAATAGTTCATGGGAGAAAATCGAGTTATTTGGGCCCTGGAGGATTGACGGGGCGAACTGCTAGTTTTCGGATACGAGATATCCATCCTAGTCACTATGGACGCATTTGCTTGGATCTGTTGAAATTTGATGAACTTAATAGTGGATCTGTTCAAATCTGATGGACGTATTACTAATAGAAAGGTCAAACTGATCGCGTCATGTAGGAAGAAGAAGGTTCTAAATGAACTTAATAGTCTTTATTAGTCCATCCCTTACTCCATTCCTTACTCATTTCCATTTCCCCCCTATTTGAATAAGGCTCTTTCATCCACAGATTCCACCGTAGTTGGGTTCCGATCTGTCCTTACTTTCAAGCTTGCTCTCCAGGTGGGTAAGGATATGCTCAACTATTCTCTCTATGCCCTAAACGTTTAGATGGCCTTACTAAAAGAGATTTCCTCTCTTTCTCTCTTGAACTTGAAGGCAGGCTTAGGCCCCCTTATATAGTCAGCCTATTCGCTACGCTGCTCTATCCCGACATTCACTTTCTTGAGAAGTAGTTGAGACAAGGAAAAAATGGCGTCTTTGACTTGGGTCAGAATAAGGAAAGCATTAAGTAAGTAGAGTGTGAGTGGAGTTATACGCACTAGTTTTACTTTGAAGATTGAACCGCTATCTTTTCCTATATATCTTTAGTCACTCAATTGAGTAAGAAGTCACTCAATTGCTTTAATCCGAGATGACTATATAGATATAGGTTTCCAAGCTCTTCCTTTCTGCACTAAAGTACAGAAAATCAATTAGAAAAAGACAAATAGTAAAAAAAGAAGTCTATTTCTGAAATTATCTTACTTCTTACTCAATTGAGTGACTAAAGATAGATAGAAAAAGATAGCGGTTCAATCTTCAAAGTAAAACTAGTGCGTATAACTCCACTCACACTCTACTTACTTAATGCTTTCCTTATTCTGACCCAAGTCAAAGACGCCATTTTTTCCTTGTCTCAACTACTTCTCAAGAAAGTGAATGTCGGGATAGAGCAGCGTAGCGAATAGGCTGACTATATAAGGGGGCCTAAGCCTGCCTTCAAGTTCAAGAGAGAAAGAGAGGAAATCTCTTTTAGTAAGGCCATCTAAACGTTTAGGGCATAGAGAGAATAGTTGAGCATATCCTTACCCACCTGGAGAGCAAGCTTGAAAGCAAGGACAGATCGGAACCCAACTACGGTAACATCAATACGTAATCAATGGAATCTGTGGATGAATGAGCCTTATTCAAATAGGGGGGAAATGGAAATGAGTAAGGAATGGAGTAAGGGACGGACTAATAAAGACTATTAAGTTCATTTAGAACCTTCTTCGTCCTAGTTACATAGCATGAAGCCCAATCAAAATCACAAAAAGCTTTGAGCTAGATTTGAAAAGATGATGAGAGTAAAATTCTTTGATCAGGGGCTGATTTGATGTATATCAGAACTTTATATGCAGCAGCTAAGTGAGGGGGGGTGGGCTGGTCCATAAACTGACTTAAGAATTGAACAACAAAACAAATGTTAGGCCTTGTGATAGTTAAGTATAACAATCTTCCAATTAACCTCCTAAAAGTGGTAGGATTCGATAGGGGAGTTCCATCACCCTTGCTGATTTTGAAATTCTGATTTATAGGAAGTTTAAGTGGCTTACATCCAAGCATGCCAAAATCGATTAAAATATCCAAAGCATACTTTCTTTGATATAGGTGAAGACCTTTGGATGGTTTAGCAATTTCCAAACCCAAGAAGTAACATAGAGAACCAAGGTCCTTGATCTTGAATTTGTTGTTGAGAAAGGTTTGGGTAGAGGCAATACATTTAAGGGAATTGCTTGCTACCAAGATATCACCAGTCCCCAATATGGCAATAAAAGAAACACTAGTTTGCATAGTGAACATGCTATAATCATATTTGGATTGAATAAAATCAAAATCAAGAAGTGAAGATGTCAATTTGGAGTTCCATTGTCGAGAGACTTGCTTAAGGCCATAAAGACTCTTAAGCAACTTACAAACTTTATTAGGAGACCCTTTGGTATATCTGGGTGGTTTCTTTATGTATAACTCCTCATTCAAATCACCATTAAGAAATGCATTGTTTACATCGAATTAATGTAAGTGCCATCCTTTAATGGCAGCAATGCTAAACAAACATCTCACAGTAACTAACTTAGCAACATGGGAAAAAATGTCAATGTAGTCTATTCTCTCTTGTTGAGTGTAGCATTTGGCTACCAAATAAGCTTTAAGTCTTTCAATAGAACCATTAGACTTAAATTTAACTTTGTAAACATACTTACAGTCAATTGCTTCCTTTTCTTTGGGTAAATCAGCGAGAGTCCAAGTTTGATTATTTTCTAAAGCTTCAAGTTCATCATTCATGGCTTTGCACCAACTAAGGTCTTTGACTACTTGCCTATAAGAATTGGGGACGGTTTGGAGAGAAAGTGAAGTGGAAAAAGCTTGGAATGAAGGATTAAAATTATTATAAGATAAATAATGATGAAGAGGGAAAAACTTACCATTTGTAGTAATGACAGCCTTGGAATCCGATTGTTTAGGAGAGATAAGCATGGCTTGTTAACAATGGTAATCTCAGAGGTATTATAGAGCATTCCTCAATCTTGTAGACCTTCGAAGGAAATGTGGTTGTGGTGAAAAATCAATAAAATGCCTAGGTTAAGGGCTGGTTGTATCTGAGTTGGATATGAGAGGGAGAAGGTGTTGCTAGAAGGGAGGGGGTGGATGTGTGTGTGTACTGGATTTTTAGGAAAAAATGGTGAATCAGGAGAGGAAGGGCTTAATGTGGGTGAAAAAATAGGTAAAAAGGAAGTGTAGAGGGTATGTAGGGAAGAGAAGTGGATGCTTGGAAGGGGAATATGGTCTCATTAAAAACATCATCCCTAGAGATGAATATGCTATTGATATCTAAGTCTAAAAGTTTGTATCATTTAGTTCCAAAAGGGTAACCAAGGAAAATACATTTGCGAGCCCTAAGATCAAACTTCTTTCTACCTTGAGTAAGAGTTGCAACATAGCATGAGGAACCAAAAACTTTCATGTGATTATAGGTAGGTTTTTGTTTAAAAAGTAGCTCATGAGGTGTTAAGTCATTCAAAAGGGGTGTAAGAATTCTATTTATGATGTAAGCAGCTATTAGAACAGACTCATTCCAAAATTTAAGAAGCAAACCAGCATGAAATAAAAGGGCTCGAGACACATTGAGGAGATGTTGATGTTTCTTCTCAACAATTCCATTTTGTTGAGGAGTTTAAACACAACTTTTATGATAAATTATTCCTTTTTGATGAAAAAATTCTCTTATATGAAATTCAGGTCCATTATCACTTCTTAAAAATTTTATTTTTATCTGAAATTGAGTTTCAACAAGATTAGAGAAGTCTTCAAGGCATTTTCTAGTTTCAGATTTGTTGGCTAGGAGATACAGTCAAGTTGTTCTTGAAAAATCATCAATAATGATTAAAAAGTACTTAGAACCATCATGAGCTACAGTTGAACAAGGACCCCGAAGGTCACAATGAATTAATTCAAAAATTTGAGAAAACAAATGAGAACTTTTGAAAAAAGACAATCAATGAAATTTTGCTAAAGGGCAAATGCTGCAAGGCTTTTCATTAATAAATGAAATCTGATTCTTTACAATAGGGTCAGAAACCAACCTAAGTCTAGAAAAAGATAAATGACCAAGGCAACAATGCCATAGGTCAGAAGTGTATATCTTATTTGTAACTGAAGTAGATAAAGGAAAAACAGTGTGGTATTTGTGTGAATGTGTTGAAATAAAGTTGACTAAGGCAGAGGGTGGAATAGATGTGCAAAGGAAATGGTAGAGGCCATGCTTAAGTTCACCCTTCCCAATCATTGTCTAAGAGTGCAGGTCCTGAATAAAACAACAAGTAGAAAAGAAAAGTTAATAGCAGTTGATACAGTTGGTCAATTTGGTTACCAATATATGTAACCGAAACTGAGCTACCATTTGAGAGCTTAACTGAATAGTTAACAATGGATGTTATGGAAGTAAAAAGAGAGATGTTGTAGACCATATGGTCTGTAGCACCTATGTCAAGAATCCAAGTGGCAGAAAAATAATGAGGTGAATTGTTTGTGTGTGTAGAGAAACAAGAAGATATACCAGACATTCTGTGAGTGGAAGATTTAAAGGATAGCGTCAAGTGAAGGGCAATGGCAGTAAGAGCATAATCTTTAGGTTGGAGTAATGCCATGAGTTGTTAATACTGAAGTTTGGTCAAGTCAACCTTGTCTTCACTGACATCCTCAAGTTCAAAAGAAAGAGAGAAAGTGCTCTGGTTAGCAATGAAACCAAAAGGCTATTGTTGTTTGGTGTGAAATTTATGACTTGGGGGGTATCCATTCAAGTTTCTCCGTGGTGTGCCATGCCGTGTTGCAATGAAAGCAAATGGGAGGCTTTGCATTGCCTAACTTGAAACAGTTATCAATTGAATGGCCCGAAATCTTGCAGTGTGTGCAATAAGGCCTGTCTTTCTTACAGGATGAGGGAACCTTGGAAGCAGGTTTAGGGGGAAACTAAGGTCTTTTAACAGCTAGTGCCATGGTTTCGGGGGTTAAGGTTTGGGGATAACATTTGGTGGTGTTTCTCTTATTGTTGAACAAGAGAGAAGATTTTTGAAACAGGGGGTATGGGGTCCATCAGCATTATTTGCTCACAGATTGGGGAATAGGAGTCATTCAAATCCATGAGGAACTGTAACACACAATCTCATTGATATCTATTCAACAAATCCTTCACTGAACCACAAATACAGATAGGTAGAGAATCGTAAATGGAAAGTTCATCCCATAGGCTTTCCAACTTACCATAGTAAATACTCACCGAATCTGAGCCCTATTGAAGTGAAGCCAATGATTTCTTGAGTTGAAATATTATGGGACCATTGAGTTGCGAGAAGCACTCCTAAAGATCAACCCATATATTGCAAGCATCATCAACGAATATTACACTAGATTGAAGGGATGGGCTAATGGAGTTTTGAATCCAGGAGACAACCATGTCATTGTGTTGTTCCCAGAGTTCAAGTAATGAATCTTCGGGGTCGGTGGGTGAGATGAGTGAGCCATTGATGAACCCGAGCTTATTCTTGGCTCGAAGTGCACAGCGCATGGCTCAGGACTAGGTTGGGTAGTTTTCGGTGGTGAGGAGGTTAGAGACGAGGGTAATGGCGGGGCTATCACCATGATCTAAGCGGAAGGGATTAGATGGGCCGGCTAGGTTTAGGTATCGGGACAAATGGTTCAAGTTAGGGTTTGGGTGGGAAACAGAGGAAGTCGGTGGAGTGGGTTATGTGTTTTCGATATTTTCCATTGGGGTTAAATCTCGCTAGCTCTGATTACCATGTAAGGAAATATTGGACAAGAAGGCAAAGTTTCGAGATTGGAACAAAAGAGAAAAAGGGAATGCTCTGTATTCACAAAACTAGAGTGTCAGCTACAGTAAAATAACCTAATGCTATAAAGGAAAGCTACCAAACAAACTATACGTACATTCCAATGAAACTATAACACCTATAGATAAGAACAAAAGAAAGAATAAATTTACAAATAATAAAATGAAATAGAAAGTTATATCTAGAATGTACAGGAAATAGCAAACGACATGAAGTATAATGTTAACTCAGTGGCGGAGCCAAGATTTTATTATAGGGGGGCCAAGCTAAACTAATATATATATAATACTTTTTACTCTATTTCTATATATATATATATATTTTTTTTTTCTTTTGCGATATAGAATAATTTAATAGTAAGATACCCATCATTGGTTGTGTAGATACTGGAAGAGTCAAAATAAAACGAATCAATCTATCAATAAGATAGTATGTCTTTTATTTTTCTGTCTCTACCAATCTTCGACATAAATCTGCAATGGATCTCAAATCTTAAAACTTCGGATTAGTAAGTACATCAATTTCAAAATGCTTCAATTGAAACCTTAAATTGATTTTCTCATTCTCAGAAAAATCAAGAGGATAATATTCTTCCGTAAGAAGACATATATCATCAATATTAAAAGATTTATAAGCATCATTTGGATTGAAAGTTGAGCTAAGAGTTAAAAGTTTTGTCGTTCCTGCAGCAAACCTATTGTCAAGCTCTTGAATTTGAAAATCTATAGTAGCATTAAATATCTCAAAATGATAATGATGCTCTATTGTAATGTGATTTTGTTGACGACGACCACGACCACAACCTTGTACATAACAAAAACTCAATTCTGGAATGTCAATAACAAATTTTTTAGAGAAAGAGACAACATTTTCAAGCAGATTTTTCCAATCTTCATTTCTCAACTTTTGAATGAGTTCTTTTGTAGTAGACACTATATTCATCACATTTAAAATATCTTGAGATTTTTGCTGCATAACTTGACTAAGAATATCAGTAATACCCATGATTTCCTTTATTAAATATAAAATAAATATAAATTGGAAGGATGTAATCATTTTATAAGCAGCATTCGCATCCCTGCATTGAGAGTAAGTGGATCCTTCTTTTATTATGGTTTCAAGCATTGAACAAATGGCTTCAAACATTCGTAGTAAACTGCAAATAGAATTAAAATGAGAACCCCAATGATAATCACCAGCTCGTTTGATAGTACCAATTTGGTTAGTTCCTTTTCTACTTTCAAGTTCATCAATAGCTATCATATATACAATATGTGTTGCTTGAGCAGCATGTAGTTTATCATGACGTTTATATGAAGCACCCATGACATTCATAATGAAATTTAAATTTGAGAAAAATTCATGAACAGAAACTACCTATCTAGCTGCAACAACTAATGCTAATTATAATTGGTGAGTAAAACAATGAACATAGTATGCATATGGACAATTTTTAAGAAATCATGCTTGCAATCCTTTCCATTCATCATGCATATTACTAGCACTATCATATCTTTGCCCACGAATATTTTGAATATCAAAACAATGATGAGAAAAAACTGCACATATTTCATTCTTTAGAGTCAATGCTAATGTCTCTTTAACATGTATAAGATCAAAAAATATTTCTTGTATAAAACCATTATCATCAACAAATCTAAAAATTACAGCCATTTGCTCATTTTTAGATTCATCTTGTGCCTCATCAACAATAATGCAAAATTGAGAATTTCCAACATTTTCACGAATTTTATTTCTCACTTTATTTGCAAAAACTTCTAAAATCTCTTTTTGAATTTGGGGTGAAGTATACTTTAAGGATTTAGGAGCATTTTCTAAAACAAGTTTTCCAACTTTGTCATTATACGAAACTAAGAATTTAATCATCTCAAGGAAATTACCTCGATTTTTTGACTCAAGAGTCTCATCATGACCTCTAAAGGCACATTCTTGAATTGCAAGCCATCGAACAACATCAATAGATGTTTTTACTCAGAGTCAATTGTTGAGAATTTGTTCGAAGTTTTGTGCATTCATTACTTTATCAATATGTTGTAATTACTTTAATAAATCCTCATAAGATTTTACAGCATTATTATGACAAGAGCATGGATCCTCTCCAATATGATTAAAAAAGGCACATCATTTTCCATCATTAATTTTTTTCCAACTTCTAAATCTTAGGACCGTAAATTCATCACACCCAAAACGTTAAGATGCTTTCATTGTAGAAAGATAATAAGGTAGACAATATGTAACATCTTTTGATGGAGAATACTCTAGTCAAAATCTAAATTGTACAAACCATGAAGCTTGAAAGCCACGGGAATGCTTTTCAGAACTAGAAAATGGATATTTTGATAGACGTATTTGATACGGACCTATTTTCAAATGAGCTCTTCTTATTTCATCACGTTGATTGACTGGATAATCTCACATAAGAGGACGTAATCCTGGATCTCGTTGTAAAGAAGATATATCAATCTCTTTAAAATCAAGTGTTGGCGATCTAAAATGAATTTTTCAGATTCCAACATTGGAAAATTAAGATCAACATTTTCTTCAGGTTCAATCTTTGAAATCTTAGAAGAATTTTTCGGAAGATTAACTTCTTTTCTTTTAAAGAATGAGTCTATAGTTTTTAATTTAGACATATTTCATGAACCTAAATTTAAAATGAAATTGAAACATATAAAATAAAATTAAATAAACTTCATCTATCATTTTGATAATAAAGTGTCAAAAACAAAATTCAAAAATTTTAAAATTTAAAATCAAATAATTTATTTATATTTTCGTACTAGATTATAATATTTCTTATAATCTCAACTAGATATGAGATTGTGAGGATAGCAAGGAGATAATAATACATATACATATGTACATGTATATGTATATATACATTTATTTATATTTCTCAAAAACCCTTCAAAGCACTAACCAGATTATAATACTAACGAAATGGATAAGTGATAACAAAAAAAGAAGAAGTAATGATTGCATTCATATATGATTTCTAACAACTAGATTCTTAGAAAGAAATAAATAGGCTAAAAAAAAAAGTAATAAATTAAGTAAAGGATTTCATGCCGAAAAATAGTGTTCTTTTTGCATAAAAAAGCAGTGATTTTGTCACCGACTCTAAAGTTCACGAACCACCCTCACAACTGTTTCCTTCAAACACAAACACAGTACCCACTCTCAAAGTTAGATCGATATTTCACCATCCGAGTTCAAAAAGAAGTAAAAGAGAGTCGAAATAAAATCGAAACTTGCTAACCTTGACTTTGAGAGATAGGCGGGCCACAGTCTGATTTTTGAAAAGGGAAGCTTGGAGGTTGGAAGTCACGAAGTTGCCAAACTCTAAGTTTGTAAATCTAAAAGGAGATGGTGCCGTGCGAAACGAAACACCAACAAGGTAAAGTTGTAAACTATAAGTCTGTGATAGTATGTACGAAATGCCGCATAATTTGCAATGCTTTTAGCTTTGAAAAATAGAATGAGAAGGAAATGACAGAGATCTTTCAACTTCCTTTTTTATTTTAATTTATAATAAAAATGTTTTATATGTTATTACATCGTATTTTTTTATATACATCCTTTTATTTTATGTGAGATTAAACTTTTTAATTAAATTAAATTTATAAAAGGAAAATATTTTTTTAGAGGGGGCCAAAATAAGATGAAATTAATATTACCTTATTAAATTTTAAAAGTTTAATATATACTCTATTTTTTTCCAAACTTTAGGGGGGGCCTGCCCCTATAGAGATCTGCCACTGTTTTAACCACTTGTAGCTTGATCTTTATCCTTTAACATGGTGCTTTCCCCTAAGTGTGCTTGTTGCCTACTTGGGGGCCAAGCACTCTTGCTCACCTAGGATGGTACCTAGCTTTTCCACTATGCTAGCTAAAATTACGAGCTTTATACTTATTTACGTTGCTGGCCTAAGGGGTGCCCACCCACTTTTGCTCTTTTTGGGGGGAGAGTGCTTTTCCGCTCCATAATACATCGTAGGCGAGGATTTTGTGACTTCTTGGTTCTCATTTATGTTTCTAGTGCTCAATCAAGGGTGAGTACTTTAGATTTCATATTGCTAGCCCCAAACTGAGCACTTTTCTTTTTGACACTACTCACCTGGGTACAAGAACTTTGCTTTTACACGAAACTCATTCGAGTTTAGAGTTTCATGCGAGCAACACAGGGAGCAAAAGTGCTCACAATCTCATAAAGCCTTGTGGAAAGAAAAATGTTTGCGACATGGGTGAGCAAGTGCTTAAGATTATATAGATCACCACCTGAGAGAGCACCAAGGAGAGATGATTAATCACTTGGGTGAGCAAAGTGATAATGTGAGGTTTAAAGTAATAGGCAAAAGGTATGGTCAAGACACAGTCCACGTGCTTATGAGTTGTCAAGGTGAGTGTTAAAACTCATCCTGAGCAATAAACATATCGACCACTTACCCCCCAAGCATTGCATTTCACCTCGAGCAACCAGCACTATGGGCATTATGCCTGCCCATAACTAAAATCAATAAAACTATCCTGAGCAACAAGGTACCCTCATGAGCAAGCAATGAAGCTTACCTAAAACAATGAGCATAGCGAGATCAGCACATTGAGCACCAAGACTAACACCCAAGCAATAAACATGGGAGCACTTAGGTCTAAAACTTGCCCTGTGGTCTCGAGCAAAGGTATATTTTCTTCCTTGCTTAATTGTTCTAAACAGCTTCTTGTGAATATTGGCCTTGAACAATACTCTTGAACAAGTGCATACTTTCTTCCTACTTGGTGATCCCGAGCAAGGTCTTGTGGAGATAAACATTGCTCATAAATCTCGAGCAAGGGAATTGACCATACTCGGTGATCTCGAGTGCATATTTCCTTCCTTTACTCATTTATTCCAAAACAACTTCTTGTGAATATCAGTCTTGCTCAACAATCTCGAGCAAGAACATACCATCTTCCTGCTCGGTGATCTTGAGCAGGGTCTTATGGCATTAGCCTTGCTTGATGATCCAAGCAATGACTTATTTTCTTCCATTGCTCGATTGTCCCAAGCAGCTTCTTATGAATAATAGTCTTGCTTAGTGATTCCAATAAAGAGTATACTTTTTTATCGATTACTAATCTCGAGGCTAATCCCGAGTAGGGTCTTGTGAAAATTGCCTAGCTCAGGAATCTCAAGCAAGAGCATTGACTTTGCTCGGTGACCCAAGCAACAACTTATTTATTTTCTGTGCTCGATTATCTCAGGCAACCTTTTATGAAAATTGGTCTTGCTTGGCAATGTCAAGCAACAGTATACTCTTTTCCTGCTTGGTGATCTTGAGCAGGTTCTTTTAGAAGTAGGCATTGCTAAAAAATCTCAAGGCATTGACCTTTCTCAGAAATCCCAAGCAATAGCATTGGCCTTGCTCGGGTCATAGAACAAGGACTTATTTTATTCCTTTGCTTGATTATCACAAGCAACTTCTTGTGTAGATGCTGTGAGGACCCGTAATTTTACATATATTATAATTTAATATTTTAATACTAAAAATATAGTGTTTGTTAATATAAATATTTTGTGTTATGAGTTAGTTGATTTAATATTATTTTAGTGTACTTGTGTTTAAAATATTTGGATATTTCATTTTTATTTAAAGATTATTTTCATGCGTATTGATAAGTTAATTTATTTCTTTTTATTAATTTATTGTGATGCATTTAATTTATAGATAGAATTTAATCTCATTATTTTATTATGATGGTAATTAAATTAAAGTGTTTTAAAGTATTTTATTTTAATTTAATATGTTGTATTCTGTTTTATTTTATTCTTTGGTAGTTTTTACAAATGGCTTATATATATATATATGTATATATATATATATATTTATGTTGTGTTCAGTTTATATATATATATATATATATATACACATATACATATATGTACTGATTGGGTTTTTATTTAATTGGGTTAAGTGATTTTCAGATGGGACTTTTAAACATATATATATATATATATATATTTGAGTTAAGTGTTAGATATATTAAGCCCCAAGCCCAACCCAAGCCCACCCGTGATCACATACCTCCCTTGTCTTATATGGCATCGTTTGATCAAATTGGTTTAATGAAAACAGCAGCCCTTTTCCCCACGCGTACGCTTAGCCGCTCGACCCCTTCACTTTTCTTTCTTTCTATATCATTTCTTCAAGTTTTGCTCCTCTGTTCCGTTGTTAACCCGTGATCCTTATAGTCGAATTTTGCAGCTTTTCACCCACGCGTTACACTATTAATTTCCGAGTACCTAGATGAGCATTTCCCCTAAGTTTTTGCTGATGATCGATGTTTCACGTGCCTGAATTATGCTGCAAAATCGTGACTGTCAAGCTCCGTTTTTGCCTCCGATTTCACCCGAAAAGTTGGGCATTTCTCTTCTTTTTCAGTTTGCTTGTCTTGGTTTGATTCTTGTGATGTCGCGTGAATTTTTCTCACTCAGAAACCCACGTTACTGTGCCCATTCCAGCCTATAAAATGGGTCCATCGACCCTTGCATCAACCCACACCGAAAATAATTATTTCCCCTTTAATAACCAGGTGTTTAGTCATCTTTTTGGAGCTCTTTTCTTTCTCAACTCAAACTTGAGTTAGCCCTCTTCAAAACCCCTTAGAACCCGAAAATTATAGTGATCTTTTTATTGGGTTTTTCTCATCGTAAGTTCATCGTTTTATCTCATTTACGATATCTTTGAATAAGCTTCTTACTCATTTTAATGTTTAATTAATTTATGTGTTACTCTTAATTTATTTATGTTGTTTTATTTTATTTACGTTTAAGTGTGTAGTTAGTTATATAATAATGGTGTTTTATTTATTTACATTCAAGCGTATAAATTTTATGTTGTTTATAATATTTATGATTAATTTTGAAGTTATTTATATGTATTGTTTTATTCATGTTAATTGTTTTATTTTATATGTTAATTATATTTATTATTTTATTTATGTTACTTTTACCATTGTTGCGATGAGCAACCTTAGTGGCGAGCTCGTGGGTGAAGCATGGAGTTGTTGTTCGGCATTTTCGGTAACTTTAGAAATTATTAATGAGCGTGTTGTAAGTATTTTTCAAATAAATTTTGAGATTTAAATATATTTTGCAGTAACAACTCAATGTTTGATTGATGAATGGATTTATCAAATGTTGGATATTTGTTCATAGTAGTATATATTGTGTAATTGCACGCTTGTTGATGTGTATATTTGATATTTGGGGTTTTTATGTGAGACTTGATTTTGGTTGTGGATGTTTAGAGTTTGATGGGTAATAGTGGTGTGTATGTCATATCGGGGACGGCGATACGTAACGCTCGATATGATTGGAGTGTTTGTGTCATAACAGGGATGGCGATACGTGACGCCCGTTATGGTCTGTGTGTGTATTTCATATCGGGGACGGCGATACGTAACGCCTATTATGAAAGGAGTGTGTCTATGTCATAACGGGGATGACGATACATAACGCCCGTTATAATTGGTGATGTGTGGATGTCATATTAGGGAAGACGATACGTAATGCCCAATATGATTAGTGTGTGGATATCATAACGGGGACAGCGATACGTAACGCCCGTTATGATTAGTGATGTGTGTATATCATATTGGGGACAGCGATACGTAACGCCCAATATGTTTAATGTGTGGATGTCATAACGGGGACGGCGATACGTAACGTTCGTTATGATTGATGATGTGTGAATGTCATATTAGGGACGGCGATACGTAACGCCCAATATAATTAGTGTGTGGATGTCATGACAGGGACGACAATACGTAACACCCGTATGACTGACATGATTATGGGAGTAAGCAGGGATGGTGGTAGATTCCCGCCTGCGATTCCCGCCTTCAGTGTTAATTGGAGTTGTGAGCCATTTTGTAGAAAAATGGTGGGTTTTGATAAATTGTTTGAGTACCATTTTTTCGGAAAATGGTTGTGGTTTTTAAAGGATTTTCGTGTATCATTTTTTTGAGAAATGATGGATGTTTTTATTGGGAGTTTATCTTGGACCAAAATGAGATTTTGGCGCGTGTTTATTTTATTTATTTTGAGAAAGATGATTTTGAGTTTCATACATATGGTATCGTGTTCATGCGTATTGTTGTTGCATGAATATATTTTATCTCTTATAGTTTGTTTGGGTCGTACTTACCCAGCGATGCTATTCTTGGCGTCGTAGAATTTGGATGCAAATGGTTAAGGAGGCTAAACTTGAGAAGGCGGCTCCGCTGTTGAAGTTTGGAATATAATTTATTATTTTAGAAAATGTATTTCCCCTTTTTATAAATGTATTTTTTTATGATTTTTCTTTGGGATGACTGTAGTAAATCTTCTGTTGGAGAATTTGTGTTAAATTGGTTTGTAAAATAATTTTAAAATTCTGGTACTTAGATATTGATTTCAATTATCCGCTGCTTTTATTTATACATGTCACGTGTTCACACACTTAGCACTTGACGTTAGGAGTGCGTGACCCGTGTTGTCAGCATTTCAACGCCTCGATTCTTGTATTTTTTTAAAGGAGAATTTAAGGGTGTCATAGATGCCTTGCTAGATAATTCTAAGCAAGAGTATATTTTTTTTTCCGCTCGTTGATCTTGAGCAAGGTCTTGTAGAAATAGGCCATGATTAGGACTCCCGAGCAAAAGCATTGGCCATGCTTAGAAACTCGAGGAAAGACTTATTTTCTTCCTTTATTTGATTATCCCAAGTAGCTTCGTGTGAAAATCTATATTGCTCAATAATTCTGAGCCAGATCATACTTTCTTCCGACTCGATGATCCTAAGTACGGTCATGAAGAGATAGGCCTTACTCGATTGCCAAGCAACAATCAATGAATGTCCAAGGCCAATGACCTCTACGACCATATCAAGCCACAAAGATGGATTATACCACCAAAAATAAAAACCCAAAATCTAAATCAGCTAAACAAAGTCAATCCATAACAAAAAAACTCAAAAATTAAAACAATAAGCCATCATTCCCAGCCCCAAAAGAAGAAACACTAAAAGCAAATCCTTAAGGGTATTGTTTTGCGATTACCTTAACAATGGTTGTAATAACCCAATTTTTTAAAAATAAATCATTTACTTGAGAATATTTTAAAAGAATTTATCGGAAATACATTTTTCCATAGAAATAGAAGTTGAGACTTAGATGATAATTGTGAGCCATGAAAAAGTGAAATTATGCATTTTAGGATAAATTTTGGATGGACCTTCGGGAATTTTAACAAGGTATCAACGAGAGAAATTGAATTTGGATCTAGAAAGAGATAAATTTCTGAAATTTAGGAGAGAAATTCAAGATGAAGTGATAAAGCAAAAAATCAAACATTTGGTGTCCGGATTAAATGTTTTCGGGCTGGTCTATCGAGTTTTGGTATAATGAGCATAACTTCTTCATATAAAGTTCGACTGAGGTGATTCCAATTTGTATAGAACCTTAAGAGGCAGATATAAAACTTTCATATTTTGGGTTTTGAAGATTCGGACTGGATCAATGACTTAATTGAGCGTGAAGTGGACGACCCTAGATTGAGCCCAATTGGTAACCGACTTAGATGAGTTATCTTATGTTCGGCCATGTGACGAAAATTGTGATTGATTATCAATTTTTCTGAGGTCTTGACATGTGTATAAATATGTGACATGTGAAGATGAAGTGATCTAGCGGCTTTTGTTGGCAGAAAACAAAAGGGAAACGTTGGGCAAGTTTGCTGGTAGACAACTAAGTGAACTAAGTAAGTTAATTTCGAATTTCCTTCTAACTAGATCATGGAGTGGGCTTCTTGAACAGGACCTTTGGTCTCTTGGGGAGGTATGCACATAGTCATTTGGGGTGAGAAGGGTCTTAAGTGTCGTCGGACACTAGAAAATTTGAAGAGAACCAGTTCATACATATAGGAATACAACTAACTCATTGCCAGCTAATACCCTTCTATATGCTTAAATTTCTCAACCATTGATTTTGTTAAACTACCAAGTAACTCAATATGAACCCTTGGATGAAGAATTAGGACCAGTTAAGCCTAAAATAGAGATATGATGACACCTAAGGGAAGAGATCATCTCATACACGGCAAGAGAAGAGCTTAGCCGATTGCCTAAAACCATTTCATCCCTTAACCCATGCAAGTGTCATCCCTCTCCCTATAAATAGTCATCTCCAGTTCCTAAGGCCTCTTTTGGATGAGAAAACCCACGCCCAACACAAGGAAAAAAAAAAAAGAAAATAGTCTTTTAACCCATTAACCTCAAAACAATTCCTAAGTGAGTTAATTGAGTGATTTTGAGGAAATCCTTGCAAGAACTTGGTTCTATCATCAATTCAAGTCTGAAGAAAATTTGTAAGTGCATATATTAACTTAATCTTGGCATAGAATAAGTGATTAGATGATTAATTCACATTTGATATTTATTTGATATTAAACTTTGCTTATGTGTTGAATTGAAAACTTTTAAGTTTTGGATTAGTTTCTATTATAGAAAAACGCTAGGAAAATTTATAGGGCAATAGAAATATGTTCTATGTTAATATATGAAGAGGATTTAGTGAAAACTTAAGGTTTTGATTAGGAAAAAAATAAGAAACCAACTCTAGTAAATTTCTTTCTTAATAGGGTTATTATTGGCAGATTTGACACATTTTAGTAAATTGGATATAACTTATTCGTTTGATGTCAAATTTAAATAATTCAAGAGGCTATGAAAATATAAGAGAAATATTTAAAACTTTTATGTTTTGAGTTTTAAGATATAAAGAATCAATAAAGGATGAAATTGAGATTGGAGTGTCAGAACCGAGTTTATCATAGTAGGCATTAGCTTCATTGGTGAATTTCTTTTATTCTAAATTCTTAGTGACTTGATTTTAATTATTTGAATAGTATTCTAATATTTATGGTCGGTTTATAAACTCTAATTTACTTGAAAGATTTTCAAGAATTCTTATACTAGAAATTATTAAGGAAATATTCAAGAAAACAAGGTAAATATATTTAAATTGATTATTGAAAATTAAGGAAAATCTGACAGGTTGTATATGTGGATTTTGGTTTGATTTTAATAAAAAGAAAATAAGGTTTAATCCTTTAGGAGTTTTGGCCAGCCTTGATTTAATGATATTTTAATAGTTTATTTTGTTATTTAAGCATTTTTCGTTATACATTGACGTTATGAATTGATGTAACGTAAATGATTGTACACATGATATGTCTTACTGTGATATAAATTCAAATGTTATAAGGTTCATATAGACATGAAACATGCATGCCATAAGTCTAAAATTACACGTATGTTACATTGCATCACATGTATGTGTCATCATAATTAATTACGTCTATTTTAAGAGAATATGTTAAGAAAACTTTAAGAGAATATAGTAAGACTAATGTCAGTCATGATGGAGACAACGATAAGTAACGCCCGTATGATATATATGATAAGGCTCGTCACGATGGGGACGACGATACGTAACATCCAAACGACTGACGAGAATAAGAACTTAATAGGGACAGCGATACGTAACGCCTATCAAGATTCAGAAACTGGATATGGCCCAACCAAGGATAACAATACTGGATATGGCCCAACTAGGGGTAACAATACTGGACATGCCCAACCAGATATAACAATACTAGATATGACCCCATTACGAATAATAATAGTGGAGAATTTGACGGTAAAAACGATACGTAACTACTGTCGAATGTTAAGAAATAAGTGTGATAGTGAAGACGATACATAATTGCTGTCACCCTATGAATAAGATAAAGACATGGAAAGATAAGACCAAATCTATAAGGAAGAGAAACGAGTATGCGGGTTTTGATAAATGAGTTTGTAAGCTAAAAATGGAATTTTGAAACTTGCAAAGGTTTTAAAGGTTTTAGTGTCCCTCAATGTATGTTCACATAAGAGATAAGTCTAAGTCATGCACGAGTCACATGAAGCATGTCGTAAATGCATACTCTGACTGTCTAGCTTGTATGTGATTATTTTAGCATATCTATACTTTTGTTAATTTACGTGTGTACTTACTGAGATTTTCAAGGAAATCTCATTCGTGTATGTTTATTATCTTTTTGGAAATCTGAACTTCACTGCAGGGTATCGATGTCGAGCATGGGCAATGCCCTAGTTACTCGAGAGATTCGGAGGAACCCTGAAGGGCTCTTGGAGTACTCTCTCTATTTATAAGTTTTTAACCAGTTGATAGTAGTAAGGACTGGCATTGGCACAGAGAAAAAATTTTCCAAAGTGAAGAAGAAGCCTAGGCGGCCTTAGACAATATTTTAATTTGTTTGTATATGTATATTGGCTGAGAAAACTAACTGGGTTATGCATATAAGGATACAATGTTATTTTAAGAATGGATTATGTGGATATTGTGGTTTTTATGCTACCATATAATCACTAGAAATTAATTTTATTCAAAAAATTTTCGCTGCGATTTGCATTGCATATACTAATAAGTTTAGGTACATGCATTTATTTACGATACATACGGGGGTGAGTAGCAAAGTGTTACATATTCTGACATTTCAATTTGTGTTGAATTACGAACGTAAATTGAGAGTGTCACAATGGTAGACCTAGACTTAAGACAAGCTAACTTGTAGAAAAGAACGCACATGTGAATAAAATGTGCAACACAAAATATAAAGGTGCAATGACCTACTAAACATGTTAAAAGCATACCACAAAGGCAACTCATTTTTTTCGAGTGAGAAATAGATGCTAGGCCAAGATTTTTGAATGCATTTTTCTAAATAGAAATTAATGATGCGAGGTTTCATTGTCAATACAACAAAGACAAAAACTCAATAGGACAATGTAAGAGAGATTTAATCTGCAAAAAATCCTTTGAAAAATGCAATTTCTCAGATGGCCGTGTGGAGGGCATCCCATGTAGGTGATGTAACAAATGATCAAAGATACACGTAAAGATTTTCTATCAATCCGCTGGTTCTTGCCCTCGCTTGGATTGATGGAAGAAGAGTTTTCCTTAGTCGTGATTTTTCTAGATTGTTAGCCCTTAATATCTAAGAATAAGGATAGATTACCGAAAGGGTAATTAAATAAGTTGAAGCTAGATCACATATTAAAGGGTTTTTTCCTCCATTTAAATGCCAAGAGAAAAGTATAGACTCTCTTTTTATTTATAGAGAATAGATATGAGCTCTCTTTGAACATATTTTCCTAACTTAAATAAATCCCCAAAAACTCAATCTATAAAAATCTTTTAAAGTTTCAATGGGTCCAACTAGTTTTAATTGTTATCTTAGGTCCCATTAAATCTAGTTTGTTTTTAGAGATGAAATGAAATGAATTGAAATTAAAGTGAAAAATTAAATAAAATATTATTATAATATAATTTTTTAATATGATTTTTGTATTGAGATTTGAAAAAGTTAAATTTTTTATATTATTTTGTATTGGAATTTAAAAAATATGTAATGATTAAATGAGATGAGATAAGATAAGAAGAGATTTTTTTTTGTAAACAAATGGGGCCTAATTTTACTAAATATAGTTGGACCATGAATACCAGCAAGATTGCTTATTACAAATAGGATACCATTACCAAAAAACAAAAAAAGGATGCCACTACTTTTAATAGGGTTGAAAATTGACGTCGTTGACGTAGTTTTGGTCCAAAACTGATGCTAGAATGACGGATTTCTTGCAAATTTTGAACTGGCTAAACTAGCCGATTAAGAAGGAGCAAATTGGCAACCTTGGTGTCATTGTGATTCCTGTAATAATCCAAAATTTTTAATATAAAGCATTTAGTTGAAAATATTTTAAATTATTAAAATGATATTTTTTTCCATGAAAATAGGATTTGAGGCTTAGATACATTCGATGAAAAATTTTGGATTGATCTTTGGAAATTTTAGCAAGGTGTCAACTAGAGAAATTCAATTTGGACATAGAAAAAGATAAATTTTCAAAATTTGAGGAAGAAATTCAAAGGGAAGTGATAGAATAAAACATCAAACACTTGGTGTGCCAAAACGAGTTCTTGAGCTAATCCGTCGGATTTTGGTATAATAATCATAACTCATTCATATTAGGTCAGAACGAGATGATTTTAATTCTTATAGAACCTTAAGAGGTAGATCTAGAACTTTCATGTTTTGGATTTTCGAAGATAAGGATCGGATAAAGGACTAAATCTGGTGTGAAGTAAACGGACAGGAATAACAGTCAACTGGTAACCGACTTAAGCAAAGTGCATTGATCTTGGCCATGTGACGAAAAATGTGATTGGATATCAATCTTTCTGAGGTCTTGAAATGTGTGGGAAAATGTGACAAGTTGATAAAAATTGGTCTAGAAGTCTTGGTGGGTAAGAAAATAAAGGAAACAAATGGAGAATTCGGATTGGATGTTCCCGGGTGAGTTTTGACGGGTTTTGGTGAAATAATCATATCTCTCTCATATGATCTCAGAATAAGGTGATTCAAACTCCTATAGATTAATAAGATAATGACCTAAAATTTTTATATTTTGAATTTTCAAAGAATCAAATTTTATCAATGACTTATTTGGGATGGAACGTGGTTGACCCCTAGGAGAGGCCAAGTGACCAGATACACCTCATTAGAAGATACCATCATGATATTTTATTTCTACCCTACGTGCTGGAATCATTTGACCCCTTGATCAAGATAATATGGTAGATGAAACAAACATGACCATTGGATGAGAGATTATGAGCAGCTATGTCTAGATTAAAGTCATGATGATGCCCAAAGGGAGGAGAGACACCTCACCTATTCAACTAAGACAAACATCGGAGTGCTTCATGCATTCTTACTCCTAATATATGCATATGCCACTCATTTCACACATATATAAGTGTAAGAAGTACCTAAAGGTCCTTTTTAGTAGAGATACACGGCAACCTAAGAGAAAGAAGTAAGAAAAACCTCATTCAAATTATACTTATTTCACCTTAAACCCAAAAAAGAATGGTTGAGAGTTTTGAGGGAGATTTTCACAAAGCCTACTCCAAACCCTCCATCAAGCTTAGGAGAAATTTTTAAATGCATATATTAACTTAATCTTGACATATAATAAGTGGTTTGATGATTGGATTATGTTTATATTTATTTAAGATTAATCTTTATTCATGGGTTAAGTTGAAACATATTGGATTTTGGAGTGGTTTTTGTTATGGAAAAATGTTAGGAAAATTATGAGATCTTAGAAATATATTCTATGATGTTATATTAAGATGATTATGTGAAAATATGAGATTTTTCTACGGAAAAGAATGAAGAAATAACTTTAGTAACTTTTGGACTTCAAGGGAATTAAGTTGACAGATTTAACATCTTACAATAAAATGGTCATAACTTGTTAGTGTGATGTCGAAATTGAGTGAATCAAAAGGATATAGAAAGCTAAGACATAAATATACAACTTTTGTGTTTTAATATTTAAGAGATAAGAACTCTATGAAGGACGAAGGAGATAATGCATAAAACAGAGTAAGTAAACTCTTAAAAATGGATGTTTTCCTTCATTTTAAAACTTCTAGTGAATTATTTGAATAAGATTTTTAACAAGTAGAATAAGTTTAGAAATCTTAATATATTAGGAGAATTTTTAAGAATTATTATGCCAAAAAGATAAAATAAAATAATAATATTATATATATATATAAGAAAAGTTCAAAAAAAACTTAAAAATATTTAAACTATGAAATTATACAAACTTTTGAATTTGGATTGAATAAGTTAAAAGGAATAAATAATTAAGAATAAATTTCCCATGAAAATTTGGCCAGCCATTGATTTAATAAAAATTTAATATTTTATTTAATTCCATACATATTATTTGTTAAGTTTTGACGTTATGAATTTAGGTGACGTATGTGCATGTGGGTTTTTGTGATATGTTTTTCTATGTCATATACTTTACGAAAACATGAATCATGCATGTCATAAGTTTAAGTTTATGCGTATGTTGCATTATGTCACATATATGTGTCATCATAAGTCATAACGTTTATTTTAAGAAAATAAGTTAAGAAAACTTAACAAGTGGAAAGATTAATGAGTCAGTCACGTCATGACGGAGACCAACGATACGCCCGTATGACGACGTGCCGGCAAGGATCTAAACCTGTCGAATATTTGAAAACTGGTAGGGATCTAAGCCTGTTGAGGATATGAAAGCCGGCAGGGACCTAAACTTGTCAATGATACGATATAAATAATATTCGATGGGGACGCCTGTTGATGATATGAAACAAGTAAGATTCACAATGTTACAAAAAAAAAAAGAAATAAGAGTTTAGGTAGGATAAATTGGGTCCATAAAGAACATAAGTTTAAGTCATGCATGAGTCACATGAAACATGTCATAAATACATACTCTGATTGTCTGGCTTGTATGTGATTATTTTACGATATTTATATTTTTATTAAGTTACGTGTGTACTTACTGAGATTTTCCTAGAAATCTCATTCTTGTATGTCTCATTTCTTTTGGAATTTGATTTTCGTTGCAGGGTTTGATAATAGTCATGAGTTAGGTCCCAGTCGCTAGAGAGACCCGGAGAAACCCTGAGGGGTCCCCGGAGTACTCTTTCTCTCTAGATGTTTAACACAGTTAGTAGTAGGGATCGACATCGGCATGGAGAAAAAGTTTCTCGAAGTGAAAAAGGAACCTAGGCGATCCTAAGTCAAAGTTCTGATAAGTTTGTACATGTATATTGGCTTAGAAAATTAACTGGGTCATGCATGTAAAGATAAAATGTTTTTTTTAAGACTGGATGATGTAGATATTGTGGTTTTATTTCACCATGTGATCATTAGTAAATATTTTAGTAAGAACTTTTCTGCTGCGATTTGTATTAAATTTCGATAAGTATGGGGGTGAGTAGTCAAACGTTACTTATCCTGACACTTTAATTTACGTTGAATTACGAACGTAAATTGGGGGCGTAACAATTCCAATCAATTTTTCGATTTCTCATCAGTGGTGTTGTGAAATAGGAGGCGAGCATAGAGCTGCAGGACTATGTAAAATTGTGTGAGAGAGGAGAAAGATTTTGAAGAAGAAGAAGGAGAAGGAAAAAAGGGAGAGGGAGAGAGGGAAAGGCTTATTAAATCTTAAGTCGAAACGATGCCATTTCATATAAATATCAGGTTTAAAATGACGTTATTTCATTTATTTAAGTGTAACGATGTCATTTTCTATAATATATTGTTGAACCCAAAGTTTCTAGTCTCGTATCTACATATAGATTTTGATGATAATAAATAAATGCAAGATTCAAACTCAAGTTGTCTATGCATGAAGAGAGATAAGCACATCAAGAAATCAAGCATGAGTCAAGCATGAGTAAAAAGAAGATCACGTCTACAAATGAAACTCATAGAGTAATTTTGTACATCTTTTAAAATTTGAAATTGAATTAAGACTCAAAATTAATATTTTCTCATGAAGCATCAAATTGCATTTTTTACATTTGCATAACTTTATTAAAATATTTAATTTCAAATTTTTTTTCACATATGCATAAAGATTTAAATTTGTAAGATGATTGATTGTCAACTTTAACATGTGCATGTGTTATTTGAAAATTTTGAAAGGTGGCTATGTATTTTTTTAACAAATGTAAAAGATAGATGATTTTGTTTGAAAATCTTAAATGGTGATTGTGTAATTTTTTTTATGCAAAAGAAGATAATTTGGTTTGAAAAATAAATCATGCTCATTTTGTCATGTATGAAAAGTAAAAAATTAGTTTTGATTTCTTTGAAAAATGAATAAAGTTGTCTTAGACAAATATAAAAAGGAGATATTTTTATTTGAATCTTTTGAAAAGTGAATAGTGATCTTATTTGACATGTAAAAATTTTCAAATTTGAATATGAAGACTCATTTGCCTATAAATAGCTCACTTGAGTTTTGCAAAAATTACAACAAAAACTTACACATTAATTGCTAAGTTTTGTATCATTCTTTCAAAGTCCTCATTCTCTATCTTCTAAGTTTTGTGCCTTAAATCTTATTCATTTTGAGAGAGATATAAGTTGCGATGTATTGTTCTTATTTCACTCATTAAGGAGTGTACTCTGATAATCTATTCACTATCAGCTCTTGTATTTGTTAGAGGATGTGTATAACCCTTGTGTGTGTAGAAGGTGTTCTACATAGTGAATAGTTGAATCACCAAATGTGAGGTGATTGCAAGTGTAGAGAGTGTTTTACACAGATTTTTTGTAGTGGAGTTGCTCAAAGGTGTAATAGATTTCTATCTCCACCTGAAGGAGATTGAATAGTAAATTTGGGATTCTCAAGGGGTAGCTTGAGGCGAGGACGTAGGCAGTGGGGCTGAATCTCGTGAAAATACTGAGTTTACTTCTTCTTGCCCTTACTCTTTATATTTCCTGCTTCTTCGTATGTTATTTATATTTTTAATTGTATATTTGTTTTATAAGTGTTAATTTTTTTAATTTAACCAAATTCATCCCCCTCTTGTGTTAGTCATTTGGGCAACAGTTGGTATCAGAGCAAGGGTTCTATTATAAGATTAATTATCCGTTAAATTAAGATTATATGGCTAACATTGCAGCTACATTCGCTGAAGGTCAATCCAGTAGTCGGCCTCCACTATTTTGTGGAGACAATTATACTTTCTAGAAAGTTAAAATGAGAATATTTCTTCACTCTCAAGGTCGAGAAATTTGGAAATGTATTGTAAATGGACCTTATATTCCAACAAAAATTGTTGATGGAGTAAAGGTGAACAAGGAAGAAGAAGAGTTTGATCGTGAAAATAATAGACTTTATACAGTGAATGTAATGGCTATGAATTTACTATATAATACTCTTAATGGTAATGAATTTAACAGAATAATGACTTGCAGGGCAGCAAAAGAAATTTGGGATAACTTGAAAGTAACTTATGAAGGAACTTCGCAAGTCAAAGAATCAAAAATTTATACTCTTACATGAATATGAAATGTTTAAAATGATTGATGATGAATCTATCTCCTTTATGTATACTCATTTTACTAACATTATAAATAGTTTGACAGCTCTTGGAAAAGTTTATTGTAGCTTGGAGATAATAAGAAAAATTCTCAACTCACTGCCAAAACGTTGAGAATCAAAAGTGACGACGATTCTTGAAGTTAAAGATCTCAAAAAACTCGAAATAAATGAACTCATCAGGTTACTTATTACCCACGAGTACACATTGAAAAGAGGAGAAGAAGAAGAAAAAAAGCAAAATAAGAGTTTGACACTCAAAGCTGTTCCCCATGAAAGTGAAAGCGATGAAGACGAGGAAAGCGATAACAAAAATAAAAAAAATTGCAATGACCACAAGAAGATTTCATATATTCTTAACGAAAAATAAACCTCCTCTAAGGAAATCTTTTAAAAAATTTTCCAACAAAGATACAGGTAAAAATGATTCATTAATTTGTTATAAATATAAAAAGTTTGGACATATCAAAGCAGATTGTCCTCTGCTAAGGAAAGATCGATACAAAGGCAACAAAGCAATGAAAGCTATATTGGATGATAATTCAAGTAGCTCAGAGAGTGCGCAAGCAATGAAGAATCTGCAAATCTTTGTCTCATGGCTAAAGATGATCTTGAGGTAACAAATTCTGAAAATATTGAAAATCCTTCTTATAAAGAGTTGCAAAATGTTTTGGAAGAGGTATATTAAGAACTTGAAAAATTGGGTATCAAGTATATTGCTTTGAAAAAGAAAAATTCTTTTTTAACAAATGAAATTGATGTTTTAAAAAAAGAAAACATAGTTTCAAAAGATGAAAATGATAAGTTAAAGAAGAAAGTGACTAATTTAAAAAAGATTATTGAAAACTTTACAAATGGAAAAAGAAATTTTGAAAAACTTCTTGGTAGTCAAAGATGTGATTTTGATGAGGTAAGTTTGGGATACATGTCAAAAGAAAAACTCAAACCCTATAAATTTTTTTTTGATAAACTGACTAAATCAAAATCAAATTTTTAAAATCCTTTTCATAAGAATAACTTTTTAGAGAAAAATATTATCACTCAAAATTTTCAAATATGTCACATGTTATTTGTAATTTTTTCAATATAAATAGTCATAATTATTATGCTAGTCCTATTGTAAGAAAACATATAATGACTATTAAGGTCATATGGGTACCAAAGAATCTTGTTTCTTCTAATACTAATAAATAAAGGACTTAAAGAATTTGTGTACCAAGAAAAACTATTTTAACTGCTTTTACAAGTATGCATGAAGTCCTCCATAGGTAAAAGTAAATGATTTTTAGACAGCAGATGCTTCAGACACATGACAGGAGATAAAACTAAATTCATTGATCCCACTTTTAAAGAATAAGGACACGTGACATTTGGAGACAATTCAAAAGGGAATATCATGGGAATTGGTAAAGTTGGTAAGAAGTCTTCTCTCATAATTGAAGATGTTCTACTTGTTGATAGTCTAAAGTATAATCTTTTGAGTATAAGTCAATTATGTGATAAAGGATTTACAGTTACTTTAAAAAAGGATAAGTGCATTATTTTGAATTACAATGTTTGTTTTATTACTTTTAGAAACAATAATGTATATACAATCGAATTTGAAGAAATTGCCTCATAAGATGTTATTTGTTTATCAGCTCAACATGAAAATAGTTGATTATGACATAGAAGGTTAGGTCATGCAAACATGGAACTTATTTCCAAACTTTCAAAAAATGATCTTGTGAAATGTTTGCCAAAAGCAAACTTTTTTAAAGATAAAATTTGTGATGTATGCCAGTTTGATAAACAAACAAAAACTTCTTTCAAAACCAAGAAATATATTTTTACTACTAGACCTTTGCAACTAATACACATGGACCTTTTTGGACCAAATAGGGTTACAAGTCTAGGAGGACAATATTATGCATTTGTTATTGTTGATGATTTCTCTATATATACTTGGGTAATCTTTTTCGCTCATAAAGATGAAGTACATAATGCATTTACCAAGCTATGTAAGATAATTCAAAATGAAAAGGGTTATACTATTTGAAATATCCAAAGTGACAAGAGGAAATAATTTGTCAATAAAGATATTGAGTTTTTTTGTAATGAAAATGGTTTTCTGCATAATTTCTCTACTCTTCAAACTCCTCAATAAAATGGGGTAGTAGAGAGGAAGAATAGATCTCTTCAAGAAATGACAAGAACAATGCTTAATGAAAATAGTTTACCTAGTTATTTTTGGGTCGAAGCAGTAAGTACTGCATGTTATGTTATAAATATAGTTATGTTAAGGTCTAAATTAGATAAAACCCCTTATAAACTTTGGAATGAGAAAAAGTCCAACATTGGTTACTTTCATGTATTTGGATGCAAATATTTTATACTCAATGACAGAGATAATTTAGGAAAGTTTGATGCAAAATCTGATAAAGGTATCTTTCTTGGGTATTCAACAAATAGTAAAACTTATAGAATTTTCAATAAAAAGACTTTGACTGTACAAGAATCTATGCATGTAGTATTTGATGAATCTAACCCTCTACTCTCTAAGAAAGCAATCTCATTTGATTGTAGTCAAGCGTATTTTTAGATATCTTGCTAGTACCATTGACCTAAGGTTATGGTATCATAAGCACACTTATTTCGATCTTATTAATTATTCAGAGGCAGATTATGTTGGCTGCAAAGTTGATCGAAAAAGCACTAGTGGAACATGTCATTTCTTAGGTCATGCACTTGTTTCATGGTTTAGTAAAAAATAAAATTTTGTTGCATTATCTACTGCTGAGGCAGAGTATGTTGCTGCAGGTAATTGTTGTGCTCAAATTCTTTACATGAAGCAACAACTTGAAGATTTTAATCTAATGTATAATCATATTTCTATTAAATGCGATAATACTAATGCTATAAATCTTTTAAAGAACCCAATACAACATTCTAGGACTAAATATATTGAAATTAGATATCATTTTCTTAGAGATCATGTGTAGAAAGATGATATTGTACTAGAATTCACAAGCACACACGATCAATTGGCGGACATTTTCACAAAACCTCTACCAGAAGATAGATTATGCATGATTAAAAGAGAAATAGGAATGATGCATATCATAAATATCTGTTGAATATTTTTATTCCATTATCTCAAATGACTTACAAAAACTTGAGATTTCTAGCCTCATCTTTCAACTGTATTTGCTCTTCATAGATCGATATGTTATTCTTATCTAAAGGATAGACAGTCAAAATGAAGAGGGAAGTAAGAATTTTAAATCCTTATTCTGTTGCTTTAACTCTACTATTTTTCTGTTTGACTCATAAACAAGTCGTTGAACTACAGAGACAATCTCGCTAAATTTCTCAATTTCGCGAGTTTTGGACTGCAACCGAGCGGAAAAAGCAACAATGGATAATGAGTATCGAGTCCCGAGACCCACAAGCTCATAAATGGCATCATGATCTAATTTATTAGCTAAATCAGTCTCTTGTTACTTCATAGCACCTACGATAGAAGTAGAAATAGATTGATCACAAAAAGTACTGAAGGGAAATTGACAAGCCATTAAAAATTTGTAAAATGAGAATGGAGGTGAATTTCAAAGATGAGAAGAAGATTTGATGCAAATTAGATAAAACTAAAGATTGCTCTTATTGAGACATAAATAAGAACAAGACACACTATCATCTTTTCAAATCTTAATCAAACTTACAAGATCTACTGGATGAGACGGGAGATACGACTAATTGAGACGGTTCTTGGTTCAAATCTGGAAGATTACCAGAAGAAATTTTCTCCGTCATTCTATTGTTTTGGATAAACAGATACTTGATCAATGAGGAATGAGAGATTTTTCTTGTGAGTATTCGATGGGTGAAAATGGTCATTTAAATAGAAATCGAAAGCTTTCAAATCTCTACAAAATCTCGTTTGTCAACAACGTCAAGCGGATTTGAATTTCCTTCCGCACCAAATTGTCAGAGCTAGGCCTGCAGCTTTTGTAGCCTTTGTCGGACACAGATGATTCCACTTATTCAACTTCAAATCTCTGCAACATTTAATTCATCAACAACATCAAACGGATTTAAATCTCCTTCCGCACTGAGACGATAAAGTTAGGCCTCAGCCTTTGCAGCTTTTGTCGAAAACGGGTGGCTCCAATTATTCAACTCTCTATAGTTTCTACTAACGCACCGTTTTATTTGGTTATTGGTTATTGCGGGAAGAAATCTTACTAAAGCCAATTGCGGTTCCTTCTTAATGATGCCAAAAGGGGGAGAAGTCTTATACTAGTATTATACTACCATGTTATATATGCTAGAATCATGTCTATATTTTATTTGAAAAACTAACACATTTTTTCAAGAGCAGCTTAAGTATTACTGCAGATCGCAGATTTCTACTAAGAATTTGTCATCATCAAAAAGTGAGAGATTGTTGAATCCAAGATTTCAACTCTCATATCTACGTATAGATTTTGATGATAACAAATAAATTCAAAACTCAATCTCAAGTTATCTACGCATGAAGAGAGTTAAGCATATCAAGAAATCAAACATGAGTAAAAAGAAGATCAAGTCTACAAATGAAACTCATAGAGTAATTTTGTACATCTCTTAAAATTTGAAATTAGATTAAGGCTCAAAACTAATATTTTCTCATAAAGCATCAAATTGCATTTTTTACATTTGCATAACTTTATTAAAATATTTAATTTCAATTTTTTTTTTACATATGCATAAAGATTTGAATTTGTAAGATGATTGATTGTCTTCTTTAACATATGCATGTGTTATTTGAAAATCTTGAAAGGTGGTTGTGTGTTTTTTTGACAAATGTAAAGAATAGATGATTTTGTTTGAAAACCTTGAATGGTGGTTGTGTGTTTTTTTTTATGCAAAAGAAGATGATTTTGTTTGAAAAATAAATCATGCTCATTTTGTCATGTATGAAAAGTAAAAGATTAGTTTTATTTTTTTGAAAAATGAATGGAGTTGTCTTTGACAAATATAAAAATGAGATGTTTTTATTTGAATATTTTGAAAAGTATATAGTACTCTTATTTGACATATGAACATTTTCAAATTTGAATATGAAGACTCATTTATCTATAAATAGCTCATTTGAATTTTGCAAAAATTACAACAAGAGTTTACACATCAATTGCTAAGTTTTGCATCATTCTTTTAAAGCCCTCATTCTCTCTTCTCTAAGTTTTGTACCTTAATTCTTGTTCATTTAGAGAAAGATATAAGTTGCGCTGTATTGTTCTTATTTCACTCAGTTCTTGTATTTGTAAGAGGATGCGTATAACCCTTGTGTGTGTAGAATGTGTTCTATACAGGGAATAGTTGAATCATCAAGTATGAGGTGATTGCAAGTGTAAAAGGTGTTCTACACAGATTCTTTATAGCGGTGTTGCTCAAAGGTGTAATAGGTTTCTATCTCCACCTGAAGGAGGTTGAATAGTGAATTTGGGATCCTCAAGGGACTTGAGGCGAGGACGTAGGCAGTGAGGCTGAACTTCGTTAAAATACTGAATTTGCTTCTTCTCGCCCTTACTCTTTATATTTCCTACTTCTTCGTATGTTATTTATATTTTATATTGTGTATTTGTTTTATAAGTGCTAATTTTTTTAATATAATCTAATTTATCCCTTTTTTTATATTAGTCATCTAAGCAATATATATATATATATATATGAACTTGGTTCAAATGCTGAGCATGCTAATTATATATATATATATATATGAACTTGTATATAATTAGCATGCTCAGCATTTGAACCAAGTTCAAACTGGGATTGGAACGCCTGGCATCAATTTTCATGTATTTCTACCACCGACCAATTGATCCTTTGCCAGTTTCAAATTCTGACAGCCAGTTCACATCGCATTTTTGTGGTTGGTTTTTGTATAGTCCTAATTTTTAACTCCGACAAGCATCTTTATTCATCGCATTCTTCTTTCCTAAGATAAGATCAAATTATCTATCAACCTTTTTATTTTTTTATTTTAAAAAAAAAAATGATCTGCGACATTTACAAAATATGTGAAAGTGAGAAATGTGTTATTGTATTACTTTTTGGGTACTCAAATCCTTAGCCACCTCATGAAAAAATATTTATAATATTTTTTTGTTGTACTTTTTCTTGAATTCAAATAAAACATCATGATGGTTTATTATAACATTTTGGATGATGAGAATAATGATATTTATGGAATTTAACTAAAAGATAGATGCAATATTATAAAATCGTTGAGTAGATTATCTGTGATAAAGTTATATTAGATTTTTATTAGTTTATTATTCGTTTTTGCTCAAGAGTCTTTGTTCGTGATGCTAGATTCGTAATTCCCATTTCCCCCTTTCATGTTGATTAGAATTAAGTAATGCAGGCTTTCAAAAGAATATCATTGTCAGCATTCTCCTCTCTAGTTTTCTCTCAAGAGTTCTCCTTCGAGAGTTCTCGCTTGTGCAAATCATAGGTCGAGTTAAAGAGCCAATTTAGGGTTGTTTGAGGTACGATTTCAGCGACGAAAGAATATGATGGAGGAAATTGAAAAGCAATGGGAGTAGATGAATCTCACAGAGGAAGAAATGCAACTAATTGATCTGGATGCAAAAGATTCAGAGACCGTTCAACAAAAGGGTGAGTTGTGCTTGATAGGTAAGATCTGTGTTAATAGAGTCATTAGTAAAGCTGTAGTAGTGTCAACAATGGCGAAATAATGGCGATTGAGCAAACCGGCTAATTTTATGGAAATAGGACAGAATTTATTTATCATTATTTTTAATACGCACGCTGATAAACGAAGGATAGAGGAAGGTAAACGTTGGTTGTTTGATAATAACCTATTCATTATTTGAGAGTTTGATGGAAAATCCCAGCCAAATAAAAAGGTTTTTGAACACGAAACTTTCTGGGTGTAAATGTATAATTTGCCACTGGATAATATGAATCGAAAAATTAGTTTGAAAATTGGTAATTAATTAGGAAATGTGGTAGAGGTTGATGTAGATAATGATGGAATTGGATGGGGAAAATCTTTTAAACTCAAAGTGGAATTGAATCTAACAAAGCCGGTTGCAAGAGGTAGAACAGTTTGTGTTAATGGTGTTAAAACTTGGATACCAATAAAGTATGAGAAACTACCACGTTTATGTTTTAATTGTGGTTGTATATTGCACAATACACTATTGTGTAAAAGTCTAAAAGAAAAAGGTGATGGTTGTAATAGCTCTAAAAATCTCCATCTTGATTTAATTAACTAATTAAGGATTAATACACAAGATTAGTGGTAATTGGTGAAAGAACAAAATAGGCTTTGAAGAAATGGGCTTAGGAATGAGACCTTTGGAGAATGGATCAAGTGAATGGGCCAAGAGAGCCATGGTGAGTCCAAAAGCCCATAGAATGAGCCCATGGCCCATCAAGCCCATAGTTGAGACACTTGTCAATGGGAGAAAAATCCTAGAAAATTATTCAAACCCTTGTAGGAAAATCTTATTTGGTGAAGTTTGACTAGTAGTTGGATGCATGCCATGTAGGATTGAGTGTAGGATCTAAGGGAATGATTTTCCTACCATGGTATCTTGGAAGTACAAAATACCATCCCTTGACTTGCCAAGTGAGGTCATGATGTGTAGGGAAGTTACAAGTGGCATGAGGAGAAGCTTGGATGAAGGGAGCTTGGAGTTTCGGTGGAGGCCAATCCGTGGGGTTCAATGGGGAATCTCATGGGGTATGGCCATCTACAAGTGATAGGACAAAGAGGAAGAGTGTGTAAGTGGATGAAGTACATGTGTAAGAAGGTATGGTGATGTGAAGAGAGGTATGGTGTATGTGTAGGTGATTGAAATGACAAAACTAGGAAGAGAAGCAAAGGGAGTTTCGGTGGAGCTAGCTTGGCCGGTCATGCCTTGCTCAAATTCCAAAAAGCATGGCTTTGGAATCACTTGGATGGACACATGAGGGGATAGGAGAATGATGATTGAGTGAAAAACAAGAAAATGGAGGCTAGAGGCACCAAGAAGCCGCCGGCCATAGGAAAGAAAAGAGAAAGGATAATCATCTAGGTATGGCCAAGATTTGATTTTGGAGTGGCCTAGAGTTGTCAATCAACCCATCTATCTTTAGCCATGCCTAAACATGATGAGAAGAGTACCAAGGACCCTAGGGAAGGGAGCTGGCCGTGTGACCCCTTAGGCAAAACCCCTTGAGCTCAAATCACTTAGACACATGCAAACACTCTCACTTCCTCTCTACCTCTCGGCCAAACTCACCCTAGCCATTCCTACTTTTGTTTCTTCTCTTGTCACCACATATTTTGAAGAATCCTATAGTAGGAAAGCCAAAAAGCAAGAGTGTGAAGGTGATCAATTCATTGGAGAAGGTTAGTGATTAAATCTATACAAGATTAGGAAGAACACACACACACATGTAGCACTTTGTTATGGTTGGAAGGAAATAAGGTTTTCTTTGAGTTTATGTTCATGACTAGACTAATGGGAGATTTTATATGTGTAATTTCAGATTTAAGCTAAAGCCTAGTAGGAGTGTTGTAAGTATACTCCCACTTTTTCCTTAACAAGTCTTATATATAGTGAAGTGATCATGTTTGTTGGATTAATGGTTGCCATTGCCATGTTTGAGTTGGAATGATTTTTCTTGCTTATGATATGAATATTCTTGGATAAATTCATATGATGGAATAAGATTAAAATGTGAGTAGAAATGATGAATCAAGTGTTAGTTACAAAAAGAAGGGAAAAAGCATGATTATTTGATGAAATGATGAAGATGATGCATGAAGGATTTTAGTGTTAAATATTAAATTGTGGTGTTGCTAAGGTAAAGATTTTATTTGAGGAACTAGTGATGGAATTGATTTATTCAAGGAGTATGTTGTTGTAAGAAAATGAAAAATGGACATGAGAATAAATTATTTGATTGATATGGATGGAAATGATATATATATATATTTGCATATGGAAGGAATGATCACTTGTGTATGATGTATAGAAATGTTTATTTGGAAATTGATGATATTTAAGGTTGAGATTGGAAGATTAATATTATATTGTGTTGTGGTGATTTTGTTTAGTTGAACTCATAGAAGAAATTTTTAGGAAAGGAAGTTTGAATAGACTAAGGGGAGGAATTCCCTAAGTTGAAAAGGTGAATGGAGGAAATAGGAATAATTAAGTTTGATGTGAAATGGTTGCTTGGGAAACTTTAGAGTTTCGGTTACCCCTTGCTAAGAAGGGTACTTAATTCAATTGGATACTTTAAAATTTATTGGAGGGAATTTGAAGTCAAATGATGAAGAAAAACCCTAGAAACTCTCTAGGAGAATTCGGCCATGATGGGTTGGAGATGGGCCCAATACCCCACTTCAATCCTAGGCCCATTTTTGGGTATAGAATATAATGACTAAGTAGGAAAATTATGAAATTGTCCCAAAGGAGGAAGAAGGAAAATGAAATGTGAATGCACTCGAGCCTGTCTCGGGTTCTTGCATGAAAGTAAGTAAGCATGCATGTCCCATGCATAAGTCATGAAAAGAAAGTTTTTAAAGTCAAGCATGTTTTTAAGAAAAAGAAAAGAAAAGGATGGAATTTTTGAAAGAAAAGGAAGAAGTAAAGTTTTATAAGAACCCCAAAGGCTGGGACGGGGAAGTGCCCCAGTGGAACTCCCTGTCCACTCAGGAGTGTCTAAAGTCGAGTGGTAGCCCCTGGGTCGACGAAGAACAGTCGGCGGACCGTGTATGGCACCAAAAGGTGGCCGGAGCGCGGTAGCACCTAACGCTGGTGGGTGCCCAAGACGGATAAGGTGTAAGAACCTACCGTTTTAAAGTTATATGACGCTCACTTTAGGGTGATGCGGTAACCAGCAGAGAACACGCGGTGCTAGGGGAACCGTGTTGTGTCTCATACATGTGAAAGAAAAAGTCATGACAAGAAGGGCTTTCGAGCCATAAGAAAGATCTGTATATGATAAGTGGCACCTAAGAAAGAAAGAAAGATACGAAATGTTTTAAAGAAATGTTTTGAAAAGAAATGATATGAAAAGAAGTTTGAAAGAAGAAGTCTGCATGAAAGTCTTATGAAAAGAAGTCTGAAAGAAGTATGTCTGTTTAAAGAGTTTTCATGAGCATGTGCATGAGTCAGTCATTCATTGCATGTGCATTAGCTAAGAATGTTTTGTTCACTTATCTGTATATCTGATATGTTCTGGTTTAAGTGTTAGTGTACTTGCTGAGATTTCCCCCGAAATCTCACCCCTCTTTTATTATCTTTACTATCGCTCCCTTGGGAACGATAGAAGTTATTGCAGGACAGGATGGATCCTCGGATTACGACTCTAGAGAGGATGGGTCGGACCCTCATGGGCCCGACTAAGGCTGAGACTGCCGGGCCAGTGACCCTAGACCTGTTGGGTCAGTGGGCGGCAGAGTCGCTTCCTATGGCGACTTACTTTTTTGACGACTTACGCCCTACGGGGTGCTGTATGGTGCTGGGAGTTGACGGGCTCCTCCACATGGGACGCCTGTTTACGTCATCCTCTGGGATGATGTGTGACGTAGGTCCAGGACTGAGTCTGGACAGCCTTCGTTACGGCCCGGACTATAAGAAGATAAAAGAAGAACCCGCCTATTAGTATGGTTGGCGGAGGGAGGAGTGGATCAGCAACACCTTTATTTTGTATACACCGATGTACTTTTGGAAGGAAAAATCTTCCCGCTGTTTTGGGAAGTACTTTTGTATAAAACTGTTTACATTGGTGACTTTATTCTGATATATGTATATGTGCTTGTGATGTTTAATTTGGGTTTTATTTTGTTAACCATGTGATGTGCGACAAGCGTAACGTTTTGTCGTTTATTTATGGCTTGACCTTTTTCCGCTGCGATATATATAAAAAAAAAAAAAAATAAGGCTCTCATAAGTAAAGATGAGGGATGACTTCCTTGTGACGTTCGTCCCCGGCGTCGCATTTTGCGTACGAACCCAAGCGCAAGCTGGGGCGCCGACAATGGTAATCAAAATCACTTTGGAACATGGCTTCGACCAGATGCTAGTGGATGTAGAATGTTTTCTGAACTTGATGGTAATTCATGGAAACACAATGTTGCTACGGTGGAAAATAAGGTCGATGATACAGATAGGGGTTTTTTTCTCCAAAATGAGTAAAGGATAAAAATCAAATGATAAATAATGAGAAATAAGGAGATATACGGTGTTAAAAAGGAAAGAACAGAATGTTCTAAAGCTTCAAATTGTAGTGCAGATATTATAAACAAGGAAGGATGCAAATCAAAGGGAAAGAAGTTAGCTGTTGATATGGTTTCTTGTGGTGAAAAGGCTATGCTATGTGATAATAAAATGGAAATGGAATTGGGGCCCATTCAAAGTGGAATAGCTGTATAGAAGACAATAGCAAGTTAATTGAAAGAATGGACCAACCATGTGAAGCGAAATCAACTATCAGGAATCACTACATGAGCAAGGCAACCTACAAAATCCAAAGAATGTGAATAAAGGGGATTGAAAAAGAAAGGCAAGAGAGAAAAGTAAACAAACAGTCACTTCTTCAGTTCAACTAATGAATAAACATAATATGATAGAAGAGGTTGAAGATGAAAGTGAAAAAGTCTCGATTCAAGGAACAAAAAGAGGTAAAGGTGAACTCAAATTATGATAATATTGATGAATTGGCAGTGGTTGCTCACCAACCCAGCCAACAACAATGGAAATCTTAAGTTGAAACTGTCAGGGCTGAATAGTTTAAGAACTTTACTTCATGGTAAAGAAAAAGAAGCCCACTTTGATCTTCTTAATGGAGACAAAACTTACCGCTAGTAAGTTTGATTTTTTAAAAGTAAAGCTGGATATGAAATATGCTTTCTGGTTGATTCAGTTGGAAAGAGTGGAGGATTATATATCTTGTGGAAGGGAGAGGCAGATGTGGAGATCGTTAATTATTCACAAAATCATATTAGTGGCTGGGTGTTAGACAAAGAAGATAATACAAGAAAATGCTCACTGGATTTTATGGTAATCCAGATGCGAGTAAGAGAGAGCAGAGTTGGACCCTATTGGAGACTCTTTGACCACTAGATGATCAACTTTGGTGGTGTTGTAGGAGACTTTAATGAAATTCTCTCTTAAAAAGAAAAGGTTGGAGGTAAAATAAAGAATGAAAACTAGATGGAAAATTTCAGAATGACATTATAAAATTGCAGATTATGTGATCTAGGGTGGAAAGGTTGCTTATATACATGGTGTAATAACCATGATGATGAATCTTTTACAAAAGAAAGGCTTGACAGGGTAGTAGCAAACTCAAAATGGTCAGAGATATATATTGATTCTGAAATTGAGGTATTGGCAGTTTGTAATTCAGACCATAATCCCATCTTACTCCATTGCAGTAAGAGTCATGAGCAGATTTTTGTTCATAAAAGAAAGTTCAAATATGAAAATTGTTGGGCTCTAGGGGAAAATTGTGGTCGAGTAGTGGAAAAAGAATGGAATTGAGATGATGGAAAAGAAGATGTTGTTAGGGGGTACAAGAAAAACTAAAGGCTTGCAGAATAGCTATAAGTAGATGGAGCAGGCATGTATTCCAAGGAAGAGAAAAATTGATTCAAGACAAAACATAGCAGAGTAGAAGGCTACAATTGGAAGAGGATTGGCATAAGGTGGAGGACTTAAAAGAAGCAAGAAAGGAATTGGGAGTTATGTTAGAACAGTAAGACCAAAAAATGGAGACAAAGAGCTCAACTACAATGGTACCAACAGGAGGATAGAAATACAAAATATTTCCATGCATGTGTAACAGAAATGAAGTAAAGGAATTTCATCACCAAAATTAAAGATCACAAGGAAGAAAAGGAGTTTCATCACCAAAATTAAAGATCACAATCAGATTTTGTGAACTGAAAAAGTTGGTATCGAGCAAGCATTCAGAGATTATTTTCAAGGCATTTATTCTTAAACAAGGCCAATATGGGAAGCTATCAATGCAGTAGTGGAAAACGTACAACCAAAGATGACAAGGCAAATCAAAGAGGATCTTGGCAGAATTTATAAAGCTGAAGAAGTGGAACTTCCACTCAATCAAATGTCTTCTCTAAATTCGCCAGGATCAAATGGATTTGGTGCAGGATTTTTTCAGCAAAGAAATAGGTGTGTAATGCAGCTCTTAACTTTTTAAATAATGGCTCCTTTTCATCCTCTTTAAATTACACATACATTGCTTTGATTCCAAAAGTTTCCAAATCTAAAGTAGTGCAGGAGTTTAGACCTATAAGTCTTTGTAACATTCTCTATAAAATTGTTTCAAAGGATATATATATATATATATATATATATATATCAAATAGACTGAAGAAAATTCTAACTGAGATAATAGCATGCAACCAAAGTGCTTTTATACCAGGTTGATTAATCTCTGGTAATATAATGGTGGATTTTGAGGTTCTTTATTCTACGAGAACTAAACAAAAAGGCAAAGTGGGAAGTATGGCTTTGGAATTAGATATATCAAAAGCTTAATGTTTATAATCAGGGGCGGACCCACTTGTAATGTTGGGGGGGCTACAGCCCCCCCAAAATTCTTCAAAAAATTGATATATAATATATAAATATATATATTTACATATATATAATATTAAATTATCCCTTAAATTATAAAAAAAATTAAAAATTACCCCCCCAAATTTTCATTAAAGATTATTTTCCCAAATGTCAATACATATATAATTTTATTATAACTTTTAACTTTATTGAAATTCAAATTTCAACTCACATAGTTTCAGAATTACTTTAACAGTCTAATTCTAAAAAAATATGGTTATATATTTATATGATTGTCAAAATTAATTAATTATACTTACTTATATAGTTTCACTCTAACTTGATTGTATAATTATAAGATATACTTCGTTAAAAATCTAACATCGGTATATCAGTAGTTATTATAAATTTTTTATATTTATTCTTGATCTATAATTTTTTTAAAATCAAAAAATAATATGAGCAAGTAAAAAAATTGATTTTTTTTAAAAGGACGTAGATAATTCAAAGAGTAATACATTTAGAGAGTTTGACAACGAAAAAATGTGATACTTCTATCATATCCTTTTAAAATTTATATATAGTACACATTTTATTGGTCGCCCCCCCAAATACAAAATCCTGATTCCGCCTCTGTTTATAATGTTTGGAAGCTAATGTAGGATGTACGTGAAATTCAAGAAAGAAATAGATTAATGTTATGGAGAAGAGAAGAGATAAAAGAGTTAGAGAGAAGAAGAAATCAGAGAAGAAGACATTGGGATTGAAGAAAGGTTGGCTGCAATAATCATTCAATATTCATCATAGTCTGTCCTACAATATCCCTTACCAACCTTTAAATTGCAAAACAAAACAAATTCTAGATAAATCCTAAAAGCTAATGGGCTGCAATAATCCAAGTCTATCATTACAAGTCCAAGTAAAATAAAAACACATAAATAGAGGATGGTCCAAGACCATTATTACAAGTCCAAATAAAATAAATAAAACATGAGCAAATAAAAACATAAGTAGAGAGGATGTCCTCATTAGAAGCTATAATGTTTAAGATGGGTTTTGAGGAGAAATTTATTTCTTTGATAATGAAGTGTGTGAAATCTGTGAAATATTTTGTTTTGGTAATTGGGAACCATACTAAAGAGATTGTGCCAAATTGTGGTTTAAGGCAAGGAGATAATTTATTTTCCTACCTATTTATAATTTGTGCTGAAGGCTTGACTTCTCTAATCAATCAGGCAAAACAAAAGAAATTAATAAAGGGTGTAAGTATTGCAAGAGGGGTCCTAGAATTAGTCATTTACTATTTACAGATGATTGTGTCTTATTTTTTAGAGAAAGGAAATCAGATTGGGATAATTTACAAGTTCTGTTAAGGACTTATGAGCTAGCATCTGGTCAAAAGTTAAATAGGAATAAAACTTCAGTATTTTTAGTACAAACACTACTGAAAGTATTAAGCAACATATTATGAATAAAGTAGGGGCAATAGCAAGTGGAAGCTATGAAAGGTACTTGTACTTGCCATCAATGATAGGTACGTCTAAGTATAATTCTTTTAGAAGTATTAAAGATCGAATATGGAACAAAATTTCTTACTGGAAGAATAATTTTTTAACAAAAGCTGGCAAGAAAATTTTAATAAGGCTGTGTTACAAGCCATTTCCACTTATACAATGAATATTTTCAAGCTTCCTAAAAGGCTTTGTCATGAGATTTCATCTATGTTGGCAAACTTTTGATGGGAAAAAGAAAGATAGGAGAGGGGTGCATTGGTAAAGCTGGAGTTACATGGGAAAGGCAACGAAATGGGGTGGGATGGGGTTTAGAGATTTAGAAGATTTCAATTTAGCAATACTTGCAAAGAACAGTTGGAGATTTCTGCAAGATCCAAACTCTTTAGTTACTAAGGTTTATAAAAGTAAATATTTCAGCAAAGGGAGTATTCTTGATGCAAAGCTAGGCGGTTCCCCATCATACATTTGGAAAAGTATATGGATAGCAAGAGAGGTGTTACATGAGGGATTAATTTGGCGTATTGGAAATGGTAAAAAGATTAAAATATGGAGAAATGAGTGGTAGCCAATGCCTTCAAACTTTAGTATTCAATCTTCAATTTCAACTCATGGAGGTGAGGCAAAAGTTAGTGAACTAATTGAAGAAGATGAACTAAATGGAAAGAAAATATTATTCGAGCAAATTTTAATGAAGAAGAGGCTGCAATGATTATTAATTTACCTTTTAGTATTAGAGGTGGGGAGACAAACTTATTTGGAATTGGAGTAAAGATGGCAATATTTTGTAAGAAGTGCCTATTATAGGCTACAAGAAAAAAGAAGGAAAGACAAGAGAGAGTGTTCCAATAACAGAAATACAGAAAACATATGGAGTAAAATCTGAAATTTACAGGTTCTAAATGTGATAAAACAATTTTTATGGAGAGCTAACAGTGATGCTTTACCTACTAAAGCTTCTGTTTGTAAAAGGCAGGTTTGTGATGAATCTAAATGTTTAATACGCGAAAATGCTGAAGAAACGATAATGCAGGTTTAATATATAATTGATATTAATATTAATAAAATATGTTGCAATTTCAAAAAGAATTAAGAAATGTACGACTTGGATTTTGCCATATTAGTACTTTATTATTTAACTTCAATTTGATAGTGCTCTAAATATATATATATATATATATATATATATATATTTTGAAAAAATTATTAAGACGATCAATATTCAAATATTGAAGTATCAAATTCTTATGAGGCCATACCTTTGATTTCTTTTGTCAAAACAATATTAGGACTTGAAGTCTGAAAATTTTAAAAAATTGTAATGATTAATTTTATATTTGAATTATATTTAGAAATAAGATAGGATGAGATGAAATAATACCAAATAAGAATTTTGTATCTCATGTGAAGCTCCAAACCTAATAAAGTTATCTTGTTACATCCCTTTTCTTAGGTGAGGGAAAGTACTCATGTGACATTCGTAACTTAACCTAGGCAAGGGACGCGTATAATTAAAAGAGCATCTAATTAATTTATCCTAAATAAGCCAAATCTTAAAATAAAACATAATCAGAATTTCAAACGGAAGAAATAATTAATTAAATAAGACGCTAACATAAACCTAAATCAAATTAATCTAACTCATTTGCCTAAGTGTGGCCGACTAATATTTGTTTAAATTTGGAATGCTTCTAAAACGTGACATTCTACATGCCTGCTCCATGCATGGATATATGAAATTTATTGACTTTCACTTATTTTATTTTATTGGTCAACACAAATTATAAACGCCTTGTGCAAGGTCATGAGTCTTGTTGACTATGACATTAGTCGCGACTAATAACACCAGTCTCACTGCCTATGGCCACAAGAGAAATCATTAAACATATCATACAACTATGTTAGTACGTACCTGCATATATACGTCTCTTTGGCCTTCTTAGTACTTGATATTTTTAATCTTTTCTTATATTATTGTTCCCATATGATCAGAATTACTTTCATATGTATGAGATGCATGATTCATGCAGATAACATGGCTAACAAAAAACAATGAAAATATAATATGACAACATGGCATAATGAATGGCATGCAGCACATATCTAGTCATCATGATCCTACATATTTAACATCACAACTTGGTACATAAAAAGGGGCTCACAAAGAAATGGCTTTATCTACTCTAATAATAATAATATGTTAAAAAAACAGTTTACGATATTTCAAAATGTTTCGTCGCGTATATGCTTCGTATATCATAGCGCTAATCCAATAATTTAGACGTGCAGCTTGTCACCTATACAAAATAACATATCGTCAATTAGTTATTAGTTTTTAATTTAATATATTTGTAACTAAGATCATTTAAGAAATTACTTAATCTAATTTTATTAAATAATTTTTTAGTTTTTGTAAAAATGAGAACGTAAATACTCTACCGATACTCTGATAGGGTTGACGACTTTGTTGGAATACTCCAACTCTGACTTCAACTTAATCGGAGTTCGAATCTGAATGTAAATTCTGACTCTGACTTACCCAGAATCTGATCTACCTCCAAGTCCATTACATAAGGTCGGAGTTAGTGCCGTGTAGGATTCGGCCTAAATTTTTAAACCTGTGTTGGGCTCTCTTTAGCCCATTTTTAAATAAAATTTACATATTAGTAATTTACTTTTTGTAGGCTTTCAAATTTCAAGTTTACTAAAAAGAAAAAACTACAAAGAAAAAGGAAACAATTTTACAATGCTAAAATAAATACCCCATATGCCATGCAAACCTTAAAAAAACAAAAAACAAAAAACAAATTTAGATATACAATGGGCCCTTTTGGCCCTTTCGGCTATTCTTAATATATTATCCTTCATATTAAAGTCACAGGCTCCCATATCAACTAAAACCAATATAATGATTGTTTACCATCTAATTATATGCCATTATACTATAATATGACTATTATCCAATTTTAATTTCGAATTACATATTATTATACAAGATCATTATCTAATTTTCTAATTACATGTAACATCCTACCGTCAACAAATTTGTAATGTGACGGGGCAATTGGATGAAATACGCGAGACTGATGATCCTACTTTATAGATTATCCCATTAAGCATGAGCTTCAAGTATGAGAAGGATCAATGTTTTCCAATATGTTGATATTTTTTTAAACTCATAATACAAAATTGATATAATGGTATATGACTTAGAAAGTGCTAGCGAGAGGGGATGGTAGATCAACTTGTGATAAGGGTTAAGGATATCCTCAAAACGGTTGTACAATGAAATCACCACATTCAAAGGTTTTAATGTAGAGGTTCCACCATCTACTGCATTACCCCCTTCCAAAGCCAATAGGTTGAAACAACGTAAGTAGGGTATGCTAGTGATACCTCAAGCTTTGGAAAAATTCAAATGGACAATCAGACTTAGATACTTTTTGGCACTAAATAGCCATATGCAGAGCAGTTTGATCTCTTAACATGAAAGAAGGTAAATGCGTCAAATATTTCATCCTTAAAGAGATAGCCAGCAGCATTTTTGTCATCCCTATTTTTATCATAGCTTCAGAGTCAGCATTTAGCCCTTTGGGGCACATATTGGATCCATTTCATAGTTTATTATCTCCTACAATTGTGTAGACTTTGATTTGCGCTTAGAATTTGATCAAGGGGAAGCTAATTCAGGTTCCAAAGATAGTAGAATTTGCAAAGAGCTACAAGAAATTAAGATGATGTTGATTAGTTTGGAAGTGGTAATCGCAATTGATTTATTATTTTGCTTTTGCTTATAATAGATTATATTATAATTATTTGACAAACTTTACTTTAAATTCAATTGTTGTAGAGACAATTTCGAGAAAAGAGATTTCATCTCAAATTTAGGGGTGGAACTATGATTTAGTGTTTGAGGGGGCGGATGACAAAGTATTTGGCATATATGAGTATAAGTAATATGTATTTCTTTGCATGTAACTATATAAAAAATAATAATCATATGTCATAAAATTATATATAGAAAATGCATGCCTATAAATTATCTTATAAGATAAACGGAATTTCTCTTGCTTAGCAATTGAAGATTTAGGTATCAGGTGAGGTCAAGTAAAAAGTTAGAATGAGATTATGTGAGTATTGGGACTTGGGAGGACAATTTCAGTAAAAGTCTTGAAAGTTTGAGTATTGGAAGGGCAATTTTAATTATATGAAAAAATTATAATTATTTACATATCATATTAATTTTCATTTAAAATTTGGGAGACTGGTAGGCCCTACCTTATAACTAGTTCTGCCCCTCATCTCAATCTACATCGGCTGCAATTTGACTTTTATATGCCTCAATTGGATTGTTAAATTATTCGTTAATTTTTTGTAGTTTGTACTTAAGTTTATATTCCAATAGTTTTTTCTTTGTTTTCATTTTTTTAGCTTTTATGATGTCACTTGCCACTTGGAGTACCTATCTTATCTCGCTACAAGTCTACATAGGGCTGCAATCCGACACATCCGACTTGTGTTTGGGTTCGACCCAACCCGACTCAACACGTGTTGGGTCGGGTTAACCCGACAACTCATTAGACAGCTCCATCTTTGCCCCCAAACGCAATGCCCTCATTTTTGCAAGGTGGAACATCATCCACCCAATCAACTGCATCTGAAACCCTGGAGTTGAGAAGGACACCTGCAACGAGTATAACTACAACAAGTTTCGATTACAGCAACTCTCTAACTACAACAAGATCATATTCATAAACTCTGACATGATAGTTTTGTGCAACCTCGACCTCCTCTTCCACTTCCCTTAAATCTTAGCTGCTGGCAACGACGTTTCAGTCTTCAACTCCAGCATAATGGTTATCGAGCCCTCCAATTGCACGTTCCAAGTGTTAATGGAACGCCGGAAGACATAGCTTTGCAGAACGACAACGACCAAGGTTTCTTTTCTCTTTTACGGTGATGTTGACTACCACGATGACTGTAAGGACGACGAGGTGATGACACAGTGGAAGGAAGGAAGCCGAGAGAGTGGATGAAAAGATGAAAGGATCTGGAAAGCGGGTTAGAGTGTTAATTTTCATTTGTTCACTTCAAGGGGATGAGGTATCCCTGAAAAATGGTGAATACAAGAGTTTTCGTTTTGATGCAATGAATACTTGATTAATTGGGTTCATCGAGTTCACCATCCTAGATTCGAGTTTCCATCTTGATCTGATTGACCTATCTTTTATCAGGTTGATACTGTCGGGTCGGGTGGGTGGAGAGGATGATTGGATGTTTTGCACAACCCTAAGTTTACATGTTCATGTTGTTACCTTTGTTTCTTTTTTTTTCTAAATGTATTTCAATTTTGAAAACATTTTTATTCATTCAAGTTATTTGAAAATTTATAATATTTTAAAATTCATTTATAATAGTTTGAGATTAATGTGTAATAGTTTATAGTAAGATTATTAGTTAGAACTTAGCAACTTTATTAGAGAACATTTAATTCCATGTTTTATACATTTAATTTTATGTTTTATCCAAATAAGATTTTGGGCCAAATTTGGCTCAAACAAATTTTGGGCCCAACAGGCCGATTGGCCCAATGAGGTTCACGAGGATCAGACAGAACAGGGGGCTGATCCACCCCTGATATCTAGACAAGTGGGAGCGAGGTAGGGGCCACCTATCCAAGGGGTGAGAGTACCACCCCTAACTCTAAGTTTACGTACTAAAATTTCTATGAATATCCAAATCTTATGTCTATATTTCATGTGACTTTTAGTTAGTTTGTTATTTGTTTTTGTTTGAAGTGGGTTTCCATATGTAACAACCCAGATTTTTCCTATAGGACCTTGTTCATGCTTGAAATGGATATCCATAATTTTATTCATTCTTAGGAGGTGTTTGGGATCAAACCTAGGCCTTTTCCTTATATGAGCTATATAAGAGTTTAACCCAAAAGTTAAAACAAGGCCCAAAGGCCCAATAATAGACTAGTGTCTGGCCAAGCTTTGGTGTAGGTGCCTAGGGTTTTCTTTTGAAACATTTTTGGATACTTGGTAAAACAAGACATCTAGCTTTTGGTTGCCCCAATGAACCTTTTGCATGGGAAGTTGAAAAAGTAGGATTTTGGAAAAAGGGTATGGTTGGTAGGCATGTAGGTTGAGTGAAAATGGGGGAAAGATTTCTTGAGAAATGACATGCCTTGACAAGTGACAAGTAAGAAAAGCAAGAAAATGATGAATTTACAAGAAAGCCCTTCTAGGGTTTTTTTCTAAGAAGAGAGTAAAAGGTTGAAATGAGAATTTCATTCATGAGGGATTTGGATTTGATAGGGAAATGGAACGGGGGAGCCGAACCATGCTTGTCATTTTAGGCTTCTCTATGTAACATCACATCATTTGGAAGTATGGAAGCTTCTCATGTGTCAATCATCCTCAAAGTAAGGTTAAGTTTTCGAGGCTCTAGGAACCCATAGTCGGCTTTTGAATGTCTTTTTCTCCTACCCATTTGTCTTTTCTTTCTCCAAGGATTTCGGCTAAGTTAACTCACTCTACCCTCTCCACTTTCTTCTCACATTCTCACCATCCAAATAATCATTTTCCTTGCATACTTGTGTATTTTCTTCAAAAGTTTTCATTGGAATCATCTACCTTGGAAGGTGAGCATCTTTTGAACATCATTTTGTTTCATCATGCAAAGATTTGAGAAGTGTTTTCTTTCAAGATTTTCGGCACCTTATGTTTTCTTATACATTCATGAGTTTACACGAAAAACTAGAGCTTTTGGTTCCGCCCAAAACAGAAATCCTAAACTTTGAGGTTTTTAAATAAAGAAAAGATTGAGTGGTGAGTCAAGAGTTGTTTTTGAGAAAAACAAAAGTTAAAACTAGGGTTTGTTCTTTCAAAGAATTCGGCCTTAGGATTAAGCCAAATAATTTTTTTAGCAAAATAGCATTTGATTTTCTTGAGTAAAAGTTTCCTAGATTTAATCTTGGTTCCCTTGTATTGTTTTCAGATTTTCTTGCTTTGTTATTGAAAGTTTTGTAAGTGCACGCCTAACCTAACTTTAGCATTACTTGTATATACATTGAGTGAACTTGTTGTTGGTTGATTTAGATTATTATCTTGCTTGCTTGTTGGATGATCTTTTTATATTTTCTCTACGCTTCGTTAAGATTATACCTTACGGTTTAATCTAAGTGTATTGGATGGATTATAGTGATCATTTGTGAAAAGAATGAGAGAAATGAGGCTTAGGGGCTCTCGGCCATGGTATTGGATTATGATATGAGTGATTGGTTGATGAAAATTGTCTTTAGAAACTTATATGTTTCAGCCATTGTGAGTTTTTGAAGTGAAACTTTAGGCAATAAACTCTTGGTTGATAATATGACCTTGACCTAATTCCTTAAATGGTTTAAGAGCTTAAAATTATTGATTATCTTGGTGTATGATTTTGGGTATATGCATGAAATAAGGTCTAGATCTTATTTGGTGAAAGTTGACAAAAATAATGAAACCAATGAACGTCTAGGGTTTTGACTAAGGCCCTTTATGATTTGTTAATTATTTTTATTATTCCTTTAAGGGAATCCATGAGCTAATAGAAGAAAAAGAGAAGGAAAAACTAGGATTTTAACCCATAAGAGATTCGGCCTTACCCCTTTAGGGCTAGGGTCAGTTTGACTTGTTCCCTTTTAACTCGAATGAGCATGACTACCTTGAGATATAATTATGTTTGCATGTTATAGCATGTTTAAATTCCAGTTTGGAAATGCATGTTTTATACGTCTCATAAACTACATGTTTCGCACAAGAAGTCACAAGTTGCATGCATGTTCATTGAAGTCATGAGTTCCATGTCTTTTGGGTCATCATATTTTTTAAAGGAAATAAGTTAGAACTTTTTATAAGAACCCCAAAGGCTAGGATGAGATATTAACCTAGTAGAACTCCTTGTTCATTTAGAGTGAATAAAATCGAGTGAAGTCCCTAGGTCAACGAAGAACAATCGACAGGCCTCGAATGGTTCCTATTAAAGGATTCCAGAGTGATGTTGCACCTAAAACTAGTGGGTGCCAAGGACGGTGAAGACAAAGTATACGAACTGTCGTTAAGAACATGATAAGACGTAGTTACCTTGACTAAAGTAGGAGTGATGCGGTAACTAGTAGAGAACAAGAGGTGCATAAAGGAGCCGTGAAGTGTCCAACATGTTATATGAAAAATTATGACAAGAAAGACGATGAGTCTAAGAATGATATAAATAAGAAGAATGACACCTAATGTCATGATTATTAAGAAAGACATAAAAAGTTTACGAAAAGATATGAATACGTGTCAAAGAAAGTCAAAAAGGCATGAAAGTCTTTCTATCAAAGTCATTTGGAAAATTAAACCAGCATGCCTAAACTGGTGGGAAGACCTATGAGGGCGATGGGCAACGAAGAGAGATCATTACGATGGAGCCATCAATGATGAAAAAAAAGTTGGGTTTAGGCAAAGATAAAAGAGTTGGGTTTGAAGGGAGGCAAAACGGCATAAGAAAATAAGAGTTTGAGAAGGAATGAAGTGGTAGGAAATCTAGAACTAAGAGGGGAAGAGTATTTAAAAGAGGACGCAACAATGATTAGCTCCCAATAAGGAAGTGATAGGTGTAGTATACATAAGATAGGAATACGTGTTGTCAAGGAAATGATTGTAAATAAAGTAAAACAAGCATAAGGGTACTAAAACGGTACGAATGAAGTGAAGATTCCCATAACATCTATGTGAGGAATTTGTGAGGTAACTGGAGAGAAAAATATTCTCTCTTGGAGAATGGGCTAAATCCGTGCATCTTAAAGGCCCATGGACCCAAGATCACGAGACCATTTAACGAAGAATCAAGGTCATAATCAACAAATGTGCAAGTGTAGAACTCTAGCCTAACCATTATTAATACCAAATTAACAAGGTAATGGAAAGTATTAAAAAGAACAATTCACACTGAGATAATTACCCAAGTTACTCGCCCAGAAGTAACTTGGTACGACAACAGATTTTAAGTGCTAATGGCTAGAAGTTTCACTAGAATTAGGAAGGATCAAGTCGTTGAGAAAGCCATATCTATTAAACGCTCGCTCTCTATATATGGTGTCAAAGCACACTTTAGAGGCAACTTTAAAACTATTTTATGAGGATTGCAGTACTCTACACAGCTCGCCTTGACTTAGGACTTGAATTTCAACTAGTGAAAAAAAAAAGAGAAGTAAAAGAATAACAACAAATATGAAAATTAACTAATGTACCCAAGTTCTTGTGGCATTGGCGGTATTATTCAGAATAATCTTGGTAGAGTGGTTCAGACTTTTGCTTCTCCTATTGAATTCAACACCAATAACAAGGCAAAATTCATTGCCCTTCTTCGAGGATTGCAGACTTGTCAAACTCTCAATCTTTGTAATGTGATTGTAGAGATCGATTTGATAATAGTTACCTTTTGGTGGTATAGAAGGAGATGTGAGTTATTGTATTTGGAGAAGTTTTGGGAAGAGATTATGGAATTGACGAGTTCTATGAATTGTTAGTTTTAGCATATTTTTTGTGAAAGTAAAAAAATGGCAGATTGGCTAGCCAAAGAGGGCGCTTCTATTTCGGATTTAATTTTCAATAATTGGATGGACATGCCTCGAGTTTTAAGAGGCTTGATTCATTTGGATTCTTATAGGTTTCCTTCTTTAAGATATTTTAAATTGTGTTTGTCTTATTTTCTGTTTATCTCGATTTAGGCTTGTTTATTGCTTTTTGGTCTGTCCTATTTTATGCTTGTTTAGTTTGTTTGGTTTTTGTTAGGTGTCTTGGTGTTTTGGTATGTTTTTTTGATATTGGAGTTTGGGTTTTATTTTTTTTTATCTTGTAACTCTAAAGTGTAATGATGTTATTACGATTTTCTTTTATCATACATGAGTATATTATTAATAAATTTGGAGTAAATGTTGTTATTAAACATTTGATTTTGACTCTTTACTATATAAAAAAAAAAAGAATTAATGTACGCATGCTACTTTATAAAAAAAAAATGGATTATGATTTTACTAAACTATCCCTAAATATTGTTGTAAAAGAGTTAAGTTTTCTGATGAGTTGAAGTTGGGTTTTTTCCCCTTTTGCATGTTGCCGCTTTTCTATGATCTTTTAGTCTCAATAGTATGGATGTAATTTCACACGATTATTGTAATCAATATAAAGCGAAAAGAGATGGAAACGTGGGATCAAAAAAGTGTGTCCAATCACAATTAAAAAAGTGGATCAAATAACAATTAAGATGATTCTTTCGCGTTGTTCACATGGATATATGATTATTATAAAATTATTTTTTCGTTAGAAGTGATGATGTTATTAATAAATTTGGAATATAGATCACTATTAAATATGTGATCTGATTCTTCAAAAAAAAAAAAAAATAGTTATTATAAAAAGCACAATATCAGTTTGAGATTTGTAGTCGAATGTTTGATCATTATCCAGTTGTTTTTAACTTGTCTGTTCATAATTTGGCCCATTCAGTTCCCTTCCTGAAGGCACAGTACTGAACATCTGTCTATATACTCACGTGATCTATGCGGATACATGGAGTATTATAAAAAGAACAATAGAGAAAAGAAACGTGGAATAAAGGAGTACAGATCTTTTACAAAATGTTGATTTTGAACACGCTGGGTTGGCTAGCTACCACTATGATATTATATATTCATAATTTTCCCTCTGTTTTTGAATTGCATTAAAAAAGTAAACTAGATAGACCGGGCGAAAGGGGTAGGGTGAGGTGGCCCATACAAAAGCCACGTTAGGAGTTTCATAGCCGATTAGATAAATGCTATTTTTTTTAGGAAGATTTGTAAAAGATTTTTGAAAATTTTTTTAGAAAGTTTTGTAAAGATTTTCTTCAAAAATGTTTAAGATCTCATTTGGTTATATAGATAATATAAGATGAAATCATAAATATATAAATAATAATGAGATAGTTTATAAATATTAATAAAATTGATTGAGCTAAGATGTCTTACGAAATTTTGAGAATGGAGAAAAAAAAAGTTGAACTTCTTAGAATATAAATTTTATTTTAAGATTTGAAAATGTTGAACTATTTTTGTATTTTATATGAAAGTTTGAAAATTTTTTAATGATTAGATAAAAATATTGACAATTTAAAATTTTAAATTAAAAAATATTTGTGTTTAAATGATGTTTAGATATTGATATAAGATGATATAAGATAAGATATATTAAGACCATTTGTGAAACCAAACAGGGCCTTGAACAAAAGGCAAAATAATATATATCCACTTAAGGTAAGCTGTCTCATTATGGACTGAACATTGAAATACAATATTCCTTTTTTAAAAAAATATATAAGATAACTTTCTTGCATAAGCAAACAAATTACAAAGATTCAATAGACACTACATGCTTAATACAATCAGGTATCTCCTCAAGATCATAAAGATCAACTTTGCTAAAAAGGGCATCCTTGGCTAGTACGTGAGCAGCCATTTTATCATCCTTTTTAATATGATAAATACTCCAAGAAGCTAATGACCTTAACACAACTTTAGTTTCCTCTATGATTAGGCCTCCTTGACTCCAATCCTCCATGGATTTCTGCATCTCTCAACCACATGCAATGAATCACTTTTAAGAATGAACTCATGAATACCAGCTTCTTTGTAGAAAAGCACAACCACCATAATAGCATACGCCTCTCTAGTAGGGCCGGCTCAATGCTTAGGCCATTGCCTAAGGTCCTATTTTATACAAGGCCTCCAAAAAAAAAAATGATTAATATTTTTTTTTTCAAATTTTTTTTTTTTGGAAAAAAAATAAAAAAAACCATTTCATTAAATAAAATTTAAATAAATATATTTTTCAATGTGTGCAAGGCCCCATAATACTAAATTTTATATTTAATATAATGAATTATTTATATTTGTCAATAATTTTAATATTTAATACAATAAATTATTTATATTTTTAATTTTTTTTTAAGATCATGTTAAATTGCAATACAAAATTTGCATTAAGGCCTCATTTTATATAAATTGTTGTATTAAATACAAATTCAAAAACAATTTATTTACAAATTTAAATAAAATTCCATTTTATTTTCATATAATAATTTATATTTTATTATATTATATATAATTATAAATGACTTACTTAAATTTCGTCGTAGGCCTCAATATATATTGAGCCGGCCCTGCTTTGCAGCAAAAGAAGAAAGATTGGGGTACCTTCTAGCTCTAAGTGTTCCAAGAACCAAGCCATTGCAGTCCCTAAATATAGCTCCAAATCTAATTAAACACATTAACTCATTGACAGAATCATCCTAGTTCATTTTGTGTATTCCCTCAAGAGGTTTTTTCCACCAGTGATCAATGCGGGAACAATCAACAGTTGTAGCAACGTGAACATTTTGTTTTATAGGCTCAAAGTACCTTAGATCTTCATAAGCTTTGTGAATATTAGTATTAGGATGTCTCAACTCTTTTCCATGCACGAATTCATTCCTCCTAGACCAAATGAGGCTTGTGATCATACATGCTTCTTCTAGAGCATGCTTTGGTAACCTTACAAACATTTGTTCCCAAATAGACTTAAAACAAGCACCTTCCAGAAATAGCTTTTGTAATGGTCAATTTGCTTGATACCAAACATCTTAGGCAGCCCTATAACTCCACAAAACATGGCCTGAGGATTGTCCCTCTAGATGAAAAATAGGACACTAATTATCCTCTCTGATTTTCCTCTGATGTAGATTATTGAAAGTGGGCAAAGCCTCATTACATGCTCTTCAAAGGAACATCATTACTTCATTTGGCAACTGCAATTTCCACAAATATTTTTAGGATCCATTATGAGATTGAGGTACCTCCTAGAATGGACTGGAGCTCTCAATGAAGATGGTAAGCACTCTTTACTGAGAAGATATCATTACTTGTGCCTCCCCAAGTCAATCGATCCACTATGTTTTCCAAACTAATGGAGATGGTTTTAATGATGTCCACAACATTTTAAGGGTATAAATTAGATAACAACGGATCATTCCACTTCCTGAGAACTGGATCAATTAGTCAGCCACCCAAGTCACTTCAGCCATGCCATTGCTACTAGTGTTAGGAACTAGAGAAGGCCTAAACCCCATTTTAGCATACATGATTGAACCATTTGGGAAATACTTTTGTTTTAAAGTGAGGGTAGGACGAGAATCAGGACTTTTAAGTACTTTCCACTCTGATTTGCCAGAAGAGCAAGATTAAAACTATTGAAGTTCCTAAAATCCAATCCACTTTGATCTTTAGCTTTGCTGAGTTTGCTCCACTTGACCCAATGAATCTTTGACTGGTCCTCATTAAAATCCCATCATAATTTAATGATGGACTAAGGGACAAGGAATATCCTCATGGTATATGTAGAAATGGCCTGCAAAATAGATTTAAGCAGCACCTCCTTGCCAGCAACATATAAACAATTAGTCTTCCAGTTGGTTATTCGAGACAATACTCTATCAATAACTCCATGAAGAGATGTAACTTTGGCTCTCCTAACCGTGGAAGGAAGACCAAGGTATCTCTCAAAGGAACCTGTTAAATTAACTCTAGCAATATGCATTATAGTTCTCATGTTTTCAAGTGGAGTGTTCTTGCTGAAAATTATGGATGATTTCTCCTTGTTAAGCATTTGACCAGAAGCAAGTTCTTATAATTTTAGTATCCTCATTAATATGCTCCATTGAAGAGAGTTGGATTTACAAATGATCATGTTGTCATTAGCAAAGAAAAGATAACTAACTCTTATAGGACCTTTTCCACTTGGGACACCAATGATGCTTCAATTCCTCTCAGCCTTGTTAAGAAGACATGATAAAGCTTCCGCACATATTATAAAAAGGTAAGGAGACAGAGGTCCCCTTGCTTTAGTTCTTGAGTAGGCTTGAGAGAGTCTTGAGGTTCACCATTGAGAAGTATAGAATAGGACACTGAAGTAATGCAATTCATCACAAGAGAGATCCACCTCCTATCAAATCCCAATTTTCACATTACAGAGAATCGAAAGGTCCACTCCAAACAATCATATGTCTTGCTTGTGTCAAGTTTGAAATATATGAAACCTGATTTTCCTTGTATTCTAGTTGACATTGGGTGAAGAGTTTCGCAAGCCACCAAGATGTTATTAGTGATGGCCCTATATGGTAAAAAAGCACTTTAGTTCAAGGAAATAATGTTAGGTAATACAAGCTTAAGCCTATTTTAAATCACTTTAGTAACAATTTTGTAATTCATATTACATGAGCTAATAGGCCTAAAATCAAAAATTTTCTTGGGCTCTTTAGCCTTTGGAATCAAAGTAATGAAAGTGTCATTGACACCCTCCAAGGACCCTCCTCTATTCAGAATTTTTAGTGCAAAACTTATAAGGTTTTTGGCTAAACACATCCCAATTGGATTGATAAAATAATGCTGGGAATCCATCAGGACTTGGTGAGCCCAAGAATTTCATTTGAAACACTACAATCTTGACTTCGTCCTCATTAAAATCCTTTAGCAGAATTTTATTCATCTCAGGTGTCACTTTATGAGGCATATCCACGAGGCACCCTTTTATACCAGAGGGATGCGAAGTGGAGAAAAGCTTTGAGAAAAAATTAGAAAAAGTAGCACCACTATATTGCTTCTTTGTCACCAACAAGTTCTTACTATCCAAGACTTGAGAGATCCTATTGATTTCCCTTCTATCAGTGACACGCAGATGGTAAGATTTAATGTTTTTGTCAACCATTTGTAGCCAATTTTGTTTTTCCCTTTGTTTAAATATAAGATCATCCTCAGCTAGAACCTTATCAATTTCATTTTGCAGCTTTAACAGAGAATCCACACGATCCCCTCTTTCTTTTTCTTGTAACTCACCTAGCCTTTTAAATTTCTATTTGATGTCAATAGGAGATTTCCTATTTACTTTAACATTCCATGTTTTTAGTGTAGTGCTTCAATTGAGCAACCTTTTATTCATAATGGTATTAAAATCCACAACAAAAGCAACCTTCCCCCAGGCCTCTTTTATTGTACTGGCACAGTCTTCCTTTAAGGTCCAAGTTACTTCAACTCTAAAACATTTAGCCTTAAAGCTGTCACTTTTATTTTTGTTAATAAAGAAGATAAGTAATGGTGAGTGATCTGATTTATAGTAGCTACAATTGTGCAACGGGCATCATTAAACAATTGCATCCGAGCTGGATTAGCTAGTGCTCGATCCAATCTTTCTTTTATAAAATCTTGATCTCTTCTATTATCAGCCCAAGTGTACCTTGATCCTCTGGTCATGATAGAATCTAAGGAGCACTATTCAATAGCATCTCTAAAAATCTTCACCTATTTGTAAGGCCTAGGACCACCTCCCACCTTCTCAACTTGACAAGTTGTTTCATTAAAATCACCACTGCATAACCATGGCATGGAGGCCACTATTTAAAGGCACTTTAAGAATTCCAAGCTCATACTTCTTTTAGAAGTCTCAATATGGCCATCGAAGTTTGTGAAGAGTCAAGTTTGTGCCTCTAGATCACTTGTAACATGAGCACTGAAATACCATATCAAGAACTTATATATGACTACTTTAACATGATTCTTCCACATTAGTGCAAGTCCACCACTATTGCCTCTTTTTTCTACCACCAAGCAAACATCAAGCTTTAAAATTCTATTAACCTCTTCAACTCTTGCCTTTGAGCATTTTGTCTCCAAGAAAATACCATATTTGGGCACTTATCCTTAAGTAAGAGGTTAAAGAAGCTATCTGTCTGAGAGTTCTCAAACCATCGACAACTACAGCTTATTAGATTCATGGTTGTTTGTTGGGCTACATAACAACCTCTACCAATACCATTTGCATATCATTATCAAACAACTCAACTTTCATGCCTTCTTACACCTGCCTTCAGCATGCAAAACTTCCTCTTGAGAATCAAAAGAATCTGCTCGAGAGTTTCTCTTATTACCTACCTTTCTAGTGATCATGTCACCCACTACCTCAAGTTGTTTTAGTCTAGCCATCCTTTTCCATTTAAAATTGCTTCTGGAGCCCTCTAATTGGCAACTAGAAACACATTCACCACTTGTACCAGTCCATGGGGTGTTCAAGGTTTTATTAACACTCGACTGAAACTCCATATTATAGCAATCCTATTTCCATATTATTAAAGAAATTAGACCTGGACTACAAGCTGCTCCACTTCATCAACCATCTCACCTTCAGGAAAGGGAGACTTACTGTTATCAAGGATTTGCTCTAATTCAAGCCTAGAGATACCACAACCTTTAATTCCTGATTCCTAGCTAGGTTGCTCGTCAAATCCCATAAAATGCTCCTTATGTACCTATGACTGAAGATTCTTGATAGGACTAGTTACCATGCTGAGCTGCTAACCTGAAATTCCTTCTATTTGCTAAGAATGGAAGGTTTCCAACTAATCCTTCTAAATACCCTGGTCTTTCCTTTTAGGGAGTTTTTCATTTGCAGAATTGAGATTCTTACCATACTTGTCATTGGGAGTCTCCACGTCATCACCTTCTTCCTGCTACTCAAAGAGATTGAATTACTGAATGCGGATTTTATGACTAAAGGTCTACCGAGATAAAGAATACATATCATCATGTGGAACATAAATCTACATGTTAATTCAGTATTTGGTTTCTCTCTAGTTCTTCTATAGACATAATTTATGTTTCTCAAAGAATAAGATTTGTTGGTAGCGCGGTGCACGTAAAATATCGAGTATCCTTTGAGAAAGAAACATAAGCTTAGACCTTTTTTTTTAGATGAAAACCATATCATCTTTACTGATATAACAAGAGGATACAAGAGCTTATAACTAGTAACAAACCAGTACACTCACACCTCAGCTAGCAAGCAAGCTTCTCTTGCTAGACAATGAGCTACATTGTTGCCACTCCTTATAAAAGAAACTTTCCACTAATCTATACCAGATAGAACAGTTTTTGAATCATTTAAAATTAATCCCACACTATCCCATCTCTCCTTAGCCTGGTTCAGAGCCTTTGACACTTCTTGATTATCTCATTCAATAATCACTTGATTCAATCCCATGTTTCTTACCAGCAAGGCTGCTTCTAATGCCCCAATCACCTTTGCCAGTATTGGATCCATGAATCCAATTCTTGACAGTTTTTTGGTGTAGATGGTAGAACCATTGTGATCTCTGACTATTAATCCAATACCTATCCTATTAAAAGATGAATTAAAGGTAGCATCCCAATTAATTTTAGTAAAACCATATGGAGGAGGATTCCAGTACTGGTGATTGGGTTGCATTCTTCTATTAGGATTTCTATTGCCAATCTGAGCCTCTTGGAAATCTTGTAAAGAAGAAATAGCTTGAGATGCTACCTGAGAAGGATGTAAAAATACCTGCTCAAAGACCAGCTTGTTTCATCTTAACTAGATTCCCCGAGCTGTCATAGTGAAGGTTTCCATTTGCTGTTTATCACTCAATCTACTCAATTGTTCAAAAAGCTCCCTAAAAGTAGCTGCTCCTCCATTTCTTTTCTGAAAAATTCTTGATCCTTGGCTTCACAAATCTTAAACTGATTCACAGTTCCATAACGCATGAGTTATAGATTCTTCTTCTCTTTGATAAATTGGGCACCAAGGTGAATCAATGATTTTCTTTTTGAATAGGTTCAATGTTGTGGGCAGAGATTCCAGGCTTTCTCTCCAGATGAATACTTTAGTTACATTTGGAATATCATACTTCCAAACACTGGTCCATTCAAGATTGTTCAGATTTGAAGTTGAAGGTTGCCCTTTATCCAATTCTATCTTTTCTTATTGCTTGTGGTAGACACTTTTCATAGTGAATTTTCCATTCTTAGAAGCCTTCCAGATTAGTCTATCAGCTTCCCCATAAATGCTAATAGGGATTTTTCTGATAAGCTCTGCCTCTTTCGGTTTAAATACAGCTTCAATGATAACTTCAACCACTCTGCATGGTTAAGAAGGGAGCTCAAAACTTCAACCACAATAAGGAATAGATAGGGAGACAATGGGTCTCCCTGTCTAATTCTCCTAGATGGATAAAATTTTTCTTGAGGAGCACCATTAAATAATGTTACCCAGATGACTAACACAAGAGGGGGAGTGAATTGAGTTATATTATAAAAATTAACACTTATAAATCAAATACACAATATAAAATATAAACAGAATATAAAATAACAAGAAATGTAAAGAGTATGGTAAGAAAAAGCAAACTCAGTATTTTTACGAGGTTCAACCTCACTGCCTACGTCCTCGCCTCAAGTTACCCCTTGAGGATCCAAAATTCACTAGTCAATCTCCTTTAGGTGGAGATAGAAACCTATTACACATTTGAGCAGCACCGCTCCAAAGAATCCGTGTAGAACACCCTCTACACTTTCAATCACCTCACATTTGGTGATTCAACTATTCCTTGTGTAGAACACCTTCTACACACACAAGGGTTATACTCATCCTCTTACTGATACAAGAGTTGATAGTGGGTAAACTATCAAAGTACACTCCTCAATAAGTGAGATAGAAACAATACAGTGCAACCTATATCTCTCTAAAAAAAATAAGAATTAAGGTTTAAAACTTTAGAAAAGAGAGAATGAGAGTTTTGAAAGAATGATGCAAAACTTAGTAATAGATGTGTAAGTTGTTGTTGTGATTTTTGCAAAACTCAAGTGAACTATTTATAGGCAAATGAGTCTTCAATTTCAAATTTGAAAAGATTCACATGTCAAATAAGAGCACTATTCATTTTTCAAAAAATTCAAATAAAAGCATTTTCTTTTTGTATTTGTCAAAGACAACTCCATTCATTTTTTAAAGAGATCAAGCATAATCTTTTGCTTTTCATACATGATAAAATGAGCATAATTTATTTTTCAAACCAAATCATTTTCTTTTTACATATGTCAAAAAAACACACAACCACCGTTTACGATTTTCAAACAAAATTATCTATCTTTTGTATTTGTCAAAAAAATACACAACCATCATTCAAGACTTTCAAACAAAATATGCACATGTCAAATATGATAATCAATCATATTACGAATTCAGATTTTTATATAAAAAAAATATAATTTTTGAAATTATATTGTTTTATGATGTTATGCACATATGAAAAATATAATTTTCAAAACTAAGACATTTAAAGATGTCTTGCATATGTGAAAAAAATAATTTGACCTTTTATGAGAGAAAAGAGTAATTTTAAGCCTTAATCCAATTTCGAATTTTATCAAGAGATGTACAAAAATAATCTATGAGCTTCATTTGTAGACTTGTTCTTTTATGCTTGATGTGCGCTTCGCTTCATTGCGTAAATAATTTGAGCTTGAGACTTGAATTTATTTGTTATCATCAAAATCAACACGTAAATATGAAATTTGAAACCTTGGATTCAACAAATAAGATGGAGTAGGAAACCGATGAAACACATCTCATAATTAAATTAATCCACCTATCATTGAATCCCATTTTTTTTCGTTGTTTTTTGTAAGAAAATCCATTTAACTCTATCGTATGCTTTACTCAAATCAAACTTGACAGCCATATGCCCTTATTTCCTTTTCCTTTTGGCAGTCATAGCATGGAGGGTTTCAAAAGTTACAATTATATCATCTTGGATCATTCTACCTGGAATAAGGGCGCTTTGATTGGGGCAAATAATTTGTTCAAGCATACGTTTGAGTCTATTGGCAATGGCTTTTGAAGCTATTTTGTACAAGACATTACACAAAGATGTGGGTCTAAAATCATATACTAACTTTGGGGTTTTAATTTTTGGAATGAACACTATATGAGTTTCATTTAATAAATCAATGTTACCTCCATGATTAAGGACTTCAAGGACTGTTTTGGTAACTTTGTTTCTAACTAGATCCCATTAAGACTGGTAGAAGGTTGCAAAAAAATCATTCGGGCCTGACGCTCCTATGGGATTCATCTCAAATAGTGCTTCCTTCACCTCCTTAGTACTGAAATTTTTCAGTAGATTGCTATTCATCTCTGGAGTTACTTTGGGTTGAACATATTGCAAGAAGGCCTCCAAATATGAAGGTTGAGATGATGAAAATAATAGTTGATAATGTTCGTAAAAACTCTCTTTGATTACTGTTGGTTCTCTGGTTTATGTGTCATCTTCTAATAACAACATCTTGATCTCATTGTTTTTCCTCTTTTGATTTGCACATTTATGAAAGTATTTTGAGTTTCTATCTCCATTCTTTAGCCATAACTATTAGCTCTTTGTAGCCAATTCACATTTTCTTCTTCTAGATTCCTGTTGATTTCTTGTTGAATATATCTGATTGCTAATTTTTGTAATCCTTCATTTGAGTTTTGCAATACAACCAATTGTTGCATATTTCTTTGTGTATTCCTTGACTTGTTTCTGATATGATTTTGGTTCCATTGGTCCAAGGAGCTTTTACATCTGTTAAGTTTTTCTTGCACCTCTTGTATAATTTATCCTTGATCCAAACTCTACTGGTTCCAACTAGAATTAATAATATGCCCACATTCTTCATGTAAATTACAACTTGTTTCAAACTTGAATACTCTCTCCCTATTGATATCATCTTGAATTATTGATCCGCCTCTCATATTGCAAGTCATTAAAATAAGGCTGTGGTTTGATGTCATAGTTGCCAAATTCTTAATTGTATTCTCTAAAAATACCTCAATCCATTTTTTGTTGCCAAAGCCTCGATCTATTCTTTCTTTGGTGAATTGCCTACCATCTCTCTTATTACTCCAGGTAAATCTTTGAACTTTCGAACCAAGATCACTTATATCATAGAAATTCATGCAATTCTAAAAGTTGTCTATTTGTTATTGAGGCCTTGAAGTAGCCCCAAATTCTTCCTGATGACTAAATATCTCGTTAAAATCCCCAAAACATAGTCGTGCTTGGTCATGCGCAGGTTTCATAACTTTAGCAAGTTCCAACTTTCAAGTCTTCTAGAAACAACTGGTGAACCATAAAATCATGTCAACAAAAGCTTTCGAGTGGACTCCTCATGCATATATTTCATGGAAATATGCTGTTGGGAATAAGTATCCAAGCTAAATTCAAGATTACAATCCCACAAAAAAGCTAATCCTCACTTAGGTCAATACTATCTATTACAAAACTTGCATCAAAACCCACTTTATTTCTAGTTCTTTCTACCTTGTTTCTACCACATTTTGTTTCTATGAGGAAAACAAAGATGGGCCGCTTTGTCTTCACGAGCATGTGAAGTTCTCTCACTGTACGGTGGTGTCCAAGTCCCCTACAGTTCCAGTTAAGTCCAATCATTATGCTTGGTGGGACTGCTCAAAGCCTCCACCCAATCAGAATCCATACCAGTAGCTAACATCATCAATTTCTAGTCTTTTCTTCTTCTCTATATTTGTTTCTTCAGGTCCCTGGGACACTTTTCTTTTTCCATTTGTAGTTTGAGCATAATCCATTAAAAGAGAGCCTTGTAGTCTTGTAACTCTAGCTCTTCTTTTCCATGAGGAGTTTTTCTTTGGATAATTCTCTTCTATAGTAGTAACTATTTGTGTTTCTCCCAGCTTTTCTGAAATCATTTCTATCTGTACTACACAATTACTTGTTAGTTCTCCACTTGTTTCTAGCTACTTTCCATAATGTTCATCTTCATTATTCACTTTCATTGTATTGTATTTCTTGGTTTGACTTACTTTTGGTACCTGGCTTATATTGATCTTTTCCCCTTGTTATTTGTGAGTTTAGTGTGACTTTTTCTTCTGTATTTTGAGCTTGTTGTTCCTGATGTTGCTAGAATTGTTTCTCAATTCCTTCATATTTTCTTGTCTCAAATAGCTTTGAATTTCTTATTTGAGCTCGTAGCCATGGCCCAAATTGCATAGATCTTACCTCATTGTCCTAGTCATTTCTCCTAGGGTTTTGACAAATCTTTCCTTTCCTATTTTATCGTGACCCAAAATTTCTAGTTCTCTAATTGCACCCATTTTCCTCGTCTTAGTGGTTTGGTCATATCAATGGCAACTTTAGCCCTTAAACAGCTTCCCCATGCCATTCCATTTGAATCTACCTCTATTCTAATTACATGTTCAATGAAACCTACTAAATCTTTGCCAATATCCTCTGTCATCGATGCTACTGGTAATCCATGTAACTAAATCCAAAAAGGTTTGTAATGAAATTTTATAGAACTTAGGGGAATATTTTCATCAATCTCTTGTAAAGAAATAAGATTACGATTATAAAAAAAAAAAAAAAACCAAGGTCTCCCCCCTAAAACTTTTGCTTTATCAGAAAGAAATTGAAATTCAATTAGAAATCGAGAGTTCCCTAGGTTTTTAAATTCAACCCACCCATCTAGTTTCCAAATCAGAATCATCGTTGATCTGAATCCTTCGTTGTTGATGCTTTTGTCTGACATGGCTCCTGCGATGATGCAGAACTTCCCTGATAACGCACTATCGTTCAATCCATGCATAGGGACTACGAATATTTCCTTTTCTTTCGAAGACAGCTTAAGTTTCTCCCATGTACTTGCTAAATTCTCTTCTTCCATTGTTAGTGCTATCTCTAATGTTCCTAAGTTCTCACACAAAGAGACTAGATTTCCTTGGAAAACAAGGAAAACGTAACCTTACTCAGTCTCAGCGAGAAAGAGAAGGACCTCATGTTATCCCACTAACATAAGCTTAGACCTGAATGGCTAATTGGTAGTTCATTCCTAAAATAATTGATTGCTCATAAAGTAATTACTTAAAATATCTTGTAATGTAATACATGCATGGCGTGAAGTCCTGATCATTATATAAAGGTTATTAACGTCACAATTCTAATTTGTGTACTTGTGCTCTTTACGTATGTGAGTGTGTAATGAGTAAAACTATAGTCGTATATTATCTTTATCAGTATCATTCAAGAAGTTCAACGGATATGTTAGCCGAATAGGACAATGTAAGATTGATATTTGATATTTGATATTAAGAGTTGAAGGTATGCAAAAGCTTTTCAAATTCCAGTTGTATATCTAAATTCAATTTTAAATTGAAGTTATAAATACTAAAAATAATATCAAACCAAGAATTAATTTGATTTGATTATTATAATTTTCAAATTTCTTGATTTAAAGGAACAACGACCCTGGTTTTGGCTTGGATGTTAATGTGGCTTGATAGATTCGTAGTCTTCCAGAATTTAAAACCCCCCACGCACCCCACCACAGGCCTCCCAAAGTGCCAATCTCTCAGTTGGCGAAGGAACATCGCCAAGTATAGTGGTGTTTGTGACACACGCGTTTGAAGACTGAAGACCGGGCGCTTAATGGCCAGGTTAATCTCCATGTGTCACGCACGTGGCTGTCTGTCTACTGCTACATGTGGCTCTTCTAGGATCAAGACCATCAGCCGCTTCAAACTTGAAAATCTACCATCCTCTAAGGGCGACGCGTGAGCTACATGTGCTGCTATAGCCACAATGTTGATGTTTTTCTTAGTTTTATCCAAGGTTGAAAGTCGAATCTATATCTTTCTAAGATATATTTTCAATTTTCTCATGCTTTTTTAATTTTTGTTTTGTATTTTGTTTTAGAATAAGGAAAAAAAAAACACATCATCTCTAGGACCTTTGGTCTGTAGAGTTGGTCTCTTGAACATTTTTCCATGAGGGTGTTCCTCTATTCAGTCATAGAACAAATATGGAATTTGTTTTAACTCTGTTTTGGATAAAATTGTGCTATCTCTCAAACGGTGCTCTAAAGAGATTTGCAGTAAGCGCTAAACTATATCAGTCACTTCTGTATACTAGGGAGCTAAAAACATTGTTGTAGACTTTTAATGTATGTTTCAAGTCTATTTGTAATATACAGTAAGCTTTTATAAAAAAATAAAAAAATAAAAATAAAAATAAAATCTTTATTTGATTTTCATAATTATCAACATATTTAGCTTGTCTCATTTCTATGTAATCTTTCTTTTCTTTCTTTCTTAAGAAAAATTGTAATCGTTTATTTATCAAAGAAACTTACATTCAAAACCATATACATTAAGAAATTTTCTCATATTAAACATGACTTTATAAATTAAAATAATGCATTTGGAGTACTACTAGTACACTATTTACTTTTGTGATTGATTTGGTCTTTATTATTATTACTATTCTTTACAGATAAATGTCTAAAAGATAATTCTTTTTGCATAAACAACAATCTCACCCTTCATAGAAAAAGAAGACTCAATCTATACAGGCAAATGTCTGAGAAACAAACTTTTTATTTTATTTTAATAACAATAAAAAAATCATAAAAGAAAGCAGAATGATAAATGCAAAAAAAAAAAAAAGATTACAATTCAGACCTACTCTGGTAAACTTTGAAATTTGTGATTAGTCATAAAAGCAGCATCCTCACTTTCTTTCGAATGATTTTTGATATATGAATCTGCTTGTATCGTGCGTGTCTCTCGATAATTGTCAAAAAATTATAAATCTATCTTTTTAGGTTTTGAAGAAAGTAAAATAAAACTAAATAGAATCAACCTTAATAGATAAGATAGATAAATGAAGAAAGAAAATGAGGAGGAGGAGGCAGCCAAGGCCTCCTTTCTCTCTAACAAAAATCAGATCTTAAGGGAGTGTTAGGGTGTTACTTTTTTCCATAATCTTTTTATATATCGAAACTTATGATTTGTATTCAATTACTGTTTGAAAGTAGTAAAAATGACGGCTTCCAAGTCTCTCTCTCTCCTAGGGGTGGGCTCCGACTCCGAAATTGTCGGAGTTCGGAGTTTTCGACTCCGACTCCGACAATCATCGGAGTCAAAAACGTATTCCAACTCCGACTCCGAAACACTGTCGGAGGCCGACACCGATCGGAGTTCGGAACTCCAAATTCCGATTTGAGTTCCGATCGGAAGTTCGGAGCTCCGAACCCCGATCGGAGTTCCGATCGGAACTCCGAATTTAGTTTCCTTCGGCGAGTTCGGTATGGGCCAAATTACACTCATTCCGAAACTAAATTCTTCCAATTGAGCCATATTAATTCCATATGAACTCATTTGTTCAATTGAGATGTATTTTTTGTGAAGAAATAAGTTAACCGTGCTTACTTAACAATTAACATGTATGGTAGACTTGGCAACTGGCAAGTAATCAATCCATCAGTCATATAGCTTCTGACGTGCACGATCTTTGATAATGGAGCCAAATATTTGAGTTTCCCGCATAATCTCTTTGGGTTTACCGCGCGGCGCTCATGGATAGGATATTAGGAAGTAACTTTTTATATTTTAACTTGCGTAACTGCATTTAATGGTTGAAGCTGATTTGAGATAGAATAAATTTTTTTTAATGATGTAAAAATAAATTAAGATAATAAAATAAGTTTTATGATGAGATTTATCTCAAATGAATTTTAATATATTTTAATATTATAATAAATTTAGATATAGTTATAAAATTTTAAAAATTTATGAATTTCGTATATAAAGAAATGTTGAATTAAAATCTCATAGTTATATGTAAATAAGTTTTGACTTGAGATGAATTTACTGATATGAGAATTGAGTATTTACTATTTAGATACTAGATTCAATTGAGTTGCCACAAGGCCCACAACTATTGATCTATTCAAGTTTCAGTTTTCACTACTAAGTACTAATTAGTCTTAAACAATTAAACAAAAAATACAAAGTACTAAATAGTAATTACAATGCTAATGCCAGCCAATAGCGTTATAGCATAATACAAAAAATAGTAATACAAAAAAAAGTCCAGGACTCTAGACTATTAATACAAAAAATAATACAAAATATAAATTAAATTATCACTGATAGTCTGATGACTCTGGTTCAATGGGACGGTTGGGACCCGTATCGATGTTACAAAATAATAATAATAATAATTGCTGCAGCAAAGTAGTTTGTTGTTGGAACTTATACGGAATCGTACCTGAGATTAAGATAAAAATAAAATGTATTATTATATATGAAAAAAATTAAAATTAACAAAACATGAAACAAGTAATTATAAATTAGAGAAAAAATATACGTAATCGATAGTTGCTCCATCAGTCATCGGCAAGTATGGTAGAGTTGATAACTAAATCTGTAAAATCATAAACAGTATAAATTAAAATTTAAATAGATTTATTAAAATGAAATTATAAAAAAGATTATTGAAATAATTTAATAATTATATAAACTTTGTTACTTTAATCATTTAAAAAGAATTATATAAATTAATTTAAGTTTACCTGACTCAAGTCTGTAGCTCACGGCATCGATGCCAATACTCTCTAGTCCAGTAGGTACATCACTGAGCCAGTTTTGTGTGCAAACGAGGGCCTCCACGGTTGACGGTGACAATGAACTCCGATAGGCATCCAACACCCGACCTCCAGTGCTAAATGCCGATTCAGATGCAACCGTAGTGATAGGAACGGCTAATACATCTCGAGCAATGCGAGAGAGAATCGGGTACTTGGGTGAATTAGCTCTCCACCAAATCAAGATCTGAAACTCCTCACTAGGCTACTTAACCTCTGCTAGTAAATATCGTTCAACCTCATTTGTACACTGCAATGGATTTCTCGTTGACCGTGCATGAAACGACGTCATGACGTTGAAGCCTCGGGATCGACTGGCTACACTGGCCTGACTCGAACGAGCATCTGTGGCTGGTCCTGAGCTCGAACTCGAACGTGAGGTACCCATGGCTCGTGAGGATGAAGCAGGACTACTGGCACTGTAATGGGTGTACAACTCGTTCAAATCTGCCTTGAGTGCTGTGATAAACGACTTAGCCTTCACTGCCCCGAAAACCTCTGTTGCCCACCATTCTACCACTGCCAACTTCAATCGAGGGTCAAGGATCGACGCTATGAACAATAATCTATTTATCTTCTCAACTTGCCTCCAATATTTATCATATTTGGATTCCATCTGTGATGCCATACCAGATAACAATCCACTCGGGTCAGCACAACCTTCTTTCAAGTGGTGGTGTAGCATGGAGATCTCGCTAAACCACATGTTTGCCGTTGCATATGCAGATCCAGAAACCCGCATCGTGATGTCATAAAAGATTTGTAAAAATATGACAAACTCGGATACATGTTGCCAATCAATGTTGTCTGGCGGACCGAGCCCCCTTCCATCAGGCTCCAGTAAGGCATACCTCAAACCTCCATCTTCAATCTCTAGCCGCTCAAATGCCTTCTGGTACTTTAGTGCCACATCCAACATCAGATATGTGGAGTTCCATCGAGTGGGAACATCCAGGCACAACATCTTTGAAGACTCAATTCCAACCTGTTCTGCTATTGCCTTGAACTTTTGCAGCCTTTGGGAAGAAGCCCTCGCGTACCGCACAATGTTGCGGACTTTCTTGATAGAGTCGTCTACATTTTCCAACCTCTTAACTGTTTTATCATTGAAAAATATCTAATTATCATAATAATTAAAAAAATGGTACTATTTTCAAAGACTTTAATCATAAAAATATTAAAATACAAAATACAAAATTAAAACCAGAAAGACTCACCAACAATAAGGTTGATTATATGAGCAGTGCATCGAATGTGGATATACTGGTGATTTTTAATCACATCTTCTCTCGCCCTTGTATTTCGGATAAACCATTCGATGGCGGTCTCATTTGCACCGGCATTGTCAACTGTAACGCACAATATTTTTTGGATGTCCCAATCAACCAAACAATCATCCATCTCCGCTCCTATCGATGCACCCTTATGGTCAACTATTTCTTTAAATCCAATAATCCTTTTTTTAAGATTCCACTCACTATCAATGTAATGTGTTGTGATACACATGTACGAGGTATTCTGTACCGACGTCCATGTGTCGGTCGTAAATGACACCCTCTGGCCAGTGGTGGAGAACATCTTCTTCATTTCTGCCTTTTCCCTCAGATGCATCTTCATACAATCTCGCATCACTGTATAACGGGATGGGATTGGAAATCTTGGTTCAAGCAGCTTCACAAAATACCGGAACCCATTCTTGTCAACCGTGGTAAAGGGCATCTCATCTTTTATAATCATCATCGCAAGCGCCTCACGAAACATCTTCTCACTGTATTGAGGGACAACTAGATTCCTTATCTGTGTCCCTGTCCCATCAGTGGCTGTAGAAGTCTCGTAGCTAAGATTAGTTTGAGACCCACCTGCGTCTGTATTTGATAATTTATTACCAATATTAGTCTTAAATGAAAATTAAATGGGATTATAATCACAAAACTAAGTAGCATATAAAGCAAGACACTAACCTCTTGATGCCATCCCCTTCGCTATTTGGTAGCGCTTGCAACCGTTCAGATGTGCTGAAAGGCAAGAAGTGCCTTGCCTTTTTGAATGACACCCAACTCGAGCGCCACAATGATTGCACTCAGCCCGTGGGTTTTGGGGATCCCCACCCTCAACCTTCTCAAAATGTTCCCATGTCCATGATCTTTTTTTATTTGACCGTGGACGGGGTGGCCTCGCAGCTGTAGGGTGTACTGGTACATCCGGATCCTGAATCGGATCGTCTCCAAGGCCCATCTCCTCCTCCTCCATAAACTGGTCGGGATCTTCCACTTCCAATTCTATGTCGATTGGAAGTGGAAATCCACTGCTAGCACACGAGGTTTGTGCTCGAGTGGAGGGTAGCCGACTACGGCTCGAAGCTGCAGCGTGGAGCGCCGAAGGAGTCCCACCATCCGGATTCGGAGCCTCATGTGGAGTCGGAGTCCCACTAGCACTGCGTGAGGGATCCATCTGTTTGTAATTGTAGACCTAGAATTCAAGTATAATAATATAAAAAATGTTAGTAAATTCCTAAAAATTATAATGTTATTAGTGTAGCAAAATACAATATTAGGAAACTGTTATTAGTTGAAAGTTCATGACTTGTACTGAATACAGAAATCATGACTTGTTTCTAAGTATTTTTTTATAAGTAAAATATTTCTATCTAAGTGTTTACACACACATTTATTTAATTATCAAGAAATCATCCAACCATTACAATCAAAGTTTGAAATCCTAACCCAGTAATCTAATTTTCTCTGAACAAAAAAAAAAAACTTGTGGAATTGAATATATGCATCTTGTTTGGTGAATGGTGATGGTTTTTAATGGCAAACAACTGGAATGGAAAAGAGAGAAAATAAATACTCTAGAAACAAAATAAGGCACATTAGAGCCTTTAATGATATAATTGAGATAAATTTATAAGCTTTTATACTCTGAAAAGTGTTTGAAAATTACTTGGAAAAAAATGTTTGAAAATTGGAACATAGCAAGCTGCCAAGCATGTAGGGCATAGATCAATATAATTATCTCAATTACAGGAGAGGCCAGAGGACTCATGATTAGGACGCTTATCTGTAATGATCTATATTAGTTTTATGCGAATCGTTATAGGTTGTTTTGTGTGATACCCCATATGAGAATGATAAGATAGGTGGTGTATGGGATCCCACATTGCTTGGGAAGGAGAAGTTCTAACTCTTTATAAGGTTCCAATGGGGCTCCAATTGTATCATTGACTAGTCCTTTTGGAGTATAGGCCATGTGGTTTGGGCCTTCCATTGGGGCGTTACAAATGGTATCAGAGCCTATCCCAACCAGAAATGTGGGACTTGAGCCGTGCCACATACAATGGACAGACCCGACGAGGACGTCGGGTATTTAAGGGGGGTAGATTGTGATACCCCATATGAGAATGATAAGATAGGTGGTGTATGGGATCCCACATTGCTTGGGAAGGAGAAGTTCTAACTCTTTATAAGGTTCCAATGGGGCTCCAATTGTATCATTGACTAGTCCTTTTGGAGTATAGGCCATGTGGTTTGGGCCTTCCATTGGGGCGTTACAAAAACTGTAACGCCCCGGTCCTGAAGGTCCAGAGAGTTAGGTCATTTTTCTCAAATCATCCCAAAACACCAATTCATATATTCCAATTTCTCCAATAACCAACTAATATAAAAAGGACACTCCATAATTAATTAACAAATATTTATGAAACTCTCCAAGAAACTAAACATAAACTTTAATAAAATCAAATGACTTCAAATACTTGCAACAATCCAAAACTTGACATACTAGAAATATCAATGAAGATAAAATATTTACTTAAGACTAAAAAAATGTATCCACGAGTACTTATTCTCCTATGATCACCAAGCCTCTCTAGTAATGGCTACCCTTGCTGATAATGCACTGAATCATCTCAACTATCTGAAAAATGTAATTGGAGGAGGGGGGTGAGTTATCCACAACTCAGTAAGCAAAGAACATATACTAGTGTGCAAACATGAGCATTTACCAAGATTCAGAAAGCAGAATAAAATATTTCTTACTTTTCAGAAACATGCGGAAGCAGATTACATTATCAAAAATCAGAGCGAAAGTTTAATATAACGGAAACAGAAAAAAAAAATCCTTTTGGCATAGCATAACTGAAACGTCTTATCAAAATAGAAATACCATGTTTAACCCCCGTGGTAGGGTTGTGCAAACCTCGGCGGCCAACCGAGCATAAACAGAATGTGAATCTTCCCCTTATTATTCTCGGAGTCCCGAGTGTGCACACAGGAAAGACCACGCAGAAAACCACTTTGTAACCAAAGTGGGTGCACCAGAAACAGAATAGTTGGTACCAACCCAGGACTAAACAAAGCGAAACGGAACCAGAATGTCATGCCAGAGGTTTCAGAAATCATATCATATCATACCCGAGTACATAATTTTTTCCAAAACAAGAATAGAATCAGATCATAATTATCATTTATACAGAAATTTTCATATTCGCTCTTTTTCAGTTCGAAAAATAGAATGCAACAAAAATAGCTCATGTCTACACCAGTTCATGCCAGAAAATATTTTATTCTTATACGAATTTTTATGCATATGCGAAACAAAACTGAGGTGATTTTAAAATTTCTTTTCGTAACTAAAACATGCATATTTTCCAAAATAAATCTCAGTTCATATTTTTAATGTAAAGTCTAGTATAGGAACCCCGCTTACTTGAATTTCTTAGCTTCTCAAAATTTATCTCCACACGGCTGAACAAAAATTAGTTGCCACCTATAAAATAATCACATAATTTCCGTAAACTTCTAAATAATTACAAACTTCCAAAATAGACCCTGAGATATAAAAATCCAATATTTTTCCTTAACATCTAAACATCCTCGATATCCCAAATAACAATTCTCCTCAAAATACTAGAATTCGCTAAACTTCTCTCAAACCTTATAGTAAATTTCTTCAATACCTCGATCTTCACTTAATAAAATATTACAAGGCTCAAAAAATTTTTAAAGATGTATCCGAAATAATATAGAGTTCGAAATCAAAAAAAATAACAATTTAAAATAGAACTCGAACCCAATCCAAAACATTTAGTTTCAAAACAATTTTACAAACGCTCAAAACTAAATAAATCCGAAATATAGAAATAAGATTTTTGTGGAACAACACTAGGTTTAATAAAACATATGCAGGTTATTTTAGTAGCTTAGAACGACTACCGTAAACCTTGAGGTCAACTGAAAATAAAAGGGATTGATTAAAGCGAAGACTCGTGGGATAGAGACTCACCAACCGGAGAGGTATTGCAGAGGAGGTTGTGGGCACGGCGTGAACTTTCGAAAAAGGAGCAGCGGCTTGGGGTGGTGGACGGTACCCGAAGTTATTCTCTAAGCAGTGAGAGTGAGGTGTTTTGCGGCGGAACGTGCGGCGAGGACCACTTGATATGCCTGGCTTGGAAGCTCTGTTTCGGGTGGTTTAAAACAGGGGCACATGTACGAGTTTCGGTGGTGGTCACGAGCGTAATTTGCAGTGGTTGGCGAAGATAATGCAGAGTGCTCTGTTTTCGGGAAACAAAAACAGGGGACGTTTCAGGTGGTGGCTAGCGGCTGGTTCCGTCCGTCGTGGGTTTAGGGCTGATAAGGTTGGGTGTGGCTGAGCTATAGGATGGCTTCCAGTGGCTGGGCACGGTTGTTTGCGGTTCGGTTGCTGGTAGTGGCGACCACAAGGCACGGGGTGCAGCGTTAAGCTAGAGGCCGGGGGGCTGCAGTGTGAAGCTAGAGGATGGGCTGCGGCTAGGGGTTTCTCTTCGTGCATGCAAGGGCCAGAGACGCGTGAATATATACATATACATATATATGTGTGTGTGAGAACCCTAAAGGAATGTGTACGCAGAGTGGAGGGCTGTGAAGTCCGAAAAATCTGGAGTTGCCGTGATCCTAGGCGATACCGGAGGGTGGGCGGGTGTTGAGATGGAAAGAAGAAGGAAAAAAAAGGAAATAATAATAATAGGTAAGTTTTAAAAGCAGAAAGGTTTTCGATAAAAATTTGGGTGTTACAATCTCTCCCCCTTAAAAAATTTCGTCCTCGAAATTTGTTGCACCTAATGTCGAGTAAAATTTTTTTTTTTTTTTTTTTTCCCTCTCATTCCATTTATTCGCACTCAAAACCAACCCAACCAAAAATTTTCGAGTAGGGTACCTGTGTTTGTATTGTTGTCATCCTCCGCATCTTCAGTCGTTAGTGCAAACACACGCGCTGGCCCTCGTATTCCACGCTGATTGGCTCTCTGAGTTTCCTTTTGGGGACCTGAAGGGTTAGTCTTGTTGTCCGACAGAAGTAGAGGGCAGTTCCTGATATGATGTCCAGTCTTGCCGCAGCGAAAGCACGCCCCTAGTTCTCTTCTACACTCCCCAGTGTGGGGGCGATTGCAAAACTTACATAGAGTGTTGGATTGATTTCCTTGTGTTTGCTTTTGACCAGCATTATTGCCTTCATTCCTCTTTTTCCATGGACCTTGATCTACTGTTGATTGAGACCCTTGAGTTGCAGTCCTCTTCCTCTGTTCCACCAACGTGGCACTCCTCTGCAGGCTTCGCTCAAAGATAATGGCCTTATTCACCATCTCAGTAAAATTCTTTAATTGGAAACCCACCACCCGCTCAAAAATCTTTTCGTTTAGTCCTTGCTCGAACTTACGACACTTCTTCTCCTCATCAGGGATCAGGTACGCAGCAAAACGTGCTAATTCGATAAACTTGGCCGCATATTGATGTACCGACATAGTTCCTTGAACCAAATTAGCAAACTCCATAGCCTTATCATTTTTAACTGAGTCTGGAAAAAAGCGTTCCAAAAAGATTTCTTTAAATTTTTCCCATTCCACTATTTCGGTTCTGGTAGATTCTCTGATAGTTCTCTCTGAAATCCACCACCTTTTCGCTTCTCCCGTCAGTTTGAAAGCAGAGAATAGTACCTTCTGTTCTTCTGTGCAAGGTGTAACACGGAGTATCTCCTCAATGTCCTGAATCCAATCCTCCGCTAAAATTGGATCTCCCCGACCATCATAAGTGGGAGGATGCAATTTATTAAAGTCGTCTATAGAGCTCCTCCATCCATCATTTGTCACATTCATACCAGATAGATTCCGTTCCCGACGACGAGGCGGCATCCTGAAAACTCAAATAATAAAATCTTACCAAAACAAAAAATCACAAAGGAGGCATGCAATAGCTTTAAAAGTAAACCTCCAGGAATAACAATTAAATTCTTATTGCTAATCCAAGTATACACCTCAACTAAAATAGATCAATACCTAAAATCATTGACAATCTAAATTCTCTTAAACCAACCAAGTCCATAATCTTAAACCTAAAATATCCCCATAATCATCTCCAAGTCCTCAAAACCTCAAACCTTATCGAATTTGTCTGACTTCGCTCACAACCCAAAATCTAAATCTTGCATCATAATCGAGTCATGCCAACCAAATAAACCAATTGAATCTAAGTCATTAACTTCCCAAAAATCCATCCTATAATTATCTCCTCAAGTCCACAAACAATTAATCGACCTCAAATATTTTAGTCTGCAGAAACTCAAACCGCGCTCTGATACCAACTGTAACGCCCCGGTCCCGAAGGTCCAGAGAGTTAGGTCATTTTTCTCAAATCATCCCAAAACACCAATTCATATATTCCAATTTCTCCAATAACCAACTAATATAAAAAGGACACTCCATAATTAATTAACAAATATTTATGAAACTCTCCAAGAAACTAAACATAAACTTTAATAAAATCAAATGACTTCAAATACTTGCAACAATCCAAAACTTGACATACTAGAAATATCAATGAAGATAAAATATTTACTTAAGACTAAAAAAATGTATCCACGAGTACTTATTCTCCTATGATCACCAAGCCTCTCTAGTAATGGCTACCCTTGCTGATAATGCACTGAATCATCTCAACTATCTGAAAAATGTAATTAGAGGAGGGGGGTGAGTTATCCACAACTCAGTAAGCAAAGAACATATACTAGTGTGCAAACATGAGCATTTACCAAGATTCAGAAAGCAGAATAAAATATTTCTTACTTTTCAGAAACATGCGGAAGCAGATTACATTATCAAAAATCAGAGCGAAAGTTTAATATAACGGAAACAGAAAAAAAAAAAATCCTTTTGGCATAGCATAACTGAAACGTCTTATCAAAATAGAAATACCATGTTTAACCCCCGTGGTAGGGTTGTGCAAACCTCGGCGGCCAACCGAGCATAAACAGAATGTGAATCTTCCCCTTATTATTCTCGGAGTCCCGAGTGTGCACACAGGAAAGACCACGCAGAAAACCACTTTGTAACCAAAGTGGGTGCACCAGAAACAGAACAGTTGGTACCAACCCAGGACTAAACAAAGCGAAACGGAACCAGAATGTCATGCCAGAGGTTTCAGAAATCATATCATATCATACCCGAGTACATAATTTTTTCCAAAACAAGAATAGAATCAGATCATAATTATCATTTATACAGAAATTTTCATATTCGCTCTTTTTCAGTTCGAAAAATAGAATGCAACAAAAATAGCTCATGTCTACACCAGTTCATGCCAGAAAATATTTTATTCTTATACGAATTTTTATGCATATGCGAAACAAAACTGAGGTGATTTTAAAATTTCTTTTCGTAACTAAAACATGCATATTTTCCAAAATAAATCTCAGTTCATATTTTTAATGTAAAGTCTAGTATAGGAACCCCGCTTACTTGAATTTCTTAGCTTCTCAAAATTTATCTCCACACGGCTGAACAAAAATTAGTTGCCACCTATAAAATAATCACATAATTTCCGTAAACTTCTAAATGATTACAAACTTCCAAAATAGACCCTGAGATATAAAAATCCAATATTTTTCCTTAACATCTAAACATCCTCGATATCCCAAATAACAATTCTCCTCAAAATACTAGAATTCGCTAAACTTCTCTCAAACCTTATAGTAAATTTCTTCAATACCTCGATCTTCACTTAATAAAATATTACAAGGCTCAAAAAATTTTTAAAGATGTATCCGAAATAATATAGAGTTCGAAATCAAAAAAAATAACAATTTAAAATAGAACTCGAACCCAATCCAAAACATTTAGTTTCAAAACAATTTTACAAACGCTCAAAACTAAATAAATCCGAAATATAGAAATAAGATTTTTGTGGAACAACACTAGGTTTAATAAAACATATGCAGGTTATTTTAGTAGCTTAGAACGACTACCGTAAACCTTGAGGTCAACTGAAAATAAAAGGGATTGATTAAAGCGAAGACTCGTGGGATAGAGACTCACCAACCGGAGAGGTATTGCAGAGGAGGTTGTGGGCACGGCGTGAACTTTCGAAAAAGGAGCAGCGGCTTGGGGTGGTGGACGGTACCCGAAGTTATTCTCTAAGCAGTGAGAGTGAGGTGTTTTGCGGCGGAACGTGCGGCGAGGACCACTTGATATGCCTGGCTTGGAAGCTCTGTTTCGGGTGGTTTAAAACAGGGGCACATGTACGAGTTTCGGTGGTGGTCACGAGTGTAATTTGCAGTGGTTGGCGAAGATAATGCAGAGTGCTCTGTTTTCGGGGAACAAAAACAGGGGACGTTTCAGGTGGTGGCTAGCGGCTGGTTCCGTCCGTCGTGGGTTTAGGGCTGATAAGGTTGGGTGTGGCTGAGCTATAGGATGGCTTCCAGTGGCTGGGCACGGTTGTTTGCGGTTCGGTTGCTGGTAGTGGCGACCACAAGGCACGGGGTGCAGCGTTAAGCTAGAGGCCGGGGGGCTGCAGTGTGAAGCTAGAGGATGGGCTGCGGCTAGGGGTTTCTCTTCGTGCATGCAAGGGCCAGAGACGCGTGAATATATACATATACATATATATGTGTGTGTGAGAACCCTAAAGGAATGTGTACACAGAGTGGAGGGCTGTGAAGTCCGAAAAATCTGGAGTTGCCGTGATCCTAGGCGATACCGGAGGGTGGGCGGGTGTTGAGATGGAAAGAAGAAGGAAAAAAAAAAGGAAATAATAATAATAGGTAAGTTTTAAAAGCAGAAAGGTTTTCGATAAAAATTTGGGTGTTACATTTTGGCTTTGCTAATTCCTAATTAATCTCTCTCTCTCTCTCTCTCTCTCTCTCTCTCTCTCTATATATATATATATATAATATATATATATATAATATATATGTATGTGTGTATGTCATAAGTGCAGCTTTTTGGAATAATATAAGTAGAAGATAGTTTCACTTCTCATTTGCCTAACTTTGTAACTAAAGTGTGGCATCCCGATTCCCGTTGTGTTTCAATAACTTTGTAACTAAAGGTATTGGACGGTATTAATATTATCACCTAATTATGTTTGGGTTCCTTAACACCACGAGCTTCCATTATTAATACTTCATGATGTGATCCGTACTCATACTTGTAGGATGAGTTGATCTCTCCCTTTCCGGCTGTTCTAATTGATGATTTGATCTATTCTTGAAAAAAATTATTAATTAGAGCGGGTTTAATTACATAAAATCAAATTATTTTATTTCATTTTATATAATAAATATTTAATAAAAAAATTAAATTCATCTCAATCTATTTCATACATTCCAACAAATATTTCAATATATTTATATTCAAACAAATGATCTCAATAATAAATATAGCCTACAAAGTACAAACATTAGTATTTACCTACAATATATATATATTAATTTTTTTAATTAAAATGATTCAAGTTTTGCTGAGTTTTACATTTAAATAGAATACACAACAACATTTAATTAGGCCAAATTAGTTATTTTTTTTTCTCAATGGCATTTCATCGAACAGTTTACACACATTGTCAAAACACACAATATAAAATCAAATTATATTTTATTTCATTTTATATAATAAATATTTAATAAAAAAATTAAATTCATCTCAATCTATTATATACATTCCAACAAATATTTCAATATATTTATATTCAAACAAATGATCTCAATAATAAATATAACCTACAAAGTACAAACATTAGTATTTACCTACAATATATATATTAATTTTTTTAATAAAAATGGTTCAAGTTTGAGTAAGCCTTCTTGCTGAGTTTTACATTTAAATAGAATACACAACGACATTTAATTAGGCCAAATTAATTATTATTTTTTCTCAATGGCATTTCATCGAACAGTTTACACACATTGTCAAAACACACAATATAAAATCAAATTATATTTTATTTCATTTTATATAATAAATATTTAATAAAAAAATTAAATTCATCTCAATCTATTACATACATTCCAACAGATATTTCAATATATTTATATTCAAACAAATGATCTCAATAATAAATATAACCTACAAAGTACAAACATTAGTATTTACCTACAACATATATATATATTTTTTTAATAAAAATGGTCTAAGTTTAAGTAAGCCTTCTTGCTAAGTTGTATATTTAAATAGAATACACAATGACATTTAATTAGGCCAATTTCGAATTTTTTTTTTCTCAATGACATTTCATCAAACAGTTTATACACACTGTCAAAACACACAATATAAATTCGAATTTTTCACAATGTAATAACATACACAACTCACAAGCCAACCAACTCAAATAATCACATTAAAATAATACATTTAATTAGTTTTAATTAGTTTTAATTACCCCAATAATTCGAAATCGCCGATTCGGATGGCTAGCGGTTAGCGAGCGTCGGGCGACGCCGTGGAGCAACGGCGGTGTGAGAGAAGCGGCGCCCACCGGAGGTTCGGAATCGCCGTCGAAGACGAGCAGCGCTGCACTGGGCCCCTGGGGGATGGACTTCGTCGTCGGAGTCTCAGCCGCGGAAGAAGAAGAAAGAAGAAGAAGAAGAAGGAAGAAGAAAGGGCCCGAAGGCGCTGGGTTACGTTTATAAACCCTAGCCTAAACGACGTCGTTCCTATTTAATTGGAACGGCGTTGTTTAGCTAAATTAAATAAAAAAATAAAAAATAAAGATGCAAAACGACGTCGTTTTGCATCTTTATTTATTTTTTTTAAAGTTCGGAGTTCGGAGTCGGAGTTCGGTATAAAACCTGACTCCGATTCCGAAATCCGACTCCGAATTCGGAGTCAGAAATTTCAGACTCCGAATTCCAACACCGATCGGAGTCGGAATCGGAGCGGAGTTCGGACGGAAGTCGGAAGTCGGAAATTTTGCCCACCCCTACTCTCTCCATTATTGCTACTATCCTCTATTTCAATTTCTATTATATTTTATATTTTTATCAATAAATGGTTTTGATATTTTTTTTTACCATAATAAGTGTTTTGAATTGATATGCCCTTTTCTTTATCTGATTTCTTATTTGTATATCCAGAATGTAAAGAGTCCAATATAGTTTATGATCTCTTCCGCAATTAATCAGGATTATCAGGGGAAAAAAAGCTTAAACTCTATTTTTTCACTTTTGTTAAATTTTATTTCTCACGACTATTGTTATCGGTTCTAAAGGAAATCGAATTAGAAAAAGGCATATTAATTAATCCAAAATGGATAAACAATATGAGATGGAAAAGGATTGGAGAAAAGTGAAAACACTATCTCAAAAATCGATATGGGTCAAGACAAAGGTGATTCCGCCACGTTGTTCGCGTGGATAATGTCATAAAAATTAAAAATTAAAACATAATCCAATTATTATTATAGTATAACTTGTTTCTTAAGTTGGCCCCTGTGATGTGTCACTTTCCAGGACGCAGACTGAACTCGTGGGATACCACTCATCACATGCTCTCCTGTGTATGTGACAGTGTAACTAACACCCCGACTATATGAGAAATACTATGATTATATATAGAGGATACTGTCGGAGATTCTGTTTAATATTTATTTATTTAATAATTAAGTAAATATTTTTTAATAATATTATTCAAAAAATTTAAAAATTATAAAAATACTTTAAAAAATTAAAAGAAAATAAAATATACTGAATGAGATATTCGTCAAAATCCTCTACAGATGTGTAGAATCAATATTTTTAATTGAGAAAAGATATTTATAATCATAAATTATATTCTTATTATATAATTTTAAAAAAATTGAATAAACATGAGATTTATATAAAAAAATCAACTTTTTAATAATATACCTCAATTTTTTTTCAAATGATCATATAACGTTTCATATCTCACGATTATATATAAAATTAATCTTTCTAATTAGAGGAACACTTATCACCTATTTGGCTAATAAGCTCATATCAAACAGCCCAGCAATGATAGAGCGCCACATCAACTTTTAGACATTAACCACAAGGAACCACAATATTGAAGCTGTCCACACTGAATCAAGCTTTTAATTTGCACTTTGCAGTATCCGCTTTTACACATAACCTCTAGTTTGATTCTTACACTTTTTGCAGTATCCACTTTTTGTTAGTAATATGGATGAAGGTAAAGTCAAGTCGAATATGAGGTTTTGGAAAAAAATCAAAAAGAGAAAAAATAAATATGAGTTTTGGAAAAAAAATGGAAGCAGGTGATTTTGGAAAAAAGTCGAACCAGGTCAAGTTATCACTTCTTGGTGTCAAGTCGATTTCTGCTACTTAGATTCAAGAACAGTGTAGCTCTCGAGCACCTTTTGTTTGTTTCTTATCAACAATTTTCCAATCTTTTGCAATTTTATTTTACAATCAAATCAGGTGGTTTTGGAAAAAATTAAAGGAAAAAAAAAGGATTGAGTTTTTTTTTTTTTTGAGGGGGAGGAATGGAACAAGTTTGGTAAAGTGAAGCCGAAAAATCTGAATAAAGGTAAAGTCAAGTTGAAGAATCTAGTAAATCTCTGCATTTTTGGTAAATCTTGGAAGGTTAACTCAAACCAATCGAAAACTAGTTTACCTGTCACTGCACGCGGCACGAAGAAGAAGACGACGGAAAAATTTGACGGAGAAGATGAAGGAGAAACCTAAAGGAGAAGATTTACACAAAGACGAAGAAGAAATCTGAAGAAGAAAAGAGAAATGGCATGGAAGAAGAGAAATGGTGAGAGGAGAAATGGCGTGGTATGGGAGAGTGAACAGTTTAGAATTCTTATTTGAATGTCTAAAATTATTCTTAAAAATGTACAAATTTATATATTTATTAAAAAAATTCATCATCAAAAATAAAAAGATTAAAATAAAAAATAAAAAATAAAAATATTTTTTATAAATAATAAAATTAAAATTTTATCTAACAAAGTTAAATTTAACTCTTGTTAAACATTTTGTTAAATAAATTTTAGTTTTATTATTAATAAAAAAATATTTTTATTTTTTTTAAAATTTTTATTTTATCTCACCTCTAAAAATAAATAATATCTTAAAAATGGAGCCACTCTAAGATTTTTCTTCTAATTATATATATTATAGAGTAGAGAGCAAAAGATGGGTAAATTAAAAAAATAAAAATTCTATGTGCACACGTAGTTAATTTAAATTTTTTATAAAATATAACTCATTGGAAAATTTTGATTTTTTCTTTTGTTTTTGGACTTTTTTTTCTTTCTGCTTTCTTTAAACAGAATTCACGAGAGTTTTGAGAACTATTAATTATTACTTAACTAAAAATCACATCTAAAATATTGATTTTGAACACACGTGGGTGGGCGCCACAATGCATGCACTATTATATTATATATCTTAATAAAAAATTAATGTTGTTTAAAATATATATATATATATATATAATTAATGTATGCCACCTGTGTCTTCTATTTCGGCGTGGAAAACGAGTTGATCTGGTGGTTTTCGTTTCTTTTTTTCTTTTTATTTAAGGATTCTTCCTTACATGGTAGATCCCACAATGACGAGTTTTCGCTTTTGAATCACATATTTCATGTGGTCGGTGATGAATAGGATAGAATAGAGCGCGTGAACAACACCCCATAAACTATAGAAAAATTATACTATAATTATTTTTTTATTATAAAATTAAAATAAAAATTATTATTATAAGATAAAATATTTAAAACTCTTTATTTCTTTAAACTCGAATTTTCTCTAAGACTGAATTTTTTCTTTTCTTTTCTTTCTTCATTTCTTTTCTCTTTCTTTTCTTCGTTCTCGTTTTCTTTCTGTGTACATAAACTAAACACAAACTCTCTATTTTATAGAAAATTTGAGACGGGAAGGGAGATGAATTATTCATACAAAATACAGAACAAGGAGGAACAAGAAATGAGAGGAGAAAGAAAAGAAAAGAAAAGAACAAGGGGGAGGGGAAGAGGGAGGAACGCATGTGGTCATGGGGCATAGGGGGTCATTTATTGGCCTCCAATAATTTACAACACTCCCCAATGAATGACTACCCATAAAGAATCTACCTCATTAAAATATTACCAAGGAAAAACTCAGTGAGAAGAAAAATCAATGAAGAAGGAAAAAAAGTATAACATTCTCATGTATCTCCAAGTACTTTAAGATTGCATCATTAAAACCTTGTAAAGGAAAACACAGTGGGATAAAACCCCAGCGAAGGAAAAAGAATACAATCAGTATAAGTCTTCATGACATTTACTCTCCCTGAAAAGTACATGACGATATATATTTGAGTTTTCGCATACCAATGTTCTGCACAATCTTCTTGAATGTCGCAGTTGATAATACCTTTGTGAATAAATCTGTCAGATTATCACTTGATCGTATTTTTGATATATCCTCATCTGATATAAGCAGTATTATATTCATATAAAATTGTTGGGTTGTCATTGATGACGAGAAGACTACATTTTTCTTGAATATGTTGAATCATTGATCTCAGCCAAATGCACTTTCCACTTGCTTCATGAATTGCAATAATCTTTGAGTGATTTGAAGATGTGGCAGATACAAACAATTTTATATCCCCATCCGATATTGTCCTCTTTGGCACTTCAGGGCCTTATGAGTTTAAAATGCGTCGGACAAGGTAGATGGAATCCCATATATAAAGCGTTTGACGGACTTAGTAGAAATTTGAGATCTGAAGTAATACTTAAACTCCCTCTAAGAATATGCGTTAGTATTCTTTCAATAAATAAACATGATTTTAGCATATATATAACATGGTTAAGAATTCAAACATAATTTTTATCTAAAAAATGTATTAGATAGAACATGATAATATTCTCATTTAAAATTTTCTCCCTCTTATTTAGTATTATTAGAGAGAATTTGTTTATGTATGGAAGAAAGAGCATTGGAAATCATTCATGTATGATAAAAGTTGTAAAAGCTTAAGGTCTAATTTTATCGGTTTAGCGGAAAATCAAATCTGCTTGACATTGTTGACAAATGAGAGATTTGAAGAGATTTGAAAGTTTCGGGTTGCTATTTAAATATAACCATTTTTACCATTGGTTTACTCCAGCAAAAAAAATCTCACATTATTCATAAATCTAGTTGTTTTTCATCTAGAACGATATTATGTCTGATAAAAATTCTAATGTCCTAAATTTAAACCATGAACCTTTTATACCTCAACCACTCATATTTTATCTTGAGGCTGTAAACACCATGATAGGAGTAGAGATATATCTTTCTAGTAAAACTGATTCTGAAATTATTGCAGTATCAAAACCCTCAGTGCTCAATATGCTGCCGCTCTTACAACCATGTCTTAGAGGCTACTAGTGAGAACGAGTGAGATTGATCATCTTAAAAATCATATATCTGAGTTGCATCAACACTTACAACTAAAGATAGAAAAAATAAAAATTTAAGACAAGAAAATAATGAGTTAAAGAAAATTTGTAAACTGGTATTCTCGTGACCTAAAAACATGAATAGAAAAGCTGGAACGAGAGAGAGCCCAAATACAAAGTCAACAACATAAGCTAACAGCAGAGGTTCAGCGTTTACAAAAAAATAGGGATAGCTGCAATTAATCTCGCTGCTTTTGAAAATATGCATCTAACATATCTTGTAATCTTGACAAATTGAGATTTGAAGAGATAATGATTTGTCTTGTTCTTATTGTAATTTCTATAAGAATTATCTTTAACTTCATTTAGTTCGCATCAAATATTCTTCTCATATCTATAATTCATCTGCATTTACATTCTTATTTTACAAATTTTCAATAGCTTATCAGTTTCATTTCAATATTCCTCACGATCAATATATGAGATATCATTCACCTAAGTTACAAGTTGTTCATGCATCTTCCGTGGGTGTCATGTTGCAGCAAGCGAATGATCTGACTAATAAGTCAGATTATGAAGCCGTTTATGAGCTGGTGACTCTCGGCACTCGATACTCCTCATCTATTGTTGGGTTTTTCGACAGGTTATAATCTAAAAATCGTGAGATTGTGGAGCTTAACCACAATATTTCCATACTTCAACGACTCGTTCAAGAGTCTGATAGAAAAATAGCAGACTTAAAATAAGAGAATAAGGATTTAAAATCCTTACTTGCCTCTTTATTTCGACTATCTAATCTTTTAGATAAGGTTGACATGTTGCTTTATAAAGAGCAAATGCATTTGAGAGATGACGTAAGAAGTTTTAAATTTTTGTAACTCATCTAGTATTTGAATAATAAGATCTTTCTTTTTCAAATGCCTTCTTTGAATTTATAGCAGTCCTTGTGATCTTTTCAGAAGTTCTAACAAGGTAAATCATCAATGTAAACTGCAATAATGACAAATTCGGGTTCTGATAAAAACACATGAGCATATAAGATTATTCTCAAATCCTTCTTTCAATAGATACTCATTGATTCAATTATACTACATGCATCCGGATTACTTTAACCCATATAAAGATCTTTGAAAGTTTATAAAGTACATACTCCTAAATGTACTTAGATTAGATGCTTCAAGTATTGTATGTCATGATCTAATGATTCTTATAAATATGCAGTGATCACATCCATCAACTACATATCTAATCCTTTTATAATCTAATTGTAATTGCATTCATAACGAGGAAATATGTTTCCTCATAACTAATCTCGAGTTTCTACAGGAAACTTTGTGCAACAAATCGTACTTTGTACTGCACAATTTCATTTTCTCTCATTATGTTTTCGTATAAATACTTATTTATATCTCATAAGTATTACACCCTTTGCTGTTTAGTCAACAGATACAAATACATCTCGCTTTGATAGCGAGTTTAATTCAATTTTAATAGATACTTTCCATTTTGACTAATTATTTCTGCGTCGACATTCTTCCACAGTTTTTGACTCACTTTCTTTATTACTTCTAGTAATATCAAGTCCATCTTATATGAAAATATATTGTCAAAACAGTTTTATTTCTATCAATAATTTTTCTAATACTCATGAAATGTATTGAGATCTCATTATTTTTATGTACATGTTCCTCTCCAGGGAAAAATATTTCATGAAATACCTATTCATGAAGTACTCTTCAAGAGATTCATCTTCAGGAGGTTTGTACTCTTCAGGAATTTCCTCTTCATGAGGTTTGCACTCTTCAAGAGTTTCCTCTTTAGGAGGTTTATACTTTTCAGGAGTTTCCTCTTCTGTATAGAAAGTTTGGATAAATCTTATTACTTGTTTTATGGGTACGGTCTCTTTAGGAGCACCAATTTAATTTTCTTTTTGCACCAATAGGTCTTCAACACTTCAAATATGTCTTAGACTCATCTATTACTGTTTTAACATCTTGTCTTTCAAGGACTTCAATTCTTATTTAAGCATTAATAACAGTAATATTTGATTTTACCACACTTTTAGTATCAGTAAATACATCCAGTAATTGATTTGCAACACTTTTACAAATGAATAATCCTCTGAACTTTTGATTCACATTCATTTGTAAGAGGATCGAATTTAGACAAGGTTTTATTATCCCAAGTAATTTCTTGTTGTACTTCAGGCACCGACTTTTCATTATTTCAAAATATGACGAAACATTAATAAGCTTATATATAAAAACTTAGTATAAGTGAATCAAGTGTTTGGCCGTATAACAGGTACTTGACCAATATTCAGTCATACCACATTTATGACAAACATCTTCATCTTTCTATAAAGAATTATTCTGAGGGTATTTACTCTTCTCTGAGTTGGATAACTTCTGGTGATACAATATATTATTATCATATTTAGTATTGTCGCTTCTGGGACCAACACTTCTATAGGTTTTCTACCACGTCTATGCCCTTGATTCCTTTAAAAGGATGCACCGTTCACTTCTAAGAATGATATAGATCCAATATCATTAATAGGATGTAATTAGTGATTTATTAATAAAAATTTATTATTTAGTTCAATCACTAGAAGACAAAATAAAAATTCAAAATATTTGTTGAGCTTTCGCTCTTAATATTGTTACTGCAGGAGCACATTCGAGGTATGAAAAATAATATGTCTTCTTTTAAAATATCATCATCAGTGACTTTCTCACTGCATAATTTTAATATTGAGCTTATTTTAAATAATGCAGATTTGTATTTACTACCACTCTTAAAATCTTACAACTTCAGATGCAATAAGTTATAATGATCTATTAGGAGAATTATATCTTCTAATGTTCATATCTCTCCCTTAAATTATTTCACACTATAATAGAATTTTTCATTGTGAGATACACAGCACAGTCCTGTAGAGACACGTGATTTTCTTCTTTGATTGTATTTTTAAATTTTATTATATCCAGATGGATCTCATCAAGGATCCATAATAAATTATTTTATTCAGAAATATCAATAGTAATAAATTTCAATTTTATAAGATTTGACATTTTCTATATATATGAATCACAAAAATAAATATGTGGATCTAAGAAATATATTCACATAATCATGACAATAAAAGTAGAATTTTAAATAATATTCAGCAATATTACATTTTTATATTTATCTCGAGGACTACAAATAATATATTGAAAAAATTACTTGAAATAGAAAACTACTAACTTCAGTATCAGTAGAGATTCGTGCTGATAACGTGTTATAAAACTAAAATAAAAGCTACTATTGCAAGAGAAAATATTTGGAACTCTTTATTTCTTTAGAATTGAATTTTCTCTAGAACTGAATTTTCTCTCTTCATTTCTTTCTTCCTTTCTTTCCTCTTTCTTATCTTCGTTCTCGTTTTCTTTTTGTGTACATAAACTAAACTCAAACTCTCTTATAGAAAGTTTGAGACGGGGAGGGAGATGAATTATTCATACAGAATACAGAACAAGGGGGAACAAGAAATGAGAGGAGAAAGAAAATAAAAGAAAAAAACAAGAGGAGGGGGAGAAACGCATGTGGTCATGGGGCATGGAGAGTCATTCATTATCCCCCACAATAATTTACAACATTTTCATTCTTATTCGTTGATGGGGAAATAGTTCTTGGTCCCTCTTTTCTTTTCCGATTGTGTAAATGGCTAGTCCAAGATCAAGTCAGAAAATAACAATAGAAAGCAATCCCATAGCTTCAACAATTAATGGTTCCAACACAAAAAAGTAATGGTTGCATCATACTAGCAACAATAGCACCATCAAAATCTCCTTGAGGAAAGGGTATTGAGCTGCGAAAAGATTCCAAGGAGACAATTAAAAGGCACTTACACGAGGGGGCATGGAGTTGCCCTTAAGGGCGCTTGCCCCAACCCTATCAGTGTATTGAGATGAAACTACTGTAACGGGGTCACCCATTGGCAACTGCTTCTCGCCTCTCTCCTTGACATGAAAAGAACTTGCCACATGCTCACCTTCTTAAATAGGAAAGGATGGCGTTACCTCCTTGCCCCACAAAAAGGCACTAAATGGTGAAGAGGGAATCGAAACCCTGCCCTCACTCGACCCTAGGTCGTGGGGAAGTACAAGAGTTTTGCCACTAGAGACAGTCAAGGGAAGGGAGCTTGGGGTAGGCTTCATTTCTCATACCTTCGCCTCAGATTCAAGCTTAGTCTACGGTTGATTAGTCAGGACTTGAACCTCAACTTTGCTTGTCAGAGTAGCATCATGAGGGATATTGTAAAAAGAGTCTAAAAGGTCATGAGAGAAAGGTACGTTGATGTCCACATCCTCCTTTTCGTTGACCAACTTTAAGTCGACAACTTTGCTTGTTAGACTAGCATCATAAGGGATATTGTAAAAGGAGTCTAAAAGACCGTGGGAGAAAGCTACGTTAATGTCCGCATCCTCCTTTTCGTCGACCAACTTCAAGTTGACTAAAGAGAAAAATTTGGCAATCGAGAGATTCAAGTTCCTAGGATGTTTCTAGGAACTCAAAATTGAGGTCCATGGCCAAATCTAAGATGGATTGCCCCATCAAATCGCCTAAGCCGTCTAAGTCAAGAGAACCTTGTCGAACGAGAGACAACACCCCCCCTCTTCTTAGGAACCTAAGTTGATCCACAATGATCGCTTTATGAGAGATGAGGCTCCAAATTTTTTTCCAAAGTACGTCAAGGCCCGAGAGGCTTAGGCACCACCTTCGCCTCACGACGAGACAACTTCCCTTCCTTTTCTAGCAAGGTTGTGGGGGGCCTTTTCTTGTCATGAGAAGTGACGGTTCCTTTGAAAACCACTTGCATGAGAATAGTCAGGCATCATCATAAATATGTCAATGTTGCTCTCATCAACAAGGCCTCCATCTAAACAACTTCCTAGTTGTGCTTGACCTAGGAGTAAACCCTCTCAATGTGGGCTTGCTCTTGTTAAGAGAGAGTAATGGCTATTTCTTTGTCATCGGTTACTTTCCCCATATGGCGCAAATTGGGAAGTATGCCTCTTACTCTCTTTACCAGGAAACTCTGATCTTGAAACAGAAAAGAATATTTTCTTTCACTATTTTCCATTAGAATGATGGCCTTCGAATCGAGCGAGATAATATTTAGGGCAAGAACTAAACTGGTAAATATTTCCTTTCAACACCTTGATCATGTGGGTAGCAAGCAACTCTTAAGAATTCAAATTGGGATACTCCTCTTAAGCGGATTCTAAAATCATTTTTCAAGCAATGCAATAATGTTGAGAATTCTCCAAGAGTTAGAGAAGCTGAGTCAACACCAGGTTCAAGTAGTCGAGAACGTCACGCATTGGTCAACAAAAAGGAAGCCATAACCCATGAGAGTGGGCACAGGTAATGAGGGCCACCTTCTCAACGAAGCCCTTAAAGTCAACGGTCACATGGAGAGGAAACTCAAGAACCACTTAATTGAGAATTCCATAAGAATCCCTCAACTTCATGAGGTCAGCTTTGGTGAGAACAGATGACCAATCGTAACCTTCATAATAGGATGTGTTGTAGACAAAGGAGGACTCTGATGCCAATGAGGACCTATCAGAGGTGGAGGAGAAGATACTCGAGAAGAAATTCAAGAAATGTTGTGGTGAGCCATTGACACAAATGAATAATACGAGGGAGGAGAAGTTAGGGTTTTGAAGGAAAATACAAATAATGAAGAAAATGAGTGAGCAAAAGTGAAAGAGGCAATATGTAGAAGGATAAAGTTTTTTATAAAAGTAGACACTGCACTTGAAACACCCCAGGTAGAATGTGAGCAATTTGATAGCATGATCGTTGTAAATAAATCTCATGATCTAGTGATGTGCTAGGTGCAGAGTGGAGTTGTTACAACCCATAGGCATGAGAGCGTGATTAACCAATCAAAATCGAGGATGCGATGGACAAAAATTGCTTACAATTATTAAAAAAAAATTCATGGTGTGTAGGAATTTGCGGGATAATTGGAGAGGCCTCTCAATCTTCAATCTGCAGGCCCAACAATACCAAGTAAGGTCCATAGGGAAGGCCCAATGAGTTAAAAGTGGGCATGAATTCGCACCATCTAATGGGATAGATGTGTTAACCATCACCAATCATAGATATTCACTCCTAAGTATACACTGAGATATTTTTTATATTTGCCTATGGTACGATGATCCTTTCCTTCTTAAAGTAAATTGCCAGAATTTGATAATCGAGTCCCCAAAATAAAATAATATATTTATATATATCAAACTACTCTTATCAACAATAAGCCTCAACTATATAAAGGACCCACACCGGTGATCCAAGGTAACTTTTGATCCTTTTTTACAAAGGATTACATATATATTTCTAATATTTTAGTGACTAAGATTAGTTGGCAATGAAATATATTTAAAACTATTTTAATATCATGTAAAATTACTACTAAAAGAAGATGTTCATGAAAAGTGAAGATTTTATTATTTATTTTTATTTCCTTCTCAATTCTTAGGGAGATTTGCAAATTTCTTGATTTGAATTACCCTTCAAACAAAGGAATTGAAAAGTCGAATCGGGTAACACAACATTTCCTTTGTGGGCCCAGACAGGCTTAGAGACGATAGTCAAAGCTACTAATAGAGAAATTCAAAGCCATTTATTTGTTATCACGTTGCTTTATAATTAAAAAAAGGTAAAAGAAATAAGTTTAAGATATGTTAACTCTTATTTTTTTCTACGGGTACACCGAACTTAATGGACGCGTTTAGGGAAATATGAAGCATGAGCTGTTATGGGTACTTTTATGGTGATTAAATAAATTCTAGAATACAACTTACTCCGAAATTCCATACCAAGGAGGAAAAACCTTGGGCCTACTATCATGGTCTAATCTGTACATTCGTTGAAGAGTCAAGTTGAATAAATAACAATTCATAGGTAAAAAGTTTGTGAACTAATCATAAATGGTATAATCTAATTCCTGTTATATATATATATATATATATATATATATTTTTGAAGTTTCTGATATCATGATTCTTGTAAAACTACGAATAAATATAATCAAATTCCCTCGGCGCATGTTACCATATTTTCATTGACGCATCAAATCTGGATTTAACCATGTGAGAGCGGATGACAAAAAATAAAAAATAAAACCGTGTGAGAGCGTTACCAAATGAGGATTTAGTAAATGGAACCAGATTTTGGTTTTGAGAGTATTGTTATTGAACTATCTAAAATTTATTGTTTACATGACTCTTTTGACGTGGTACCACCATGCAGTACCACTAATTTATTAAAAAATACACAAAAATATATATTTTCTAATTATAAAAAGTGGCTTTCAAAATAAAAGAGTAATTTTTTATACAATTGTAAAATACGTAAATATCACGTAATCGTTTTAGAAAAAATTGAAATATATTATTAAAAAATTATTATTTTTTTATGTAGATTCTATATTTTATCTTATTTTTTTCAAAACGATTACGCGATGATTATCCAATATACGGTTGCATAAATATTTTTTCTTTTAAAAATAAAGTATTATATGTTGGTGTCACGACTCACGTAAAAAAGAGCATTTGAACAATAAGCTTTAAATGAATAAGTAGCGTTATTCTTTTATTCTATATAAAAGGGATATCAATATTGCTTAATCAATTTCAATTCGATTACCGGAAAAGGCTTAAAAACAAACCGGTGAGGCGGGGGTATCAACTAATAAAGATACATGAAAGATGAAACTCAACAAATTCATTTTTGAAAGTAAGTAATCCCACCGCCTTGGATTATTATGATCGAGATTTTGTTCCTTGTATGGGAATTGGTTCGCAACCAAAGAGAGGAGGACGACATATATATATATATATATTAGGAAAACAAAATTATTCATTATTTTCACATATTATATATTTTATTTATTAAATATATCATTTATCTTTATAGATGATGAGTAGAAAATTTTAATTAATTTAAAAAAAAATAAAATTAAATTATGATAAGTTAAGATGATAATTAGCAAAACTTATTAAGAAAAGACGAGGATAAAGGTTTTCCTTTAGACAATAAGGGATGACATGTCAAATGTACCGTACGTTTAAAGATTTCCCTTTCAACTGGTGGTTGGATCCGACGGAAAGGGCAATTCTGGAACAAAAAATATATACATGAAAGGCAACTTTTCTTGACCTTTAACACGTGCCTACCAAATGCTGTGAGTAACAAGTTCAAGTCTACCTAAGCGTGTACAGTTTTCGGTTTTCCGGATCAGTCTCGTCTTGTCCTTATAAAACCAACTCCAGAAGCTTGGAATCCACAGGCACAAAGCCAGCCATTAATGCACCTCTCTCTCTCTTCTGCATTTCATTTACGTCCACGGATCAAATCCTAGATATATTTTTCTTTTTCTCGCTTGCCAAACGTGCATTTTCTTCTCTCTTCAGCTGATAATCGTCGATAAGATTCGAAACCTGATTGAAGTTAACGCATCAAAAAGATACAGTACTGAGAGCAGCTTTTGGAAGTATGGTTTTGTGTTGAATTATTCGAATTCCAGCCATTTCATAGCGTGTCTTTGATTTTTGTTCTCCATTACTCGCCTCAACCGCCTCCTTGCGTGTTTCAAATCGAGAAAAAAGCTTCTGGATACTTCATTCTTCATTAGCAGCAGTCGTAATCACTTCTCAAGTAATTTTCTTATCGTCGATCGCTGATTGTCGCACCGAAATGGAGTCTGTACGCACCACGAGCAATTCCCAACTGCGCAGAGGTTTGCTTTAGCAATTTTTTGTAGTTTTAGAGTATGATATAATTTGTTGTCGAAGGTTCTGAAATAATGGCCTTCTTAAATATCCTTTCACAGAAATTTAATTACGGGCTGTTTGTATTTTTGAAAAGAGAAGGATTGAAGTATGGTGATGTGACTAGGAAACTTTGGAATATCTTCAATCGCTATTCGCTAATCAGAGTTGGTTCATTCTTTTGTGCAGGTCTTTGCTATTCAGAGGCGGAGAGAAAGCCATCTGTCATTGTCATTGGCGGGGGTATGGCTGGAATTGCAGCTGCTCGTGCTCTTCATGATGCTTCATTTCAGGTGTGCCAGAGAGAATGATAGTGAATTGAATTCCAATTTCCTATCGACTCTTCATCTTCAATTAAAAAATATTTATCTCCAAAATAAAAATCTCTCTAAAAAATTTCAGCTAATCATTTGCTTATATTTTAATAAAAAACAAATAATACCCAAATCAATTTTTTTTTTTACAAAAACACAACTGTTGTTAAAAATTTAAATTGAACTATATATTATTAAGTTTTTACAAACTCTTATATAGACCATATCTTAATAAATTTTTATTCAAGAAATTCTATAAAAATTCCTAAGACTTTCACCAACCCAATAAGTACTACATTTCCAGACATTTTAAAAAAATTCTCAACGTCTATCTAAATTTTTCAGTCTTAGGACTAATTTGGATAGTAGAATGAATAAATTCATGATTCTAACTTATCTTATAAAATCAGTTTTGCTAATTTTTCATAATAAATATATTCAAAATTTTATCCACGAGCAAATGTAGGATTATTCGTCGAAAACTCCGTCCATGTTAGCACATTTTTCACAAAATGTGCTACCTATAACGAGTGGTCCAGGTACTCGGGCGTGACGGGTTTGTTTGTAAAGAGAAAGTAGCATTGTACTTTGATGCGACAAGAGGCATCTTTGTTTCCACTGGGATGGATGCATCCATGACGTTACTATTCTTTTCGCTTTTCTGGTTTGTTCAGGTTGTCCTGTTGGAATCACGGGATAGGATTGGTGGTCGTGTTTGTACAGATTACTCCTTTGGTTTTCCAGTTGACTTGGGTGCATCATGGTATACTGTCTGAAATATCTTCTTATTAGATAATGTTGAACCCAATATATGCACCGTGATTAACTGATTGAAAATATACAACGTGATGCGTCAGGTTGCATGGAGTAGGCAAAGAGAATCCCTTGGCACCATTGATTGGGAAACTGGGGCTACCATTATATCGTACCAGTGGTGATAACTCTGTTTTGTATGATCATGACTTGGAAAGGTACCTTATCACTTGCGCTTATATTTCTGAGTTCCTATTATTTTTAATTCTTAGTTGAAATAAATAAATGATTTTATTAAATGTACAAATATAATTTAATTCATCACCTTGCATGGATGACATTTGAAATTTGAAATTGGGATCGATGTTTATAGATTTCTAAAATTGGGATCTTGATTGACATTTGAAATTTGACATTTTTTATTTTCTCTTCAGCTATGCGCTCTTTGATATGGATGGAAATCAAGTATCTCAGGATTTAGTCACTAAAGTTGGAAAAGCATTTGAGAGCATTTTAGAGGAGGCAAGTGATATTTCATTTTTAATGATTTGATCTTAGTTTTTCTCTATTCTTGATAGATAACGTTGTCACAAGTACTGGAATGTTATTGCTGCTGAAAATGCAAGCAGTTCAGATCTCATATATGCTTCTAATACTTCAATCCTTGAGTGTTTTTATGTCTCACTACCGATGTTCGTTGACTTGGTTTTCTTTCTTTAATGTAGACAGACAAAATAAGACAGGAATCTAGCGAAGACATGTCCATATCCCGTGCCGTTTCGATTGTTTTTGCCAGGAGCCCAGAATTGAGGTTTCATAAACATAATGGAATATTACAATTAATTTTAGATTATTTCTACATAAATTGTCAGCAAAGACATATTTACTTAAATTGGCCCTTGCATACAGGTTGGAGGGGCTTGCCCATGATGTCCTTCAGTGGTATTTATGTAGAATGGAAGGCTGGTTTGCTGCGGATGCTGATACCATCTCACTAAAATGTTGGGATCAGGTAAGTTTTTGTGCAAGGGCCAATTTATTTAGAGTTATTAGTGTAAAATTTCTGAATGGCTTGCTTTAAGCAATAAGAGGCTTCTAGTTCTTTTTATTCGTGTCTTAATCTATTAAAATATAAAATAAATAATAAAATTTAAAATAAATAATAAACTGATATATGAAGAGATAGATTTTATTTTTATTTTATATCTTAACATAATTCTTCATGCAAAAGTTTACATGAAAATTAATGTAAACCTAGACTTCAAGTTCGACTCCAATTTTTGAAACCTCCAACTCTGTCGGAGTTAGAGGCTCGTCGTTGGAGCTCGGACGAAGTCAGAGTGGGCAGAGCTTTTGGCCACCCCTATCACTAGTAGCTTATTATTTAGAGTGGCTCTACAACCACACATGAGAGATCCCAACTGAGATACCGACCAATATATTTGTTTATTTTTTGTATTTTTTATGTATTCACAACATTATTAAAAAAATAATTTCTTAATTATTAAGCAAAAAAAAAAAAAAACATCGTGGGGATTCCGATGTGTGGCTTTAGTATTTCTTTATTATTTAATGCTTGCTGAATTTCTTTTCCTCTTATATACAGGAAGAACTACTCCCTGGTGGTCATGGGCTTATGGTAAGGGGCTACATTCCAGTTATAAACACTCTTGCCAAAGGACTCAACATCCATCTGGGCCACAGGTTCGGATCAAGTATTTGCGATGTTTCTCTTCTACTCTATCCATTTGTTATGTTACCTACTCGTCACTTGACTATCAATCAATTCTTATGCCAGGGTTACAAAGATTGTAAGACGTCATAATGGAGTAAAGGTAACGGTAGAAAATGGGAGAACATTTGCTGCAGATGCCGCCATTGTTGCTATACCACTTGGGGTGCTGAAAACAAAAAGCATAAAGTTTGAGCCAAAGCTCCCAGAGTGGAAGGAAACAGCCATTGCTGACCTTGGTGTAGGGCTTGAAAATAAAATAGTTTTGCACTTTGAAAACGTGTTCTGGCCAAATGTGGAGTTCTTGGGTGTAGTTGCAGAGACTTCTTACGCGTGCAGTTACTTCCTAAATCTTCACAAGGCTACTGGTCACTCTGTCCTGGTTTATATGCCCTCAGGGCGGCTAGCCAAAGACATTGAGAAAATGTCTGATGAAGCTGCGGCTAATTTTGCTTTCATTCAACTCAAGAGGATCCTTCCAAATGCTTGTGCCCCAGTAAGACTACTTCCACTTCACGCATTTTATTCAATTCATTTTTTAAGTTTGATGAACTCACGTAATTGAAGCTTTGATAGAATGTTAAGATATAAAATAAATAATAAAATATTTTTATTTTTATCAGTTTAAATTTTTGAGACAAATATTAATTTATCATATAGTAACAAAATAGAAATCTTGAATTCAAATTCTAACTCTACATTAAATTTTATTTAATTAAATATTTTAAGTATTAGATCACTCGTTGAGAGAGAGTTTAACGCATATGTGAGGGAGAGTGTTAAGATATAAAATAAATAATAAAATTTATTTCTTTCCATCAATTCAACTTTTGAGATAAATGGTAATTCCACATAAACTGGATGGAAATAAATAGATTTTATATCGACAGTGCCAAGGTTTTAAATTGATAAGAAAATGTATATTTTTTTATTTTATTTTATATTTTAACGTTGACGGAGGTAGTGTCAAGTTGTCAAGGTTTTATATTTCCCATTTTTTTAATTATTTGTATGAATTATGCAGATTCAGTATCTTGTTTCTCGGTGGGGCTCAGACATTGACTCACTTGGCTCCTATAGCTATGATACAGTAGGCAAATCCCATGATCTGTTTGAGAAGTTAAGGATCCCGGTGGATAACCTATTCTTTGCAGGGGAGGCTACTAGCTCAAATTTCCCAGGGTCCGTTCATGGTGCTTTCTCAACCGGATTGATGGCTGCTGAAGATTGCCGGATGCGGGTCTTGGAACGTTATGGAGAGTTGGATCTGTTCCAGCCAGTCATGGGTGAGGAGACACCAATGTCTGTCCCATTATTGATCTCCCGTATGTAACTATTAAGAATATAGGAGATAATGTTAATTAGGGGATCCGATTAACACATTATGGCCATTTTGATTGGCTCTGATGGGAAATGGAAATGCAATTTCCATGGGCTAACGAGTCAAATGTTGGTTCATGTTTAATAGTCTTTTCGTGTGACATATTAGTTATTATTCTTGCGTCTGTATGAATTTAGTGATTAGAAAGTATGCCCGTTAAGTGTTTTAATAGTAGATGCCTCTATTTATGTAATGGTCGGAAGTACTCTAGAATTTGGTACATAAATTTTTAATCAATAAAGGTTATGGTTCTCTCTCTCTCTCTCTGTGCGTTATATTTTTGTGCTCTAACACCAACTTGCAAGGACTGATTGCAAATTGAAAGGAGAGTTCAAGAACCATGGTGATAAAATGCGGAGTACTGTAAAAATCTTCAATCTGTGAATTAGGATGGCAATATATGACACGACATGTTAATACGAAACGAATACGACACGATAAAAATGAGATAGTGTTTACCCTTAACAAGTTTCGGATCAAATCATGTCAACCCGTTAAGATACGATTTGATAACAGGTCATAATGGATCAAAATCCGTTATGACCTGTTAAGACACGTTAAAAAATTTGAATTTATTTTTATACTCTTGACCTAAACTTTAAAAAATCCTAATTTAAAATTAGTTTTATATTCTTAGACACTTAGCTATCCCATTTAAGTACTTGATAAAAAATCATTAACGAGTTAACTCATTGTTATTTAATATGTTTGAGTTATAATTTTAATATTTTACAATGTATGGATCATATTTGTGTGTTTATCATATTTTATAATATACTACTTATTGAATTATAATTTTAAAATTGTAATTTCTAATTAATTTTTTATGTTTTATAACTATTATTTAAGTTTTAATATTTGTATCAAATTAATTAGGTTAAACTCAAACGGGTCACTAATAGGTTTGCGGGTTGAAACGGGTCAGATCGTGTTGTGTCGTGTCATATTATATAATGACAAAGGTCTTAGCAGGTCGTCTCATGTCAACCCATTATTTTAACGGTTCATGTTAGGGTTGAAATTTTTTACACGAAATTCTTAACGGGTCATGTTCGTATTGATCCTTTAAGCATTATGTATACGTTTTGACACGATACAAATACGATTCGTTAACACGTTTTGACATCTTTACTGTAAACTGAAAAACAGAGGACTAAAGGCAGCTTTGAGGGAAAAATCAATATGATTTCTTATTAAAGAACTGAATGAACACAAATGTTGTACGAAGCTTGAGTTTATACGTACATATTGGCAATTTAATCTAACTGACTTGACTCTACAAAAATCGACACCTGGCAGACTAGCTAACTTGGCCTCAACTAACTAATCTGAATTTCCAAGGACTCTTAACTCCTTTCAAACTAATATTTTTCATTTCTGAAGCTCCTTTACTTGGCTTCTCGAGACTTTAATTCCAATGTTGATATGTGAGTTTGTATTTTCCAACACCCCCTCAAAAGGGAGATGAATATTAATCATTCCCATTTTGTGGATTAGATAATAAAAATTCAAAGATTCAAGGGTTTTGTTAGTATATCTGCTAACTAATATTTTGAAGGAATACAAATGATTTTAATGAGACCTTCTTACAATTTCTCTCAAACAGTATGACAGTATAGTTGGATATGCTTTGCCATTTCATGTTCAACAGCATTTGAAGCAATATCAGAAGTAGGTTTACTGTCAATGTAAAGTAATGTAGCTTAAAGATGACTAATGTGTAAGTCAGCCAGTAAATAGATTTGCCATTGAAGCTCATATGTTTAGAAGCTATAGCTCTATATTCAGATTTAGGAAAATAATGGCTAATAGTTGGTTGCTTTTTCAGTTTCCAAGATATGAGAGAATAAATGAACACTGTGAAACTAGTGATACTCCTTCTAGTATCAATACATCTTTCCTAGTCACTATCTGAATAGGTCTTCAAGTGTAAAGATGAAGTTGTATACAGAAAAATACCTTGACCTGGTGTTGCCTTGATGTATCTAAGAATCCTTTCAACTACTTGAAGATGTGTGGTATTAGGATTGGTCATGCACTGACTTAATGCTTGCACTAAATAAGCTAGATTAGGCCTGGTTTTCCATAGGATGCAGGATTTGATAGAAGAGGAGAGGAATCATTTGCACTTTGTTTTAGTGTAGATTCCATAGGAAAAGCTACAGGCTTACAGCCAGAAAAACTATTATCTTGCCAAATGTCTAAAGCATACTTGCGTTGTTATAGAGTAATGCCCTTGGTTGATCTAGCCACTTCAATTCCTAAAAAATATTTCAATTCTCCTAAATCTTTTATTGTAAAAGTATCATACAAAAGAAAATTCTTGACAGTAGCTATATCATTAAGGTTATCGGAGACAATGATAATATCATCAACATAGATAATAGGTCCATAAAACTTGTTGATGTTTGTCGGATGAATAAAGATGAATTGGAATTTTCTTGAGTGAAACAAAACTAAAGCAATGATGAAAACAGCTTTGAAAACTACTATGTTGAGGCCTGTTACAGACCATATAGACTCTTTTTGAGTTTGCAAACTCTAGGATCAATAGGGGATAAGTACCCTAGTGGCAACTACAAATGCACATCTTCATTCAAATCCCCATGTAGAAAAGTATTATTTACATCAAGTTGATGTAAATAATAAATGCTTTATTGCAGCAATAGAAAGTAGAGTGCACAATGATCATTTTAGCAATAGGGGAGAATGTGTCAAAAACATCAAGACCTTATTGTCGAGTATACCTATTTGCCACTAATCTACCTTTGTATCTTTTAACCATTCTATCAGCTTTAAATTTCACATGATAAATCCATTTGCATCCTATTGCAGTTTTATTTAGAGATAGAATAGTAAGATCCCAAGTGTTATTTAACTCAAGAGATTTAATTTCATCTGCCATGTCAATTTGCTATTGAGAGTGTGAGATAGTTTGTTTGAAGGTTTTAAGTTCAAAAGTTCTATGTTTAGAAAAAAGTTTAGAAGTAGAAAGATAAGAAGCAATAGAATGAGGCTTATCAGGAAAAGGAAGATAGCAGCTGAAAGATGCATGAGATATATGTTGAAGGAGCTTGAATCATATTAGCACAATAAAAATCTTGCAAATATGAAGGAGGATGACTGACTCTCTCAAATCTTATAAGGTTTTTAATCTCAGGATTAGATGGAAAAATGGAAAATGATGGAGAAGAAGTAGTAGGCACCGTGGAGTCATGTACTTGAGGAAAGTTAGAAAAAACAAAAGGTCTATGGCCACTAATTAGTATGAAGGGAAAATGGACTCATGAAAAATTACATTTCTGGAACAAAGGTTTTGAGAGTAAAATGGTCAAGCACTTTGTATCCTTTAATATTAGATGGATAACCAAGGAATACGCATTTTGAAGATCTAGGTTGAAATTTGCCTCGACTATTTGTGATAGTGCTAGCAAAGTACAAACAACCACAAACTTTAAGATAATTGTATGCAGGTGGTTTTTGGGAAAGGAAAGCATATGGTGTATGATTGTTTAGTACTAATGAAGGAGTACGATTGATGAGATGTGTGACACTTAATAATCAATCACTCAAGTAGGGTAAAGGTAATTTGGATTGAAAAAGAAGGGTCTAGCTACATTTAATAGATGATGATGTTTTCTTTCAACTCTATCATTTTGCTCAAGGATTTCTACACAAGATAATTGATGAACTATGCCATATTATCGATAAAGAGTAGGCATATTGAATTCTTGGCCATTATCTGTTCTAAGAGTTTGAATTTTGGCATTGAACCAAGTATGAACATAGGCAATGAAATTAATGAGTAATGAGTGTGCTTTTGTTTTCATGAGATAAAGCCAAGTGAAACATGTATAGTCATCTACAATTGTGTGATGATCCGGACTTCGCATGACTTTTACCTTGTTTAGAGACCTTAGTATTTTATATTAAGAAGAGGCCTTAGATGATTTATGCTATTGGGTCTAAGTGATCGATTAGCCCATGCTTGTAACCCAAGTCCAATGGCTCAAAACCCATAGCTAAACCTTAATCTCAAGTGCTATGTGTCATACATGCAAAGCACAATGAACTTAGTCTAGATATTGTCTTAAGAGAGAGAAAAAAGCATGGAGAAGACTAAGAGTATACTACATGCCTAGTATGGAAATATTTGCACTTGTCATGCGTGTAGAGGCCCTTAAATCACACCTAAGGCCTATTTTATGGACTAATTTCAAATTTCCATGCACGGATGTGGAAAGTGGAGCCTAAAAAGGATAAAAGTGAGGCATTCTAGGAAATTTGCATGGAGAAACTCAAGGGACACTCTAATCTCAAGATTTTTTAGATTTGCACTCAAGAATCCCCTAAGCAACTAGACTCCTAAGCGACGTAAAAGTGCAAACAATAAAGTAACTTGGGCTATAAGACAAGTAAAGATCCGGCCTTATAGGAATTTTGCTCCTTGAGATAATTCAAATTAACCTTACCAAATATTGGTACGAGAGAGCCTATGCTGCTCTTCTTCCTATATGAATATGATTATATGTTGTTTTGATGCTTTTAAAATAAATTTAAAAGCATGTAATTGATTGTATGTCATGATTTTTATATTTTAGATTTTTCATCAGAGGCTACAGACATGTTTAAGATTGCATATAAAAATATAATGGTAGAAACATGTCTTTTAAATTTGGAGAAATTTTGTCGCATATAGAAAAGAAATCCAAAATCCTAGTTTTAGAGTTCATATTTAGACTGTGACTTTGAGTCAACTTTTAACCAACTAAATCTTATTTTTTGTAAATAATTTTATTTTTTAGAAATCTGGGTTCATAACCTTTAATTTGACATATCATACGCTTAATTCAAATTTAGTATGAGTAAGTTATGAACAATTTAAAATAGGTGATCGAAATCGAAAAAAACCATAAATTTGAGTTGAGGGAGAAGACGATGAACAGTATTTTTGACCTAGTCCCACTCTCAGTTAGAGAAAGTGTAATCTACTCATAAACTTGGCTCCATTTTTATTACTATATCAATATAAATACACATTAAAATAATTAACGTTTGTGTTTCAAAGTCAGAAAATATCGTGAGCAACAGAGGTGATGTACACTCTCCATCACATGTGAAGCAGAGGCAAGACAACTTCTAGAATCAAAAAGAGGTCCACACGTGTAGTAGGCATGTAGAGGCACGTGCGGAGGCTTCCATCGTAAACATTTGACACTTGTGGCAACTGTACTTATGTGTTGGTATCTAAAGTTGATTCATATATTTTTTTTTTTATTGAAATAAAGAGCTGGAAAAATATTTTTAAATTACTTTTTAAAAAATAAAATAGTGATTTTATAATACTAAAAATAAATTATTTTTGGGACATTTGTCATACTTCCTCAAGTCTAATTTTTCTATATTATGTGAATATTTATATAGATTAGTTGTGGATGCATCCATTGAGTCATTGTTAAATGCATGTCTCTATTGAATATGTATCCCTAGATTTGATGACCTATTAAACCCTTCTCATTAGTTGAGAATGTGGATTCTATCTATTAAATCATTATGCATACCACTATAATTGAATGTTTAAGTTCATTGGCATTTTTACAAAAATGAATAGAGTTGACATTGGTAATTTGTTGGGTTCATATATAATGTATGTATTTATTTTTATGTGAATGGATAAGGTGTAACTTATAAGTATATCGATAATGTGACATTCCTATTTATTTATGATTTTTCTAGACGATTTGTAGTAGGATTTTTTTTTTTAAAATGTAATTGGCAATGTAATTTTCTTATTGAGACCATATAAAAGGATGCATTTCCCATCTATTGATATACTTTAAAACCACCTTAACATGATGCACCAAATTACAAATGAGGCTTCAGGTGGAGTATGTGTGTTATATGTTTAGCGCAATAATTATGGATTTTTCATATTTGGTGAATGCCTTATATGTGCACGAGTTTTGAGTATTTTTCTTTAAAAACCTCCTCCATAAATTTTATTCAAAATTAATTAGATATTGTATTTAGACTTATATAGTGGAAGATGATTACTAGGTTTTATGCAAAATTTTCGATCTCATCGTGTAGGAAGAAATTCCATAGTCTAATTAGATTTTCAAATAAAACTAAATGTGTGTTAATGTCCATCTTGTGCACTGAATATAGTGATAATGGCCACTAAGAACGTAGTTGCTAACCTTACTCTTCAGATTTTCTCTGAGTAGACTCTCAACCTACTTTGGATGATGTTTGTATATGTCGCATGAACGTTGCATTTCATCTGCCATCATATGCTCTTGTTGATTGATGATAATCTCTTGCTATGTAATTGGATTTACATGATGATCTTGCCATGCTTACTTGTTATATGTTTTCGAATATGCTTAGAAATAGTAGTTCAAGTTGTTGGTCATAAAATGTTTTATAGGCCTCAATGATTTAGTCATGTCTATATGTATATATTGGCATTTAAACATTGTTCTTCCATTCGGTATGTGTTGAGTGTTTTGCCTATACTGTAAACTGAGTATTTGTATGTTCTAATATTTCCAAGTCATAACATGAGATGTTCAATATTTGATTACATGATTAAATGACTCCCGACATTCACATGTTCATATGGTCCATGAAAAGAAAAGTGTTACAAGTTTCATGTCACATGAATTTGGGTCATAATTTGTTTTCAAAGCTAGTGGGTGCCTCACATGTGTCATATGCGGTGAAGGTGTAATTGCAAACTGCCACAAAGTTAAGGATTATAACGTAGACAACACTATCAAGTGGGCCATTGGAGGATGCGATAACTAGTGGGGAACCAATGAGGTGTTTTATTTAAAAGTTAAGTTGCATAAGTCAAGTTTTTATGTCAAGTATATGTCCATGCATTCATTTCATAGTTTGATTTTCTATGCTTATGTTGTCTGGGAAGTCCATTATTCAGAATGGCTTTCCAATATGGTCTTAGTGAAGAAGTCAAAAAACAAATGGAGGATGTGCGTCGATTTCACCAATCAAAGTGTGCTCAAAGGATAACTTGCCTATTTCCATGTCGACTTGATACTCAATTTGATAGTAGGCCACCACTTCATGGATGTCTACTCTGTCTACAACCAAATCCAAATGAGCTTGGGTGACCAGGAGAAGACCTCTTACATAATGGACATAGGTTATATTGTTACCTAGTGATATCCTTTGGGTTGAAGAATGCAAGTACCACATAGAAAAGGTTGAAGAACTACATGTTTAAAACCAAATTAGGTGCAACATGGAAATATGCATGGATGATTGGCTTGTGAAGAGTGGGGAGCCCAAACACCACATAGTAGACCTACAGAGGCTCTTGTTGTCATATGAAAATACAATATGAAGCTTAATCCGACGAAGTGAGCCTTTGGAGTGAGTTCAGGCAAGTATCTAGGCTTTATGGTCTAGGAAAGGGGAATTGAGGCTAATCTAGACAAAGGCGCCCAGGAACCTCAATTAAGTGCAGAGATTGATTGACATAATAAAGACTCTAAAAAAATTCATGTCCAGATCAATGGATAGGAGTTTTCCCTTCTACCAAATATTGCAAAAAGCCCACTCTTGAAAAAGTGAATGCGACGAGGCATTCAGACGACTCATGGAGTACTTAGCCAACCCACTCCACTTGCGTCAAACCAGGAAAGAGGAAACCCTATACTTATACATGTCGATCTCCCGACATGCAGTGTTGACTGCTTTAATGAAGGAGAGAGAATGCCCAAAAGCCTGTATATTATAGAAGCTGCGCCCTGAAGGGGGCCAAAGCTTATTAACCATGCATAGACATGTTAGCATTTGCACTAATAATGGAAGCCCAGTGGTTGAGGCCCTACTTCAAAGACTACCCGATCAAGTTGTTGACAGGGATCCTTTTGGGAAAGGTGCTATGGAGGCCTGAATTATCGAGAAGTCTTGAGAACTGGTTGATTAAACTAAACGAGTTCAATATCGAGTATCTCCTTGCAGTACTATGAAAGGACAAATGTTGGCAAATTTTGTGGTAGAGTTGACCATTGATAGTTGCTCTTGCTATCCAGCCTACAACTGGGTATTCAAATCATAACCGATGTCGATAACAAAATCCATTATGCAATAATGCTCACATTCAAGATCACCAACAATGAAGTAAAGTACAGGAAAATGCTACCAGGCTTGCCATGGCAAAGGCAATAGGGGTAAAGGAGGTCAATGTTCGGGCAGATTCTCAAGTCATGATAAGTCAAGTAATGGGCGAATACAAGCAAAAAGAGAGAAGCTAAAAGTGTATTTGCAACAAGTATTTAATTTGATCATTTCCAATACTTTAACATCAAGCAAGTACCATGTGTGAATAACTAGAAAGTAGACAAACTAGCAAGAGTTGCCTCGACCATGGATTGAATGACCTCACCTAGCAGGTAGAGGTTCAGGCGTTGGAAACTCCATCAATTGCGCAAGTTTTCGGGATAACTTTAGGGACTTCTGAATGTGCACTATGTATTGTGAAGTACTTAACCAATGGCGAGCCTTTTGCCGAAAAGGTGGAAGGCTAGAAAGAAAAGGAATAAAGCAACTCAATCCACTCGTGTAGACTGAATATTATACAAGAAAGTATCATCCGTAAACTTGTTATATTCTTACTCATGCTTGAATTTGTTGACTCCTTTTATTTTCACAAACTTTAATCATGCAGACAACTTGAAACTTTTTTTAAGCTTAAACTTTATTTTATTGGTTTGTTATTATCAAAATTCATTAGTATTGAATCATAGGGCACTTGGTGTGGGTCAACAATCTCTCATTTTTTAATGATGGAAAATACTTGATAAAACTTTGACATCATCCGTAAACTTGTTATATTCTTACTCATGCTTGAATTTGTTGACTCCTTTTATTTTCACAAACTTTAATCATGCAGACAACTTGAAACTTTTTTTAAGCTTAAACTTTATTTTATTGGTTTATTATCATCAAAATTCATTAGTATTGAATCATACGGCACTTGGTGTGGGTCAACAATCTCTCATTGTTTAATGATGGAAAATACTTGATAAAACTTTGACATCGGGATTAAGCCGCTCGTAAGAATATGCACTAAATTTCAAACAATTGGTACAGATAAAGACAACCATATATAAAAAGCTGGCGGGGCCGCGTCTTACCGCTCAGCATGCCGCTTGACATGGCATTTATATGCCTTACTTATTTTTAACTTTTTGAAATTAAGGAAAAAGTTACTGAAACACGCTCAGGACATTCCGCTCGCCTCCCTCCCTCCCTCCCTCCCCTCCCCTCCCCTCCCCTCCCATCCCATTAGCGAACTCCATTTCCAACAGAAATATGAAATGAGTATAGCCTGCGCAGATCTTCCTCTTTTTTTTTCCGATCTCTCGTGTTGGAACATATACAGTTGAAAATTCTGATTGTATTAATGAGATCTCCCTCTCTTCCATTTCCTTCTCATATTCATTCTACCAAAAATGAAGAAAAGCTAGTCATCACCTGGCCCGTACTCATCTTACACTTTCTCATCAACCCAGTTTGTTGTTCATCTTCGAGAACCCAGATGATAAGATCTTGATTCCCGTTTTAATCTCTTTTTTTTTTTGTTGGTTTCATTTACATTTACGATTTTCTAGAAATTTTGTCTTAGCTCTAACTGATAGATGGCAAAATACATATGCCTGTGTCAGATTGATCACTGGCTTTTATCATGAGTTTACCATAGGTGTACTCTATGATTTTTCTTTTAGAAGAATAATGCTACTCCTCCCAATTCTCATCATTCTCTCAACATTTTATAATATGACATTAACTAATTGAATAATATTTTTTATATTTTACTTATAAACCTATCATCTAATGCTACATCATGAAATTATGAGAAGATGAGAAAATGATGAGAAAGTAGATAATGAATAGAATTCGGAATATCGGCTAGAAACATATAAACACCAAAACGCGTCAGCTTTTAAATTCTCCACGTACACGTAAGTAAAAATTTTATTCGGCATTAAAGAAAAGGCCTATGACGGCTTACGATATGGCATAAAATTCAGCATCATTCCCACTTCCACATGTACTACAAAGTATGACAGTAAATATCGCATGAACTTGTAAAAACGACCCTCTTGATAATTCGAAGACGTGTCTATGAAGTGTGTTGCTCCTTTGTTATCGTTTTCTTTCTCATCGTCCAAAAAGCAGCATAGTAACGGTTCTGCAAAAGATCAAATTCTGAGATGCCCAAACCATCAAAACTTTTTAAGATATGGTACAACATCTGAGCATTCTTAAGTCTTATAATGTACGTTTCCAGGTAGCACAGACATGCCGATTAGAGAAAGGTGGAATCATTAGAAAATGAGCAAACTCTTAGATATGAATTGGTTTCCACGGCCCTTGGGCAAACACACATCCAACCTTTGTATCTCGACAACTTCAATTGTTAGAATTACTTTCTACCAAACACTGGCTATTAAACCACCTCTAGTCAGGCAGCTTTGGACCCACATATTCTTTTATTTTTATAAGTAATAATAGACTTTATTGATTGAATGCAACTAGGCAGTGTCCATGTACACTGGGGGTATACAAAAAGACTACTAGTTACACTCTAGCAAACTGAAAAGAACTCAAAAACTCTTGAACATTCCCTCCCTTTGTACCAAAGAGGATACAAAAAAACCCCACATTTCTCCCATGTTCCACTCTTGATTGTTAAAGTATCTCTCGTTTCTTTCCATCCATAGGCACCATAATAAACATAGTAGGATCATTCGCCACGTCGCAGCCATCTTGGCGCATTGTTGATACCTTTTCCAGTAAGCTAAGAGCGCCTCAACACTCTTAGGCATAACCCAAGACAATCCAGCCCTGTGTAGAAGACCATTCCATAACCCCCTTGCCAGATCACAATGCAGAAAAATATGATCAGCCGCTTCCCCACTTCTCTTACACAGGTAAAACACCATTCCACAACAGTCACCCCTCTTTTTCTTAAGTTGTCAGCCGTCAAAATTGCACCTAACGCTACTGTCCATGCAAAAACAGCAACTTTAGGTGGCGCCAAGACTCTCCGTATTGCCTTCCATAGAAACACAGCTGGCTGCTGTTCATGCAATGTCTTGTAGGACTTTACTAAAAATCTCTTGTTTCCAAAGTGGATCCACAACAACCTATCTCTTCCGTTACCTCCAACCTGCCTGGAGTAAATAAAGCGGTAAAAATCTGCTATCTCAACCACTTCCCAATCCTGAGTATTTCTGGAAAATGTTTCCAACACATTGTGCCATTGTTGCGACACAACACATCAGAAATCACCACTTGTTGATTTTCCACTAGGCTGAAAACTCTAGAAAATGCCGCAGCTAGTGTTCTTTCTCCACATCACTTATCAAACCAGAATTTTATTCTTGAACCATCACCAACCTCAAAAGTGATGTGTTGCAAATACCTTCCACCCCTTCCGGAGAAACTTCCAAAGACTTACACCATACGTCCCTCGGCCTTCCTTAGAGCTCCAACATCCCCATTCACATCCATACTTCCTCACCACAACCATTCTCCACAACCAGTCATCTTCCGTATTAAATCTCCACAACTTTCCTAAAAGTGCTTTATTAAAAGTGATCAATCTACGTATTCCCAAAGCACCCATCTCCTTTGGGTTACACACTTTTGGTCATCCCACTAGATGAAATTTGTACTCTTCCCCCACGCCCCCTAACAAAAACTCTCTAAAAAAGTTTTGCAATTCGGTTGGCTACCCCCACCAGTAAAGGGAAAAGAGAGAGGTAGTATGTAGGGAGGTTGGAAATAGTACTTTTGATGAGGGCTAATCTCCCTCCTTTGGAGAGGTAAAGCCGCTTCCATCCCGACAAACGTTTTTCCACTTTCTCTATTACACCATCCCAAATAAAAGTTGCTTTAAAAGATGCGCCTAGAGGGAGTCCAAGGTATCTCATTGGTAGGGCAACCACTTTACACCCCAATAACTAAGCTAGATGTGTGATATTCGCCACCTCACCTACTGGAACTAATTGTGACTTTCCCAAGTTTACCTTGAGACCTGAAACTATCTTAAAACACAAAAGTACAGCCCGTAATGCTTGTATATGACTGATGTCCACATCACAGAATAATAAGGTATCATCTGCATACAATAAATGGGAGATGGATACGGCACTGTTATTATTTCCCAAAGTAAAACCAGCAAGAAATCCTCCCCAAACAGCGGCATCCACCATTCTACTCAAGACCTCCATTACTAAGACAAATAGAAAAGGGGATAAAGAGTCCCCTTGTCTCAACCCCCTCGTACTTAGGAAAAAACCACACAGTTTGCCATTCACCAACACGGAGAAACAAGCAGTTGACACACAATGGAAGATCTAGTCACACCATTTATCACCAAAGCCACAACGTTTCAACATATATAGCAAGAAGTCCCAACTCACGTGGTCATAAGCCTTCTCCATATCCAACTTACATAGTACTCCTAGAATACCATCTCTTTGTCGCCTATCCAATAACTCATTTGCTATCAACAGTGCATCCAATATTTGGCGGCCTTGCACAAAGGCATTTTGTGGTTTGGAAATTATTTTTTCCATCACCACCTTCATCCAAATAGCAAGTGCCTTCGAAATGATTCTATACATGCTTCCAACCAAACTTATTGGATGGAAATCCTTCAACTCCACCGCACCCAACACCTTAGGGGTTAGGGCAATAAAGGTGGCATCAAGGGAACTCTCAAACTTGTGACTAAGATGGAACTCATGAAAGACCCGCATCACCACATCTTTCACCACATCTCAACTCTCATGGAAGAAATTCATTGTAAAACCATCAGGGCCCGAAGCTTGGTCTTTACCCATTGTACGCACCACTTGATGCACTTCAGCTTCTTCAAACGGTCTCTCCAACCATCTTGCGACACTATCGTCCAACTGATCAAAAGCCAAACCATCCAACTTCGGCCGCCACTCCACCGTCCCCTTGAGGAGCTCATCATAATAACTCACAATATGATCCTAGATCTCTTCTTGGGTATTATACACTGTGTGGCCCAATTGGAAAACCTCAATGGCATTGTTCCGCCTGTGTGAATTAGCCATTTTATGGAAGAACTTAGTGCATTTATCGCCATTCTTTAACCAAGTCACCCTAGATTTTTGTTTCCAAGATATTTCTTCCAAAAGCAAGACCCGCTCTAATTCCGCCACCACCTCGGCTTTTCTCAACGATGTAGCCACATTACCCTCTCCATCCTCCAGGGAATTCAGCTCCACTCAAAGAAGGCACTTTTGCTCATCCATGTGTTGGAACACCTCTTTAGGTCTGGCTGTAAGGCTTTAAATTTTTGGGCCACAACGAAACTAAAGGATCCTTGAAAAGAATAGGATGTCCACCAATTCCGCACCCTTTCCTCAAAATCAGCCGCTTAAAGCCACATGTTCTCGAATTTGAAATAACTATTCCCCCGTGGATACCTCTGCAATCTAGCAAAATGGGAAAGTGGTCTGAGCATACCCACGGTAATCTTTTCTGACATAACTCTGGGAACTATCTCCCACAAAGAGGATATTAGGAATTTGTCCAATCGTGACCCCCCTCAACTATTAGACCACGTATAGTACCCCCCTTTTAAGGGAGGATCAATCAAATTAAAATAAAAAATCAGTTTCGAGAATTCCTCTATTGACCTTGTTAGTGAAGCTCATTCCCTTCACACATGACCCAAAGGATTTCCCATAAGGAATACAGACCTACCAGCTCCTCCTACAATGACTTTCGATCTCTATCACCATTAGGCCCATACACTCCTGCAAGAACCCACTCCCACCCGTCCTCTATATTCCTGAAATATGCGGCAACAGAGGAAAGCCCAATGCACACCTCTACTACATCAACCACTCTATTGTCCCACATCAACAACACACCACCTGAAGCCTTCGACAATGCTAAATATCTCCACCCCACAAACGCACTTCCCAATAGGCTGCGGATGGTGCTTTTTTCCACAATATGCAATTTGGTCTCTTGAAGACACACAATATCGACTTTCCAACTACGAAGAAGGGGTCGCATGCAAAGTCGCATATTAACATCATTGATCCCCCTCACATTCCATGATAGGATCCTAGGCTTCATAAGATAAACATCTCCCCCGTCCTTTTACTCTTTCATGCCCAATACTGATCTCCTTATCATAATTGATGTTGCAAGTCAACCTTTTCAGCTCCTTGTCTTTCTTCATTGCTAACTTAATTGCCGATGGTCTGTTTGCTTTAATCGCCACCAGGAAATCGGTCTGTTTGCTTTAATCGCCACCAAGAAAGCCTTGAATTGCTCATACCCTTCTACAAAAATCCTAAAGCTCTGCTACTTTGTCCAATACCCAGTCTGATGTTTTTGGTACTAGCAAAGGGGGCACGGCACATAAAGGAATGGGGCTACCTGAATCAACTATTGCCTTCTTCCCAAATGTTTCCCCCTCGGTCTTGACCCCCTGAGTAGGAATTCCTGGTGCAAGAACCATACCCCTGAACCACTCGAACAATACCCCTGGATTAGCCACATCCCTACCGTCATTCCACAATACTATCTCATTGGAGGGAGCCTCATCCACTGGTAAGCTAAACGAAGCCTCTAGAGGGTCAGAGTCGCCGCTCGACACGTCCTTGATTACCTGTGCCAGATTACATGCTTCAAGTTCGACAACAAACTCTCCATCCTCTGCTTCCTCCCGTCGGTGTGATTATTCCGGTCTCTCCTGCTTCTCGTCGGCGACCGGCGAAACTTTCTGTACTGGGGAGGCGACCGTTTGATCTGTTATTGGCGACGAGGAAGGGTGAATCGGTCCCTGTGCCAAAACCGGTATCTCGGTCTGTGGCCTATTTGTTTTCCGCCAGACTTGCTTTGGGCCTCTACTCGGCCCTAACTCCTTAAACGGCCCAAGTCTCTTGAGCTCAGTCCAGCCCCCTTCAAATGAGCCTTCGTATATTTGTTTCAGACTTGAGCTCAGACGCAGCCCAGCCCTAATTCCCTTCTGCGTTGTCGTAACAAGACCAAGCTCGTGGGCCAAGATCCTCAAACCCAGCTCGTGGCCCTTCCCTTTAACATACCGTTTAATGCACAAGATATCTTCCATTAAGGCCCCTACCCTCTCCTCCATTCGTGCTAAAACCTGCAGCAGCATTTCCTCTTTTAGAATGACCACCCCATTGCCATACCTCTCGCACGACTGTACCAACACGGAAGTGGACGCACCTGACAGTGTATCTGTACCACTTTTTGCGGCTTGAGAGCCTCTCTGCACCACCTCGTTGTACGATATCTGACCACCTTCGTCTCCTACCTTTCCTCCTCCCTGCTGAAACATGTTCACCATTTTCATGGCTCTATTCCAGCCAACAGAGGATGCAAGGAGAAGCTCCTTCAATATTTCACCAAAGTTCCTGCACCCCTCTCCACTCCTCCCCTCCAGCACCACTAGTAACCCCCTCCTCTTCACAGGACCAAACTCGGAAAGAGAGAGGAATCTCCCATTGGAGTTACGTCCCTTTCTTGCCACTAACACTTGGTTCCCTTGGCGACAAGTTCTAATAAACTCAAACTGACCCGAGAAAGCTTCACATTCCTTCACTGCAGAACATAACCACCCCAAAGCTTCTTGATCAATCGCAATGAAGTTCACCACCCTTCGGCTTTCGTCGATGATTCTCCACCACCATTCACTATCATGCCTAAAAGTAAAGAGTTTCTGCTTGATATAGACCTCTCGACCCATCATAATACCAACACAAATTCATGTTAACACCATTAAACACCACCTCCAGCACCCATATTCAATAGGGAGACAATGGCTAGAAGAAATTTATACGGAGAGAAAAAGTTGGTTATGTGTATGAGTACAAGTTAAGAGAAAAAGTTTTAAATCTTCTGAAGTGTACTCAACAATTAAATACTGCTTTGAACACACCTAAAGTCCTACTTGGGTGTTAAGTTTAACAACTACTGTTTATTTGAATTAAGAAATGTTCATCGATATCACTTCTGAGAGTAGAAACGTTATATATAATCCACAAGACGGGAAAAAAGAGAGAGAGAGAGAGAGCTTTAAAGGGAAACCCAGGGCATAATAAGAAGCTTACTTGCATCATTGATCTGGGATTTGTAGCGTAGTTTGTCTCAATGGTCTTTTCCTTCTGCAATCTCAAGCATAATAGATTTTTACATATGCTTTATTTCACAGATACATGGGCAACAGAACGGGTATGGCTCAAAAGATTACCTCAAAGTGAAATCCATAGTGCAATGCTATCCTCTTCACATCTTCCAAACTCAGTTCAATAGACATTTCCTGAAAATATTAATGTTAAGTACACAAGCTATCTGTTAGTGCAGGCGTACACTATTGTCAAATGAGAGGATAAGAAGCTCACATCTTCTTGCCCGTACATATCTGCAAAGTGATATAGTAGGGGACCCATATTTATCCAAACCTGTTACACAAATTAACCAAGGTATTAAAACAATGGAAAATAGAAGAAACTTCTGTTCAATACAGATTGAGGGACTTACTCCACCATCTTTCAATATTCTCGATATGATTTCAATGTATTCAATAATGTTGTGCGCCGTATCGATAAAGAAACAGGTTACAACCACATCCCAGACTCCTGCAATGTACCATAACATAATGGCAGATTACTTGAACGGTGAGCATTATTGGTAGATTTCATGAGCCTATAGCAGTAAATCAGGGACTGGGTGCTACAAGCTAGCAATATTTCTCCAGGGTACTCTTAAGCATTAAAATAGCAATATATCTGTGTATATGAAAAAAGTTGTCCAGCTAACAAATTGCAATCATAAAAGTAAATCATCACATGACATATAAATACTTCCTAGGCATAAAATATTCCTGTTCTCCCCAACTACCACTTCAAGAAAAGCAAACACAATTTTTTTTTTCTTTTTGATAAATAGAGAAAAGCAAACACAAATTAAATTAATCTCTATTGACAGGCCAAACAAAATGTCTTCTCCACCATACAGCTTTTAGAGCCCTCATCAATGGCAACACATGCCAGCCCTCGTCCACTCACCTCCACCACATCAAAATCCCATACCTATTATCTTCTAAATCCACCAAAAACCATTTAAGTATTAAGTGATGTTATTTAGAATCTTCGAGTACATAACTTTGGGACTTGCTTTCACATTTCTCCTCCAATCTAGTAAAACCAACCTGCTTTGGCAGCACTTAGTTACGTTAGTTCCAAGATCTATAAATTTAAACCAATCACATTTGAGCAAAAACCTGAAGTAACATTTACTGCTACCAGATGCCTGAAAAATTACAATGTTCATCTGTATTTTCTTACTCTGTAAAACAAAGAGGTCATTCAAAAAAGTCATACTGTTCTCTTACCTACTTGACTTGGATCACTGTAAACCTCAACAAAGTCACCACCACACATGGAAAACCCTTCTGTAATTCCTGCACTGCTTGAAATACCAAACCAACGGTTATTATTTCATGGGTTAAGTTATACATGCATACAATGGGCACTTGAACCATGCATGCATTATTATGGGGCGGGAGTGTGTTTTGAGCTAGAGCTCTGACAAAAATTTGAAAATAATTCAAAAATACAATACAAACAGGAAGGAATTACATTAGTAAAACTAATATTACTGATACATAAGCCTGTGTTATGAATGAGAATGCAGAGTATTGCATTGTTCCACTAGTCTAAGATAGTGTGGCTGATGGTATGGTGCATATTCAAAGAAAGCCACATATTATTAATGCACATTCTTAGTCCTTCCATCCCAATTTAGAAGTTACTGTCCAAATGTAGAAATAGTTATGCTGCCATGAAGCTACCCTTGTCCAAAAGTACATATGCTCCGAATTAAAAATTGTGCCCATCTCTAATTTAAAATAAAGGACATGTTAGAATAAAGCTACCCTTGCAAGGATGAATGTTTAGAATCTGGCATTCCGTTGGGAACTATGTTGGGGGAAGATGTTGTCCCCTTGGTATCTCTTATCCATTAAACAATATAGCTAGATCAATAGATCATCATCAGATTGGGTTTTGCAAAAAGTTAATGAGATTCAACATATCATGGGAATCTCACATGGAGGATGTGAAGAGTAATTTACAACACTACTCATTGCGATTGAGGTGAGCCACTTGATACCGAATCAAGCTTTAAGAAAAGTAGGGAGTTGAAGACACACAACATCAACTTTCCAACTACATAGAAGGGATCGAATTCGTAATCGCTTATTAACATTATTGATCCCTCTCACATTCCATGATAGAATTTTAGGCATCATAATCAATGCCACTCTCCCGATTTCATTGATAGAAGCATCATCCGTAGTTTGTGGGGCAGTGTGTTTGTGGGGTAAAGCTATCTAGCTTCCTCGGGAGCTTCAGGAGGGGTGTTGTTGATGTGGGATAAAAGAGTGGTGGATGTAGTAAAGGTATGCATTGGACTCTTTTCTATCGCTAGTTCTTTCAAGAACATTGAGGATGGGTGGGAGTGGGCTATTGCGGGAGTCTATGGGCCTAATGTTGATAGAGAAAGAAGATATTTATGGGAGGAGTTGGCGGGTTTGTCATCCTTGTGGGAACTCCCCTGGGTTGTGTGTGGGGACTTTAATGTTGTACGTTTTCCGAGTGAGAGGGAATGGGCTTTTTCTTTGACTAGAGCAATGGAGGAATTCTCGGAACTAATTTTTGACTTGAACTTGATTGATCTTCCCTTGGTAGGGAGCCTCTTTACGTGGTCTAATAGTAAAGGGGCCTCAAGGTTGGATAGATTCCTAATATCCACTTTGTGGGAGTCAAAGTTTCCGAAATTAAGCCAGAAGAGAATGCCCCAGGTGTGTTCAGATCATTTTTCCATCATGCTAGACTGCGGCTATAGTCCTAGAGGGAAACGTTATTTCAAATTGAGAACATGTGGTTACAGGTGGCTGATTTCAAGGAAAGGGTGAGAGAGTGGTGGGCTACATATTCTTTCCACGGCACTTCTAGTTTCATAGGGGCTAGTAAGTTCAAAGCTCTCAAACTAGATTTAAAGAAGTGGAATTATGAAGTGTTCAGGCACACGGAAGAGCAAAAGAAGCTACTTTGGGAGGAATTAAACTCTCTTGAAGATGAGGGGGGTAGCAAAGTTCCCTCTTTGAGAAGGGCCGAGGTGGTGAGAGCGGGTTTTGTTGTTGGAAGAAATTTCTTGGAAACAAAAATCTAGGTTGACTTGGTTGAAGGAGGGAAATAGATGTATCAAGTTTTTTCATAAAATGGCAAACTCTCACAGCCGAAATAATGCTATTGAGATCCTTCACTCGGGTAACATGGTGTTTCAAGACAAAATTGAGATCCAAGACCACATTGTGAGTTATTATGAAGACCTTCTTAAAGAAACGGCAGAATGGCACCCTAAACTTGATGGATTATCATTCGACCAGTTGGATGACAGTGTACCAAGTTGGTTGGAAAGACCTTTTGAGAAAGCCGAAGTTCATCATGTGGTATGTGGTATGGGAATAGATAAAGCTCCCAGCCCAGACGGTTTTTCCATGGCTTTCTTTCAAAAATGTTGGGATGTGGTGAAGGACGATGTGATGCGAGTTTTCCATGAGCTCCACCTTTGTCATAAGTTTGAGAGATCCCTCAACGCCACCTTTATTGCTTTAATTCTGAAGATAGGGGGAGCTACGGAGTTTAAGGATTTCCGTCCTATAAGTTTGGTAGGTGGGATATATAAAATCATCTTGAAAGTGCTTACTAGTCGCATGAGTGTGGTGATGGACAAGATAATTTCCAAACCTCAAAATGCTTTTGTCCGGGGGCGCAAATCTAGGACTCAGTTTTGATAGCTAATGAGTGTTTGGACAACCGGTTAAGGGATGGTATTCTAGGAGTATTGTGCAAGCTGGACATGGAAAATGCATACGACCATGTGAATAGGGATTTTTTGCTTTATTTGTTACAGAGATGCGGATTCGGTGAAAGGTGGTTTGGGTGGGTTCGTCATTGTATTACAACCGTCCATTTTTCCATGTTAGTCAATAGTAATCCATGTGGCTTCTTCCCGAGTTCGAGGGGTTTGAGGCAAGGAGACCCGCTTTCTCCTTTTCTATTTGTTCTAGTTATGGGGGCGTTGAGCCGAATGCTGGACGCTGCTGTCAGGGGCGGTTTTTTGGCAGGTTTTGCAGTAGGGCATGGGCTGTCCATCACCCATTTACTTTATGCGGATAATACATTAATATTCTGTGATGCGGACAATGATCAAATTCAAGTATTAAGGGCTGTCCTCCTTTGTTTTGAGGCGGTTTTGGGTCTCAAGGTCAACTTGAGAAAGTCGGAATTGGTACTGGTTGGGGGAGTGGAGGACATTAACTTTCTAGCTGATTTAATGGGTTGCAAGGTGGCTACTCTCCCCATGAGGTACCTTGGACTCCCTTTGGGAGCTTCTTTTAAAGCAAAAACTATATGGGATGGGGTCGTAGAGAAGGTTGAAAAAAGATTGTCAAGTTGGAAGCATCTTTATCTCTCAAAGGGTGGAAGAGTAACCCTCATCCAAAGTACTCTCTCAAACCTTCCTACTTACTACTTTTCTTTGTTTTCCCTACCGGTGGGGGTTGCAAACAAGATTGAAAAACTCTTTAGAGAATTCTTGTGGGGTGGTATGGGGGAGGAGCATAAATTTCATTTAGTGGGATGGTCAAAAGTGTGTAGTCCAAAGGAAATGGGCGGATTGGGGGTGCTTAACTTGATCAATTTCAACAAAGCCTTATTAGGAAAGTGGTTGTGGAGATTCCAATCGGAAGAGGAGTCGTTGTGGAGAATGGTAGTGATGGGGAAATACGGGTGTGACCAGGGGGGTTGGTGCTCTAAGGAGGGTAGGGGGCCTTATGGAGTGAGCTTGTAGAAGTTTATTAGGAAGAGGTGGAATGTTTTCTCAAAACACATTAATTTTGAAATTGGAGAGGGTACAAGAGTTAGTTTCTGGTTCGACACTTGGAGTGGAGAGAGGGCCCTATTTGCTATATTCCCAAGGGTTTTCAATCTAGTAGAAGACCAGCAAGTGATTGTCTCTAATGTGCTGTGTAGAGCAAACAACACTGGTGTATTGGAATCTCACTTTTTCTAGAAACATTCAGGATTGGGAAGTTGAGGAACTTGCAGATTTTTACAGCTTTCTATACTCAAGACAGGTTGGGGGAATTGGAAGGGATAAAATGCGGTGGAAGCAGTCCGAAAACAAAAAAATTACAGTAAGATCATACTACAAAGCCTTACAAGCCTACGAACCGGTTGGGTTTCCTTGGAAGGGTATTTGGAAGGTTCCAGCGCCTCCTAAAGTTGCCTTCTTTGTTTGGACAGCGGCCTTTAGTAAGATTTTGACGGCAGACAATCTAAGGAAAAGAGGGATGATAGCAATAGAATGGTGTTACTTGTGTAAGAAAAGTGGGGAGACGATTGATCATATCTTCCTACATTGTGAAGTGGCCAGGAATTTATGGGATAACATCATTAGTAGGGCTAGATTGAGTTGGGTAATGCCCAAGGGTGTGGTGGATCTCCTTGCTTGCTGGAAACGACATCATCGATGCAAACATTTGGTTTTGACGTGGAGGATGATTCCTTTGTTTCTACTGTGGTGTCTTTGGATGGAACGGAACAAGAGATGCTTCAACAACAAGAAGAGGACCATGGGGGAAACCTGAGACTTTTATGTATTATCTTTGGTTCAATGGTTTTCTGCCATTGTGCTCAAGGAAGGGAATGTTAATGAGTTTTTGAATGCTTTTCAGCTTGCTAGAGTGTAACTAGGTCTCACTTATATATACTTCATGTGTATTTGGACTTTGCCTAGTTGCATTCATTCAATAAAAGTTATTACTTATCAAAAAAAAAAAGTAGGGAGTTGAAGCGTTTTTCTTGGGCAATCAACTACGACACTAAGGACAGTAACTCAAGTCGAGGGAAAACTAAAAGGAGGATATTATGAAGACATGCTCATAGAGGGTGTTTCAAGTGGAGATTAGTCTACAGGAAATAAAGGGTTGGAGTTGGGGAGGTGTGTTTTTAATTCCAACTCAAGTTTGATGTATTTTGGGTAGTTTTTCACAGGCTTTTTGGTCATTAGGAGCTCTCTAGTTTGGTTAAGGTATTTTCTTGTATACATCCAGTATACTTATTACTCCTATTGATATATATATATATATAATATTTTTACTTAAAAAAAGTTAGTCGAACTTTCTTCTTTCCCATAATAGCCACGTCATTTAGAATCAATATAATCATCTTAGAATCAAGACCATATAATCAAAAGCCACAAGGTACATCATTAAGAGAAATGGCTAAAAATGTTGTTGACTAAGAACAAGCCTAAGAAAATGTAAACAGGCAGAAAGTTACATCAGTATACGGGGAAAAAAATAACAGGCGATATGCATTATAACACCCAGATTTAATAAATTTGAAACAGTTGAATAGGCACCTTTTTTCCCACTTTGGGAGGAGTGCACTAAGTTGAACTACTACAATAAAGTTTATAGGGAGCTCAAATTCTGACTAGTCATTTACCGGCATCTCACAAATGTGTATAGCGCATGATTTTGATACCTCAAATTGTGTCAATTGTGAAGGCATTTACGAGCATGTTCTGAGTTCCGTATTGGATATATACCAAGTAGAGGTAAGCTATATAAGAGCCCCAGAAATTTTTAGCCCTTTTGACTTATTGCATAATGCAGGCAAAACATCCCTGGAATGTTGCATGAGTACTGGTGAAAACCTGAACCCAACACAGGAAATGGACAACTTTATAGGGAAATGTCTTAATGGTATCAAGTTACAAGCATAATACTGACAATTGGCAACTCACATCAGTTTGAGCAAGTTCATCTTCTAAAAAGGTCGTATTGGGGGGGAAATCAGGATGATGTTCAAACACAATAAGAAAACATAACAAGTCTAAAAATATTCGAAAGAAAAAACACAAAAACATTGAAGAATGAACAGGCAGTATGCATACCTAGCTGGATGGATGTCTGGTATTAAAACAGGACGAAGTTGGTCACTATCTGAAAGTGAATTGCAATTGCTGTGGATCCAAGGGTATATTGTCCACTCTCCAGTGCTCTGTGCACTAATAATCAAGCAACTCCAATTAGAAGAACTTAAAATGAAAAAACCCCTTCTTGTATAAAATATATAAGTACATGTGTACATATATTTATATATAAATAATCTCATCCATGGTTGGAAGATGCATAAGATCAAGATTACAAAGAAATTGTCATAAAATCTTACTGATTAAGAATAAAACTCGAGCATATCATCATGTAGTATGAGAACTCATTTCCCTGGCATATAAAACCTGTTTTATGAAATGAGAAATAGTAGACTGTGAGTTAAAATGCATGTGAAAAAAGAGCTTTAAATATAGTCAAATTAGGTAAATACCTAGACATGAAATCTCCAAAGCCAGCCGGCCAAGTCCAGCTCCAGGAACCAAACAGGTAGGAGGACTGTTCAACAAAACTTTTTATTAACTCCCACCCAATTATATACAATGATTGTACCATTAGATTGATCAGGACAAGATGCAATTCTGGTATAAATTTTGGAGGTTATGACAGCAACAAGAGGAGATAAATACTTGTCCTTCTCGCGATTGCAAAATAGGGCATCAAGCTCTTCAAGAATAGGCTGGTAGCACTGATCACGTTCCTTCTGTCCCTGTATTAAAAATAAAATGAAGATACGGGAAATTTCAGACCAAAATCCCAGATGATAACAAAACCTAGAAACCAACAAGAAAATCAAGCAATACCTCTGCTGCCCAGTCTCTAACTAGATTCCTTACTATACAACGAATCTGAAGAAGAAAAAGAAAGGAAATTTATTACATAAAACTCAAATCTAAAGACAGTTTATCAACAAGCAAACTTCTCAAAAGAGAAGGGGAAAAGATCCCCTTAAGGTGTCCAAGTGGTAAAGTAAGCACCATAATTATTTTATCATGGAATGATAAATCCAGAGATATCTTATGTGTTAGTAATTGCTACTCATATGAGCTTATTTTTTATCAACTGAGACCATGGTAAGTATGCTTTTTGCACTATTTGTTGTATTTATAATATATATTAAAGTTGAGTTTGGTTGTTACTGCCAAAACATAATCACTCCAAGAACTCTCTAGAGTAACATTTAAGATGCATACACAATTTTTTTTGTAAGTAATTCACTTATAGCTATTGTCAATATCTGCTATAATGAAGCTTAATTGTGTATGCATCTTAAGTACTTAATAAAAAAAATAGTAATAATTGAATTCTCTCACTTAACAAATTTCTTAAATGCCTTAATCAAAAGATCCATGAAATGCGATGATGGTTTCATATTTCTATTATAATGTCAATCTTTCATTTCAAAAACAATCCCACTTTTCCATAAACAAGTACTTCAATTAGCTGAATATGGAAACTTTTGCAAATAATATAACTCAAATAATTCCAAAAACTTGTCTTTTCATCAAACAAATGCATTCTAGCACTGTATATTCTCATACAAGCTATTGCATATTGTACCACCTAATTTCCAAAGTCGTGCACCTCTATGAATATATTGACAACTCGCTCAAATGTCTTTTTTCTAACTATGCATCAATCTATTTACCCACAAATCTATCATATCTTTTCTCCCAATTGTTCCAAATATGTGTGTGTGTGTGTGTGTAAATTCTGAAAACCAAACAATTGTTCCATCCATAATTCTAAATTCCAGACTTGTTATAATGTTACAAATGCAATATAGCTACATCAATGGTCCTGAAAAAACATCTCTAAGACCTAGACATAAAACAACAACGCAAGGGGAACAAATGCTTACACAAAATATTAGAAACTGGATGTACAAGTTCCAATAAATAAAACCAGTTACCCGACATACCTTGTCAACATCAACTAAAGGAACATTCAACTGAAATGATGGATCCAACCACTCATGAGACAACGAAGACACCTGAATAAGTGATATAGCAAGGAAAGAATCAAACAATTCACATATTAGGATTTTTTCTAAACTAAAAAAAAAAAAGGCTGGGGGTGGGGAGGTCAAATTAACGTACTACTCATCTCCAACTTAATATTAAATATACAATAAATCCATAACTTATAACAAAATAAAGCATATATATAAATACTGGATAGAAAATTTGATAAGCAACAATAAGTTTCTGTTTTTTTTAATAGGTAAAATAATAAGTTTCTTTTACCTCAACTTCATCAAATCTTACAATCAATCCTTGTCTCCTAATTTTCTAGAGTAGGAAAAAGTGATGTTCACACAGAATCATACCCTATCCTCGGATTGATAGATGCACAACCCAAGGAGGCAATCTAATCCATACCTAATAATAACCAATAACAAGTTAAGTCAAAAGAAAAAAAACTAATAATGGAAGTGGTGAAATAGAACAATTCATGGAGTGATGCAGGAAAATGCAACATTATATATCTCAATAACAATAGATCTCGATAATCTCATACAAATTTACATAGACATAATAACTTGAAAGGAAATCTAATGACTTTACATTTCCATTGGAATTAGTGATCTCATTTCCACCACGTGCATCTATCTGTTCATCATGTTTGAAGTCTGGAGGATGCCTTCGAGTAACCGAGTCGCAATTACCGTCAATTTTCATCTCCTGTTGTTATCTACAGGGGTCAAATTTCTAAATGAAAAAAGACAGGTGGAACCAACCCTATATTGAGTTTTCACATTTGCTCAAAAATTAATATGGTCATATAAATGCTAAAACCTCAATGGTAACTGTCCCTTTCACTGACTGGCACATGGCATTGCTTTCCTCCCCAAAACAGGCTTGGTCAGATTTGGTGAAACACAAGCTTCCACTTGTTGATGTAGATTGAAAGGAGCTAACATTCATTTCTCCCGAGAAGAGATGGTCATTCAGAGCATTTTCAAGATGCCCGTCTTCACAAATATCTACATCTTGACTCATATCAAGTGGAGGTTCAAATGCCTGCAAGGCAGCATATTGGTAAGCAAAGAAAAAAAGGAGCAACAAGATACTCCTATACCATTTAGATAGGAAGTCACAACAGACCTGAAGCATGCTGAATATGAATAATGAATTAGTAGAAATACACCTGCAAAATTTATCAACTTCAACTTCAGAAAAAAAAAAAAAAAAAGCCAAAAAACAAAAAGACAAGGAAAAAGAAAAAATCCTCATGATGCACTTGAGGAAAGTATGCATAATCCTTATTGCAATACCAAGTTAACTCATATAAAATGCAATCATGCTTATTGACTAATGAAAAACAAAAATACCAAGAAGTTACCGTCTTATTCTTTGAAACTTTAAAGGGTAATGCAACAGTAAAGCCTACAAAAGTAGTGGAAAAAAGTGAATATCAGAACTTCACAAGTTGGGGAAAAAAAGTTGGCGACTAAGAAAGGAATATATCAGTCATTATTATTATTGTTTTTTTGATAAGTAGTATATCAGTCATTGTTATTATTTTGTTGATAAGTAGTATATCAGTCATTATTTTATTTTTTTTTATAATTAGTATATCAGTCATTATTATTAATTTTTTATAAGGCAATTTTTTAAAACAATAGAAGGATGCAACCTGAGTACGATTGAAGAATACAAGAGAAAGCACCAATTTAGGAAAAAGAGGAAGACAAAGTAAAAAATTATGGAAAGTATACTTGGCTGTTATGAGTTTTCTTCCAATCTAGACGATTTTAAGTATATTGGCTTATTGCTGCACCACCTTCATCTTGCTCTCTCTTCAACACCAGGGATGTTGCATTCCTTCCATGTGAAACGTTTGATATATTTGAAAATCTAAAACTGCCCCTCTCAAACCCCCGACATCTCCATCACCCCTTGAGAGATGACCCAGGGGCCCATAAAGCTTTCATGGGTAGATTATTTGGGTATCGAGTGGACCCATTAAAATGAAGTTCTAGTCTGGCCACATCCTAGTGAAACATGAGATGAGCAGTAGTTTTCCCACTCCTCTAGCGCATATAACAACAATCTCTTACTATGGCGCACCTCTTTCTTAAATTATCCAAAGTATTCCTAGTACAACGGTCTCTCCAAAAATATCACATTCGATGGAGCCATGTTTCTCCAAACGCTATTCCAAGGGAAACAGAACTGATAGTGATATATAACAGTAAATTACCATTTGAACATTGTAGAGATTTCCTACCAAGGCCTCCTTATGTTGGAGGGATACATGATACAACTCTGGAAAACTAATCTCAAAAGTTGCTCATCTCACCACTCATCATGCCAAAACTTGATCTTGGATTCATCGCCCGCCTTAAATCTCATAAATCAAAAGAAATCCACACCCCCTTCTTGATTGCTTCCAAACACATATTTCCCCACAATAGATGGGGTGAAAACCATGGCAGCCATGGATACATCTTTGGGGTGTCAACCGATAATATATATTGACTTAATAATTTAACTATTTTCTACACAGCATATATTTTTTATTTATACTATTAGCATAATATAAATGCAACTCGAGATAAAAACAATATCATTTTTGTAGACATTCATGGAGAGGAAACACACTTTTCATTCATTAATGTACAACAATATATATACTACATACAATTGACGATTATATCCTCACAAGTTAGACTTATTACAACCATGTCCTCTAACACTTGAGCATATATATCATATAAAAGCTTGAAACAAATAAGCTTTAAACTTACTACAACACAATGACTTAGTAAACATATTTGCAAGTTTTGATCTCCAAACTTCACAAAAGGTATAGAAATGTCACCATCTAGTATCTTATCTCGAATGAAGTGACAATCAATCTCTATGTATTTAGTTCTCTCATAGAATACAAAATTAGAGAAAATATTCATTACAACTTAATTATCAAAAAATAACTGAAGAGGGACATGAATTGGAAACCCAATCTCTTGAGGGAAGTGTTGCAACCATGCCAACTCACTAGCAGTGTGAGTCATTGCCTTGCATTCAGATTATGCACTAGACCAAGTTACTACTGCTTGTTTTCTACCCTTCTATGTAATCAAGTTACCTCCCACAAATATACAATATTCAGTAGATCTTCTATCTGAAGGGGATCCTGCCCAATCAGCATCTAAAAAGGTTTCAACCTCAAGATGTCTATTTAGTCGATACAACAATCCAAGACCAAGAGTTTGCTTAAATAACAAAGAATATGAATTATAGCATCCCAAATGTGAGACCTTGGATGTTTGTAATGTTAATTGGTCTGAATAACCTTTTTGTAGGATATCCTTTCATTTAAATAGAGGAATTGTACATAATTGGTGGCGCCTAAAATGCTCTCAAGACAAGTATTTCAAAATATTTACACCTACTTACACCTAATTGACTGATATTTTCAACCTTTGCGTCTAGCTATTTCTACATAAGTTATATCATATACACCTAATTATCTTCATATGAACGTATCATGCTGACATCCCCCCTCAAATTGATGCGGGTTGATCAACGAGCATCAATTTGCTTTTTAAGAAGCAATGTCGATGATGAGTAAGAGCCTTAGTGAAGATATCAGCAATCTGTAATTCAGTAAAAATATGTGGAAGAATGATAGCACAAGCTTCAAAGGCCTCACGAATAGAGTGACAGTCAATTTCAATATGTTTAGTGCGCTCATGATAGACAGGATTGGCGGTGATCTGAATAGCACTTGTCTTATCGGCATGTAAAGGTGTAGGATTGGTCTGAGAGAAATTTAATTAAGCAAGTAAACCTCGAAGCCAAATAATCTCGGAACAAGTAAGGGACATTGCCCTGTACCCAGATTCTGTAGAAGACTTAGAAACTCTGTCTTGCTTCTTACTCTTCCAGGAGATCAACGCATCATCTAAGAACACACACCAACCAGTGATGGAGCAACATGTATTAGCACAACCAGCCCAATCAGTATCGCTATAAGCAGCAAGGCTAGGACAATTGCCTGCAAGAAAGAATAAGCCACAGGAAGAAGTTCACTGAACATATCGTATTATCCTATGGACAGCAACCAAATGAAGATGACGAGGAGTCTGAAGAAACTGGCTGACTTGTTGTACGGCAAAAGAAATGTCAGGTCTAATAATGGTGAGATAGACCAGGCTGCCCACCAATTTTATGTATAAACTAGGATTAGGAAGTAAGTCACCCTCCTCTTTGCAAAGTTTGACATTTAATTTCATGGGAGTATCAACGGAGGTAGCTTCCTGTATGCCAGTTGTAGCCACCAAGTCACACGCATACTTATGTTGATTAAGTAAAATGCCGGAGGGACTACGATGCACGTCAAGACCAAAAAAATATGTGAGAGACCCAAGATCTTTCATATGAAAGGACTCGGAAAGATGAGTCTTAAGCTGACCAAGTAAAGCATGCTCAGAACCAATGATCACAATATCATCAACATAAACCAAAAGAACAACAAGACCCATGTTTGTTTGCCGAAAAATAATGAAGTGTCATGCTTGCTCTGCTTGAAGGAAAAGTGTAATAAAGTGGTACGAAATTTATCAAACCAAGTCCTAGGAGCTTGTTTGAGACCATAAAGAAAGCGACGAAACTTACACACTTGTGAAATCGGAGAGAAAAACAACCCCGGGTGTGGTTTCATATAAATACTCTTTAAGATCCCCGTGAAGAAAAGCATTCTTGATATCCATCTGATGGAGCGGCCAATCTTGAGAAGCAACAAGAGCTAGAATAGTACGAACGGTAGCCATCTTAGCCACAGGAGCAAAGGTTTCTTCATAATTGACACCATATTCTTGATTATTTCTAAGTGCCACGAGCCGAGCTTTGTATCGATCCAAACTCCCATCAGATCAAACCTTGACGAAATTAATCCATTTACGACCCAGAGGAACAATAGCGGGAGTACATGACGCAATATCCCAGGTGTGATTGACTTCTAGAGCGACAATTTCTTCTTGCATAGCTTCTCGCCAACAATCATGCTTGACAGCATGTGAGTGCATGTAGGAATATCAAAGTTGGACAATGCAGCAGTAAGAGCTAAAATAGAATTGCCAGAATTGGAAAAAGGAAATCCATACCTATCAGAAGGTATAGACACTCAAGAAGAGCGACGTACCAAAGACGTTGGAGATGCTGCAACTGACTGAATCTAGAGCGTGGTAGGATTAGATATCGAGTGAACCACCGGAAGAGATTGTGGGCGAGAACGTCTTGTATACACAGTATCTGATTTAAAGCGTGAACTGACAGGAGAAAGATCTGAGGACTGCTGCTCAAAGGGGGGAAAAACCACAGTAGAAGAGGATGGCACAGATTATAGCCCAAGAAGGCACATTGGACAGATTTAGCAGATAATTTATGTCACTTGTGAGGAGGTAAATGAACAAACATACACAACCAAAAGTACAAAGGTTATCATAACTAGGTTGCTTACCAAATAAGCGAAAATATGGAGA